>CM060305.1:103501750-103504250 GCA_030674185.1 Monoplex corrugatus | reverse complement strand
TCAGCATGGCACTATGACACAGGAAACATTGCATGTCGCTCTGTTATCAGCATGGCACTATGACACAGAACACATTGCATGTCGCTCTGTTATCAGCATGGCACTATGACACAGGAAACATTGCATGGCGCTCTGTTATCAGTATGGCACTATGACACAGGAAACATTGCATGTCGCTCTGTTATCAGTATGGCACTATGACACAGGAAACATTGCATGTCACTGTGTTATCAGCATAGCGCTATGAGACAGAAAATATTACACGGCGCTGTTTTTAGTATGGCGCTATGACACAGGATATATTACGTGGTGCTCTGTTATCAGTAATACGCTATGACACAGGATATATTACGTGGCGCTCTGTTATCAGTAATACGCTATGACACAGGATATATTACGTGGTGCTCTGTTATCAGCATGGCGCTATGACACAGAAAATATTACATGGCTCTCTGTTATCAGCATGGCGCTAGGACACAGGATATATTACATGGCGCTCTGTTATCAGCATGGCGCTATGACACAGGAAATATTGTATGGTGCTCTGTTATCAGTATGGCGCTATGACACAGGATATATTACATGGCGCTCTGTTATCAGTATGGCGCTATGACACAGTAAACATTGTATGGTGCTCTGTTATCAGCATGGCGCTATGACACAGGATATATTACATGGCGCTCTGTTATCAGTATGGCGCTATGACACAGGAAACATTGTATGGTGCTCTGTTATCAGCATGGCGCTATGACACAGGATATATTACATGGCGCTCTGTTATCAGTATGGCGCTATGACACAGGAAACATTGTATGGTGCTCTGTTATCAGTATGGCGCTATGAGACAGAAAACATTGCATGGCGCTCTGTTATCAGTATGGCGTTATGACACAGGAAATATTGCTTGGCGCTCTGTTATCAGTATGGCGCTATGACACAGGATATATTACATGGCGCTCTGTTATCAGTAATACGCTATGAGACAGGAAACATTGCATGGCGCTCTGTTATAATTATGGCGCTATGAGACAGGAAATATTGCCTATCACTCTGTTATCAGTATGGCGCTATGGCACAGGAAATGTCGCTCCGTTATCAGCATGTTACTATCAGACAAGAAACATTGCATGGCGATCTGTTATCAGTAATGCACTATGACACAGGAAACATTGCATGGCGCTATGTTATCAGCATGGCACTATGACACAGAAAACATTGCATGGCGCTCTGTTATCAGCATGGCACTATGACACAGAAAACATTGCATGGCGCTATGTTATCAGCATGGCACTATGACACAGAAAACATTGCATGTCGCTCTGTTATCAGCATGGCACTATGACACAGAAAACATTGCATGGCGCTATGTTATCAGCATGGCACTATGACACAGAAAACATTGCATGGCGCTCTGTTATCAGCATGGCACTATGAGACAGGAAACATTGTATGTCGCTCTGTTATCAGCATGGCACTATGACGCAGGAAACATTGCATGTCGCTCTGTTATCAGCATGGCACTATGACACAGAAAACATTGCATGGCGCTCTGTTATCAGCATAGCGCTATGAGACAGGAAACATTGCATGGCCCTTCGTTATCAGCATAGTGCTATGACACAGGAAACATTGCATGGCCCTCTGTCATCAGCATGGCGCTATGAGACAGAAAATATTGCGTGGCGCTGTTATCAGCATGGCACTATGACACAGAACACATTGCGTGGCGCTCTGTTATCAGCATGGCGCTATGAGACAAGAAACATTGCATGGCGCTCTGTCATCAGCATGGCACTATGACACAGGAAACATTGCATGGCGCTCTGTTATCAGCATGGCGCTATGACACAGGAAACATTGCATGGCGCTCTGTTATCAGCATGGCGCTATGACACAGGAAACATTGCATGGCGCTCTGTTATCAGAATGGCGCTATGACACAGGAAACATTGCATGGCGCTCTGTCATCAGCATGGCGCTATGACACAGGAAACATTGCATGGCGCTCTGTTATCAGCATGGCACTCTAAAACAGAAAATATTTTTCCTGGCGCTCGGCACTATGAGACAAGAAACATTGCATGGTGCTCTGTTATCAGCATGGCGCTATGGGACAGAAAATACTGCGTGGCACTCTGTTATCAACACCACCCACCACCCACCAGAACAAATAAGCTCGCAGAGAGAATGTTTATGGAAAAGTTTCCTCATTTGTTTGACTCATGCATTTTATGTGATAATCCTTTTGTGCTTGGTAATATCAACTTTGAAACACATATGTTGTCACTCTTAAAACTTGATTGACAGTTACAACATAAACCAGCTTATAACTGTACTATCCACCGTCGTGGTTATACTCTCGACTGGCTTATTACTGTCAGACTGACATCACTCACCCTTTGGTTTCTGACAAACTAATCTCTGACCAGTTTGTGATATAATTTTCTCTAGGCATTGGTATACTTAAGACCAGCGATTTTAAAAGTCCAGTCACGTAACA
>CM060305.1:103449250-103494250 GCA_030674185.1 Monoplex corrugatus | reverse complement strand
AATGGTTACATAATGTCCCCTGATCAGTTGTTAGAAGTGGCAGTACATATTGCTGGATGAGCAACTGTGATATCAACAGCAATGGAAGATATGGGTGAACAGGTAAGTTTTTAACTGTGACTTGAAATGAGAAAGTTTGGGCAGGTTTATTAATCGTTTCTTTTTCAATCCTGTTCAGCAAGAAGTTATGATTTTGGAACTTTGAATAGATGCAACCCCCCCCCCCCCCTAATTTTTTAACTAGGCTCAGTCCTTTAAAACATTGCCTTTTTCCTATAAATGTAGGCCCTAAACATGACAATGTCAGCAGGATTAGGTCATTTTGTTTTATGGAGACTGAAACTCTTCATTCAGTAGCTTGCGTTTATGTTGACGTTAGTGGTGCAACTTTCTTCCCTCATATCGAATTCTGTACACATCTGACTAAGACATTTTTTGATTCCGGAAATCTGACAAAATGGACTGAAAATGAAAAGAGCGTATTCAGGAAATTCACTTTTAAATGTATCTCGAAGTGAAAAAGTAGTTCACGTTTGCGTCAGACGTTTCTCTGCCCACACTCTAAACACTAAGTGAAAGCGACAGACAACCCCCATATCCAGCAGTGTATATGAAGTTGATTCTTTTTGAAGGAAGATAGCTGGAGGGACAAGCCACGTGTGAAATGTGACAGGTTAGCAGTCTTGTGTTTATAGTCACGGCGCCAGGCAGCATGAATTATTCATCACAGCTTTTTACTGCCGACACTGCAATAGGACGGGAATATCAATCACAAAACGCGTCAAAGTGATAAGTGACAACTTTCTAAAAGCTGCACGTCGCCCTGTGTGGAGACGTCGTGTTCAGAAACAAACTGTATGCTGTCCCCTGAAAGCGGCCATCTTTGCTTTTGTGCCCACACGGCACCCACAACCAGCTTTTGAACTCAGTGGTGTACAACACAAAGAATACATGCGATACCCTTGACACACTTATATGAGAGAGAGAGAGAGAGAGAGAGAGATTGGGCGGGAGCACGGGGTTACAACCTTAGTTGAACTTTGTCCTCACTGCCTTGTGGGTTAGACTTTCTAAAGTGTGAAGGACACGTCTTGTTAATGACTTTCCAGTCAAGAAGCTGTGAGATAGGCAGCAGCCTAATTCATGTTGATATCCACTGCATGACTCGTGTAAACCTCTCAACGTGCCTTGTATATCATCACATTGTGGCAACGTCATAACTGCTCCAAGCATTTCAAATAGCATTGTGGGCCTGTGGTAACATGAACTGTATATAAACTGCTAGCAAGAAAGCAAGCAACCAAGCAGTCTCACTACCGAGTGAATGACAAGCTCACACATAAGGAAAATGATATGTTTAGTTTTTCATAGAGCCCTCAATCACTGGCATTGAGTCCGGTGTATATGACAGGGTGTGTACACAGATTAGTGTTAGTGCAATACGCTTTCCAAGCACTTTGATGTGATGTGCTGGTGCAACACAGGGACAGAGTCGCTGACCAGGGACCAAGCAAACATCAAATATTTGCTGAGCTTTATCTGTTGTGGCCATCAGTTCAGTCGTGCCTCCTTCACTCAATCTTGTTTCTGTTGATTCAGTATGCTAGTTGCTGATCGCCATTGTGATAACATCCCTCATCAGCCTAACTACCCCTTCTGGTGCACTTAAGTAATGTGTGTGTGCGTGCGTGCGTGTTTGCGTGCGTGCGTACGTGCGTGCGTAAGTGCGTGTGTGTTGCGCGCGCGCGCGCGCGCGTGTGTATGTGTGTGTGTCTGTGTGTGTGTGCAAGGATTTGTTAATTTTTGACTGGATTTTCATATAATTAGGAGAATATGTTTGATTCATTTCAGCTTAGAATGTAACATTATACGGTTTGTAAACAGTGTAGGCAAATGTGTTCTTCTGTATGTGATTGTGAAAAGATTTTAGATGATTTCTACCAGTTCGCAGGAACACGCCAAAAGAGTGGGAAATATTCGAATTTGAAATAGTCTGGTTAAGTATTTCACTTTGGCCAAAGATGCATTAAATCAATATCAGCACATGTGCCCCGGCGTTTAACGAATGATATTTACCAAATGTGGATTTTGTGTGTGTGCGTGCGTATGCGTGTGTATACGTGTGCATGCGTGTGTATGTGTGTGTGTGTGCATGTTTGTGCGTGCGTGGATGTGAGTATGTATGTATATATGTGTGTGTGTCTGTGTACGCGCGAACGTGTGTCTGTATGTATGTGCATTTGTGTGTATATCTCATGGGTGTGACGATAAACTAAGTTAAAAAATGATGGCACAAGTTTCCATTTTTCAAATGTCTAACACTATCATGGGGACAGTAATTTTATTTCATGTTAACTGTACTTATAAAGGAAAACAAAAGAAAATATCGAATCTGATTATGGTTAATGCTCTTAAACGATCAATAATATGAAATTTGGTTATGATTGTAATTCATGATGTAAATGAAACTAATATGCATCATACTTTTTCATTAAATCAAATGTAATTCCTACTTCTTTTATATGTTTGTTATTTATAGCCAAGTGGTAAAGATGAGTGAATTGTATTGCGTTGGGTGAATACTCCTTGTTGTCACAGGTTCCTCTCATGCAGGTAATCCATACAAGACAGAAAGAAAGAATCGAGACACAGACACTCCACCAGTATCAATAAAACACAGTCTGCGGGCCTATTGAAGATTCACTGGTCTTTATTTAGTCTGTCTTGGCTGTCTTCATCACGGTGTTATGATCAGCCACGATCATAAACTAAACAATAAAACAGCTGGCATCTTCAAGTAAAATTAATCACATTTTATATCAAAACAGCTCACTTCAAAATATATGGTAGTCACATTTTCCACACCTAATTTGTCTTCCTTCAAAGTTAGAGACCAGGGACTGTCTAAAACGTACATGTTATCTGTCTCCAACTCCATACCTCCATTCCCATGAACGTAACACCAGACATTCCATGGTGACACTCCAGTACCATACTTGTCGATGTCGCTCTCACATTGGCGTCTGCCAGTGGATTTTGCAAAGTGAGAGAACATGAAATATAGTCTTATATCAGCAGTGAGCACAAATAAATTAATACAATAGCTGAGTTAAAGATATGACATTAGCACAAGAAGTAAAGACAGAAATTCAGAGGAGACAATGAATTACATTAGGCAAACGATGTATATGCTACATTGGTGCAGAACAACTTCGCGTTCAGTCCACGTGTACCAAAGCAACACACAACCGTCACAATTTCAGTACATGTGTACGGATACAAGGGTCGACTATCAAACTGTAATAATTTTTTACAAATACAAAAGCAATACTAGTGAGAGATTTACATCCTGTTATATATGTTAGAATGTCTAGTTTACCTTGAATATCCTGATATATTCTTGAATGCACTAACATAATCATGAATAGCCCCAACGTACTTTTATTTACAATTACATTAATCAAAGGACATAACTCTTGAGAATTATCTCCCATGTTGTATAGAACTCAAATCTAATACAATTTGGGTATTCAGCTAGCATACAAGCAGATACAAAGTACAAAAACAGTAAGCTCAGAACACTTCTCTTACAATTACATGTCTTGAATACCCTGTAAAACATATTCTTAAATACTACAATACATTCTTGTATATCTTAACATAATTTTGAATATCCGAACGTGATCTTGAATACCCTGTTGTGATATTTAATATCTTAACATATTCGTGCATCTTTGTCTTCTTCTTCTAATCCCATGAACGTAACACCAGACATTCCATGGTGACACTCCAGTACCATACTTGTCGATGTCGCTCTCACATTGGAGTCTGCCAGTGGATTTTGCATGGTCATTGTTCGATGCCTTGACCGATCTGGTAACTGATCATTCCATGATTGTTTTGAGACTTCAGTAAAAGTATCTATAGGAAACACTTACTGTCAGTGCAACATTTCTTTACTGAAAGATTTTTAAGTCACGAGGAAAGAACACACACACACACAAACACACGCACACACACACACACACACACACACACACACACACACCCACCCATCCACCCACCCACACTCACACACTCACATGACTGATTACGCAGTGTTATATGACCTGTCTCTTTCGTCTAAACAGTTGTCATCTCTTACTGGTTGTACAGCTAGGGCAAGATTTTCCATTATATTACTTCAAAAAGCTGATTATGTCTTCAAACTTAAACCTAAAGGCACCCTTCTTTTCTTTCCTCCCCCCCCCCTCCCTCATTACACGTACACGTTGGATAGGGATAAATAATGATCCCTTTTAAAGAGGAAAATCATCATAATCATATCATAATCATTAAAAATCAATGATGGCAGCGACCTGTTTCAAAGTTATGATTGTTGTCAATTATTTGCATCTTGTTTAGCATCTCTTGTTTCTGTTCTACAAATGTGACATCATCTTTTTAATCGTTTCCAAAATATTCTAGTGAAAACGGGTAAAGGAATTTAGTTGTGCTGTATTGTGTAATGCCTATGTTGAGTTGCCTATTTATTTGTACTGTAGTGTAGTATGCTTACTGCATTGTACTGAATTAAACCGTACCGAATTAATAATACTATCCTACACTGAGCTACTAACTCATGAGGTGTGAAATACAAAACTCAAATGGTGACAGTGGAATGACAGTTCTCCATGACCCCCTTCCACCCTTCCCTCCATTGTTATGCTCCAACTCGTCAATGACGTCAATGGATGAGCGAAGGCAGAACAGACAACGCCATCGATGTGCGGCAGTTGTCGCGGGTCTTGTGCCGCCCAAACCAGAGATCCGGAAGACCCGAACCTGTTTGTAATGGAGGCTTACGTCGTTGTTAACCTTTACTCCCCACTAAGCTAGCTGGCTTAGCCCTGTTTGGCTGCCATGTCTAGCCGGCTTTACCACATTCATTACACTCGCTTGGCCGGCTCTCTGGTCATCTGCTCTCTACACTTGCCTGCTCTCCCTTTCCATCCTGTGGATCTTGACCAGCCAACCAGTCAACGCTTTGAGCTTTGCGTGTCTTTGGACACAAGCCTGGTTGGAGTTTTTTTTTCTTACTGTCACTGGGGAATTCAGCGTACTTCTTATAAGGCAGTATCTCAGTTACCGCCCCAAACAAGCCAAACTCAACACGCATCAGCGCCGCTGGCAAAACTAAGCGAAAGAGTCCAGAAAATCCCAAGGCATTAGCTAGGTCTTCACGGGTGTGATCCTTTTAAAACGCACTAACGGTTCTCTTGTGGTCATTGGATCAAACAACAGACTGGAGCGGGCCTTTGACAATCGCCATATAGGGAGCACAAAGCCCTGTGTTTGAGGAGAGAAGCTGAATGTATGTATACGGGAGATCCACCTCATGACCTTCGTACATCCCAAGTGATGCACTCCTAACACATGAGGATATTAAGTATTAAGCTCGGCGTGAACCAACCGTAGCACGACTCTGATGTGACCAATGGTGGAGCATTGTAAACCATAACGTACACCACCATCACTGTCATTGTAGAAATTACCATTCTGATGAGGCTCATAATTTCCACGATACTGATGAGAATAAAAGGAGTCATGAAGGAGTGGTGTGAGCTAAGGTCGCCTCGTGGCGAATGTGCCAGCAAGGATTCATTCTCAAGATTTGGGTGGATATTTAAGGCCTTGCACAAACCTGAATAGACATGATGCGATTAAAAAAATTCTTTTGATCTTAATGTTTTAATGGAAATCATTTCATGTCTAAGAGAGGTGTATGCGTGCGTTCGAGTGCTTGTGTGTTTGTGTGTGAGTGTGTGAGTGTGTGTGTGTGTGTATGTGTGTGTGTGTGTGTGCGTGCGCGCGTGCATGCGTGTGTGTGTGTGTGTGTGTGTGTGTGTGTGTGTATGCTTCTGTGTCTGTCTGTCTGTGACAAATATGCACGACCAAGATTTTCTCAGCTCTTTATGGGTGGATCTTTGCCAAATATTGGTCAAAGTTGCAGATTGTTGAGAGGACGAGAAAAAAAAAGCATAGAAGATAAAACCTCAAGGATAAAAAAAAGTTCTTGAAATGAGCACCTTTTGAGGAAAATGTGTGAACAGTACTTTCTCGAGACATTCTGGTAATGTACAAAATATGTTTGTTAATGTTGTTCTGACAGTCTACTATTGTCCTCTAAGCACATCAAGTTTTATTTAAACCAAAGTTTTTTTAAGGTCACACTGAAAAGCACAAAATTAGGATTTTCTATAACATTGTTTGTCTAAAAAACGGAGGTCGCTAGAATACCTTGATCAACCTGTTATTGGGGGACGGGATAGTATAGTGCTTAGATCACTCGCTTCACTCACTCACTCACTCACACACACACACGCGCGCACGCACGCACGCACGCACGCACGCACGCACGCACACACACAGTTAGAGCGATGTCAGTGGACAGAATGGAGGACCGGTTTTGTGCTCAGTGTACATAGTGCTATGTAAGTGATTCTCTTTAGGGACGGTGTTCAAAGGTAAATCGGCGCCTTCATAATGCTGGTCCCGAGAGAATTGGAACTATCTAACACCTCGCTCCTCAACGACCTCTTAGGTTATGGGACCTTTGCCTTGCATCTGATGGACTGTCTTTGGTAAGTCGATAGATGACTAAATCACTTGTCCCATTTCGTGATATTCGCGCAGAAACAAAACAGAACTCTTTACAGACACAGGCAGAGATACAGCCTACCTTCACTGCTTAAGAAATAAGCTTACTCTCGTTTTTTAAGTTTAAATTTCAGTTTCATTGTCTGAAGATGACGTCTGAGTGGTCTGAAATAAATTCCGTACGCACTGACGTCACAGATGCCATGTGATGGATAAAATTCAAATTGATCATAGCAAGCGCCCAAGGCCTGCCCAAGGATGGAACCCACGACCCCTGCGTTATCAGCATGGCGCTTTGTCCAACTGTGCTAACAGGGCCTTTGGAAACAAAGTGGACTGATTGGTATAGACATAATGATAACGGACAGACAAACCATACTAACATTATTGTTATATATCAAACAATATGAACATGTGCGTCTTAATGACTGATGACGCGTCTAGCGTGCTTGTCACCTCTCGCTTTCAGCTCGTGCCGCTGGCTAGCATCTCACGGACTCAGGCTAAACTCTCGAGGGAGTCGGAGGTCTGGCTCCCAGATGTGCGGCACGCAGGCCCACCGGTGGGTGGACAAGGCCTGGTGCCCACGAACCAGACCCCCAGCTATAGGTAAATAGTATCATTACCTTGTGGCTGTCTCGTGTGAGACCAAGGCGAAGGGAGTAAACCCTGGCAGAAAATCACCCCCATTGCCTTGTGGAGTGGGAACGGCAAAGGCTAGCGGAGATTCCACACAATAACTAATGGAAGGCAACGGGAAACGACCATCATGTCCTCCGAAGGAAACTTCAAATGCGACATAAAAAGGGGCTTCACTGGAACATCTTCGTCTGGTAGGGGAAGTCATGCTGAGTATGTGACACCAGACATGAAAGAGGGATAAGCATCATAATGGACAATGACAAGTCAGGGTGTATAAAGAATATTGGGCGATATCAGACCGCGTTATATTAGTTAGATTAGAGGCCAAGCATTTGATATCAACATCGTCCAAGTATACGCACCAACATCTCCAAGTACTGTGGAAGAAATTGACAACTTCTATGTAGAATTAGAGACAGCCAATATTCAATATAAATCACAGGACATTACAATAATAATGGGAGATTTGATGCGTCAGTGGGACAGGTAAACGTAGATGACACAGTTGGACCTCATAGCCTCGGCACGCAAAATGGAAGCGAAGAGAAAGTTGGTGAGAGGGCACAAGTACATTAATTCATGACAGGGAACACTTGGTTTGAGCAATCTAACAAAAGAAAATGGAAATGTATGAATCCAACAGACCGCTTGAGAAACCAAAGTGATTACATTCTCATGAATAAGAGATTTAGAAAGTATTTACAGATTGCAAAAACATTACCAGGCGCAGACTGCAACAATTACCACAATCCTAAAATGAAGAAATTTAGGCTGAAACAAAAGAGAAGAAAACAAACCAAAAATAACATCAAGCTAAATCTTGGACTCTTAAAGACAAATGAATAAACTCGTTCAAAACAAATTCAGTGCTCTGGAGGACGTAGGGGACAGTGAGGAACAATGGACAAATATGAGAAACAATGGACAAATTTGAGAAACAATGGACAAATTTGAGAAACTCCATAAATGAAGCTTGTAAAGAAATCTCTTGAGATGAAAGAAAAACAAGGAAGAACTGAATGACAAAAGACATTTTAGGTTTGATCGACGAAGCAAGGTAAAGGGAAAAGAGTAAGAATACAAAAGAGAGAGATATGGGATTCAGGAAAAAAAGTGCGATGAAGCTTGGCTAGAAACAAAGTACAAAGAAACAGAAGACCGACACAGAACACACCCAAAGTTTAGGTACTGAAACACTGAAAACATTTCCCACAGGAACATCAACTGGTTGTTTAAAATAAATAAAAAAATGGCACAATTGTTATGGACCCCTCCCCCCCCCCCCCCAAATAATTTATTAGATAGATGGTGAGAATACATTGAAGATCTTTTGGGCGATGACAGAAAGGAGAAACACATCATAAGAGAACGTTGAAGGACCACCAATAATGAAAGATGAAGTTAGAGTAGCGCTGAAAAAGATGAAACACAAAAAGTCCCAGGACCAAGCAATATTACTACAGAATTGATTGTGGCTCTGTATGAATTTGGTGGTTAAAAAATAACAGTCCTCCTAAATGAAATTTCTGACACTGGAAAAATCCCTTAAGATGTGTCAAAGCCAATTTTCGTTATGCTTCCAAAGAAAGCAAGGACTATGGAATGCGAACTCCATCGTACAATCAGCTTGATGAGTCATGTGACAAAGATTCTATGAAGAATAATCATGATGAGGTGTCATGCTTTTGGTGTACACATGTTCACGCACTCAAACACATGCAAAAAACATTCGTCCGTCACGCAACAGCACGCACTCCTTCCAACCAATGGCACTAAACAAACTACGATATATTTTCTTTTCTACATTTATTATTACAAACTTTCACACATCACTCATACAAAATACAACATACACAACCACGCACCTTCATACTCTTTCTCTCCTCCTTCGTTTTCTCCTCCCTCTTCGTCTCCTATTCCTCGTCCCCTGCTTCTCTTTCTTTTTTTTTCTTCCTCCTCGTCTCCCTCTTCCTCGTCTCCTTTTTCCTCGTCTCCCTCTTCGTCTCCTGCTTCTTCGTCTCCTTCTTCGTCTCCTTCTTCCTCGTCTCCTTCTTCTTCGTCTCCTTTTTCCCCGTCTCCTTCTTCTTCGTCTCCTTTTTCCCCGTCTCCTTCTTCTTCGTCTCCTTATTCCTCGTCTCCTTCGTTTCCTCCTCCTTCTTCGTTTCCTATTCCTCGTTTCCTTCTTATTCTCCTTTTTCACCTTCTTCTTACTCTTCTCATTCTTCTCCTTATCATTTTCCGCCTATTTTTTTTTTCTTCTGTTTCTCCTTTTAATTCATTTTCTTTCTCTTCGTCTTCTTCTCCTTTTTCACCTTCTTCTCCTTCCTCTTTTCCTTCTTCTTCTCCTTTTTCTCCTTCTTTCTTTCTTCTCTTTTTTTTTTGTTTCGACTTCTTTTCCTTTACTATTTCTTTTTCTTCTTGTTCTTTTTCTTCTCTTTTCCCTTTCTCTGGGCGGATTCTTTGGCGACTGACTCGCAAAACCTATTCCACCTTTAGTTTTCAACTTGGGTGAGCTGTTTTCCGAAAACTCAATCCTACCACACATGCACACACAAAATTTCCTTCCGCACGCAACATAAATACTCATGTTAGTGTATAATCCACAGCATCTACTGGTAGATGCACACGACACAAAAATCATGAGCACGCACCACCCTGCGCACATGACACCCCGCATCCCAGGGAAAAAATTTTTTTGGTCGAAGACCAGAACATTTTTTCGAAACTCAGCCGACAAACAATTCAGAACCAGCAAAAGACAAAAAGACACTGTTCTATAACCACGACAGCCAAGATAATAAGTACTTAACCAGCACCAAATAATCAAACACAAAACGATTGATTATGAAATATTTGCCTCTGGTAAATAGATAAAACCTATGTAGTATGCACCATGAAGAAAATATCAAACAGTTTATCAAAAATTCATAATTCCCTTCCAGAAATGATATTTCAAAAATTCATTCATAATTGCACTCCAAAAATCGTCAAATCTTAAGATGCGTTTTTTCACAACAGAATGAAACATGTATTTTCTGCAATGATCCATTCACACATTAAGCACCAAACAAACCTCACTAGGTTTGTACAAAATCCAAAAAAAAAAAAAAAAAAAATCAGATTCATTGACATACTCTCAAAAAGGAGCAAAATGGACAATATCATCAAAGTGCCAGTTGCATTCACAACTCCAAAATCTTGAATGCCAAACAATCGCGATCATAATGGACAATAAAGTGATCAGGTTACATCCCAAACAAACCATGGGCACAAAACCTGTGCCTCCTCAAGTCACACAGATCAAAATTTCTCAACTCTCATAACTTTAATACAAAAAGCATCACACTCTGTCTATATGAGAAATCTATATTTATCGTTAGGATGAAACACGTACCAATAACTAACACATTCACACCCATAAGAAAACAATTAAAAAATCATTTCTCATATTCTTAGGTATGAAAAGAAGTCTGACGTAACTACATTCGTAAGACGTAGTTGATAATGTCGAAAAAAAAAATTGTCAAAATCAACCTCAGTAGACTATGATGCTACGTCAAATGTCAGATACCTATTCTCTCGAGAGGAAGACCGATAATGGAGCGTACCTGTTTTGTGGAAGAGGGTTTCCGCAATTGAAGGATCTTCTCAACCTTCTTCTTATCTGGTCTGATCTTCCCCACAGAAATCATGTGTCCGAGAAACTCCAATTCTCTAAACCCTGCAAGAATTTTGGATGGTCTGGCCGTCAATCCGAAACGGCGCAACCGACAGAAAAGTTCCCTCAAGAACTTCAAGAGATCGGACCATGTCTCTGCTCCCAGCAGAATGTCGTCAAAGAAGCTGACAGTTGCCACTTCATGTAACTGCAGCTGACGCATCATACGTGCGAATGTAGCAGGAGCATTTTGTAACCCAAACGGCATCCTGGTCCACTGAAAGAGACCACATGGTGTTTGAAATGCTGTCTTTGGCCTGTCTTCTGGTGTCATGGGAATTTGCCAATAGCCCTTTGTTAAATCTATCTTAACAAAATACTTGGCATTTGCAAGATGGCAAGAGAAGCTCTTCCAAGTCGGGAATTGGTTCAGCATCAAAGATAGTGTTCTGGTTAAGAGTGCGATAATCAATACAGAAGCGCACTGAACCATCAGGCTTAGGGACCAGAACGACTGGGGCACTGTATGGGGATGTAGAAGGCTCTATGACTCCAAGACTTAACATGGTTTTTACTTCTCTTTCAACGATCTCCTTTTTGGCAAAGGGCAGAGGATAGGGTTTGACCCTGACTGGCTTGTCTGTCGTCAGTACAATTTTGTGGGGTTCAACATATTTGCCGTTACCTGGCCTGTCAGTCAAGATGTCTGAAAATTCAGACAACAGTGAAGTCAAGCCCTGGCGCATTGAAAGGGATAGGTCATCGTCAATGACTACATCTTTGTATGTTTCTCCCTTAACAGAGAGTGTGGGTAAACTGATAATATCCTCACTTTCTTCAATCATACTCACAGCCGTACACACAGAAATCTGTGTCACACAGTCTCGTCTTTTTTCACTGTTAGTGTATAGATCCACAGCATCTACTGGTGGGATGTCCGACACATCAGACGCACTCATCACACTGCCAGTAACACAATCAGTCATGTTGATGGAGACATTTGTCCTTTCCACATACTTTTTCAACATGTTAATGTGGAATGTCTTTTTCAGTCCATTCATGTCAATTTTGTAGTTAACGTCAGAAGTCTTTTCTACCACCCTGAATGGACCCTTCCATTTCAAAGTCAGTTTTTTCTGGTCATCTGACAACAGGACAAGGACGTGATCACCAGGTTGAAGTGAGCATGCTTTTTTCGATCTGCGAACTTTTTGTATTTCTGAGCACTGGAAAATGCATTTTCCTTTGCAATGTCACATCCGGTTTGAACTCTGTTTTTGAGATCAAAGACGTACTCGAAAATGTTCTTTTTGTCTTCAGAAAAATCTTGTCCTGACCATTTCTCTGCGAGGAATGAGATTGGTCCGCGTGGTGTATGTCCGAAAAGTAGCTCAAAAGGCGAGAAGCCAGTACTTTCATTTGGCAACTCCCTGTACGCGAAGAGTATAGCTGGTAGGTACCGATCCCAGTTAGAAGGACTTTCACTGCTGACACGCTTGAGCATGGTTTTTAGTGTCCCGTTGAATCGTTCTACCATGCCATTCGATTGGGGATGATATGGTGTGGTAGTGACGGAATGAACTGATAGTAATCGGTATACTTCTTTCATCATGTCTGAAGTGAACTGTGTCCCGCAATCCGAGAGGACTTCCTTTGGCAAACCCCATGCGACTAAAAACGGTTACCAAAGCTTCTGCGACCGAGACCGTGTCCATCTTTTTGAATGGTATGACTTTAGGATAACGAGTGGCCACATCCACAATGGTGAGTACGTACACGAAGCCTGAAATGGGCCCACAATGTCCACTGCGACACGTTCAAATGGTGTTGAAATTACTGGCATATGACATAATGGAACAGCGGGAATGCGACCTTTTGGAGTTGTTTTTTGGCAAATGTCGCAAGAACGGCAGTATTCCGTAACTGACTTCGAAATGCCTGGCCAAAAGAAAGAAGTTTGAACTCTATGTAGTGTTCTCTTGGTATCACAGTAACATGCAAACATAGCGTCATGTGCTGTCTGCAAAACCGTACATCTCAGAGACAAAGGAACAACGATTTGTTTTATGATTGACCTATTCTTTGGGAAAACACGGTACAGTATTCCCTCGTCTTTGACAAAGCACGGCCTGTCACAGTCGAGTGGTATATGGGAAAGTGCAGCTTTATACAGGGCTGCAAGAGATTCATCCCTTTGTTGTAAGTCTATCAGTTCTGAGGAGGATATATCAATGGAGGGAATGTTAGGGGTTGGTAAAGGTTTGGGATCTGACTGCTGTCTAGCCTGTTGCCTAGTAGACACATTGCATGGAACAAATGTTCCTCCCTGACCGTGCACAGTTGCCACCCCTGGTAAGTTGCCTAGAATCAAATCAGTGATTGGTTCTTTAATGACACAGGCCAAAAGTGTACCTGTGAAATAGGGGGTTGAGACTTCAATGTCTGCAAGAGGAAATTTTTCAATTTTCCCCCCGAAAGAACGGGCATGTCTGTGTTTCACCTGTGTACTGCTCTGGTCGCACCAGAGACTTCTTGATCCCTGCTGTAGTACAGCCTGTATCTCTCAGAAGAGTAGCATCGTACCCGTTCACACTGCATTTCTCCACGCACAATCCAGCAGTAGATGCCTGTGAAACTAAGATCTGATGCCCCTACTCCTGTGTAATATTATTGTCACTCACCCCATTTGAAGCCACATTCACTGCTGATGATGTGTTCACATAAAGGCACTGTTTTATAAAATGGAACTTGCATCCACAATGATTACACTTGGGGATACCTTGTGTGTTATGTTGTTTTTGTCTACTGGTATGGGATTTACCTGTAGCAACGGGAGAACGTGGGGTGGGGGAAAAGTTTTGTCTCTCACCGGGGTTAGGTCTGGGAAAGGATTGTCCTTTATATTCACCATGACCGAAATGGTTTGTCTGAGGGCCATACGTCCTCTGCTGAGGTGTTGCATTACCAAAATGAGATGGATTGCCAAAACGAGGCGATGCTTTTTGCTTTTTATTTCTATTATATTCACAAGGTTTTGTCTTTTCCCATTTTCTGCAGTTAGCTCGGTGTCATCTGCGTAACGAATGTTGTTTATTATTTTCCTCCAACGTTTATCCCAGGGCATTCTTCTAGGTTTCGCGAGATGGTTTCGCTGTAAAGTGAAAACAAATTCGGTGACAGAATACAACCCTGCCTGACCCCTCTTTTGATATTTTGGAAAGAGCTTATATCGTTTTCTATTGTCCGTGCTATTGTTTGTTCCCAATACATATTTCTGAATATTCGTAGATCTTTTCCATGAATATTGAGATTTCTAGTTGGTTGATCAATTCTTTGTGTCTTACCCGATCGACAAAGCATGAATATAAATTTTTGTTCAAGTAGACTGACCTCTCTATGATAGTTCTTAGAATATATATGGCATTAATAGTTCCTCTCCCTTCAACAAATGAACACATCTTCTGATATTTCTGTTTTGCTTCTGTTCCTTGTCCTCATCATGGTTATTCTTAATAGGATTTTTGTTATATGACTCATCAAGCTATGATAGCCCCTGCTTTCATTGGAAGTGCAATGAAAATTGATTTTGACATGTCTTTGGGATTTTTCCGGTGTCATAAATGTCATTTAAGAGGAATGTTATTTTTTCAGTAAGATGCTAATGAAATTAGAATCGAGGGTAAAAACTTCTTGGGTATCAGATATTAGTGATTTATTGCTTCAGAATGGTTATGGATTTGCCTGGTTAAATCAAGAAGTTCGAAATGTACAGATTTTTTGTTTTGCTTCTGTTCTTGTTTTTTGTGTGAATTACGTCAGCGGCTTATTGATTCGATCTAGGTGATAATATTGGAATGAACTTAATGCAATGAAGTAATAGATTTTGTCTCTATAACACATCTAAGCCATCGAGAAATTCAGAAAGGACCTTTTATAAATTTTGACAGAGATACCAAGAACAGTGTGACAAAATTTAAATATGGAATTACAGACATCGCAGCACATCGTAATTGGTACAAGAATGTTTCAAAGAATGCAATAGCGTATCATTTATGTAATGATGCAATAGAAAATGAGATACACTTTGTACTCTGTTGTCTTTTTCTCTGAGATATCCACCGAAAGGATATCTTCGTAAGATTAATGAAAATCCATGTCATTTTGATGTCAGTTTACTTATGTCAGACTAGAATGAAAGAAATATGAAAAATCTATACACGTGTCTGCACAGAGCTTTTGCAATTTCGAGCTAGTATCCTCACTTGAAAAATGTACTGATAGAATTCAAGTTCGATACTAAATTTCTCTCTCTCTCTCTCTCTCTCTCTCTCTCTCTCTCTCTCTCTCTCTCTCTCTCTCTCTCTCTCTCTCTCTCTCTCTCAGCTACCTCAGTCATGTTCGGACTGTGCTTTTTCATCGTCCAGGTATTCTGCACAACAATATCGGTTGTATATAACACCTAAGAACTCTCGTCCTGACATACATTTAGTAGGCATTGGTTGGAAAGAACGCTGTTCCCAGATATTTTAACTTATCAGCCTGCCTCAATGTTGTGCCATTTGCTGTTATTTTGCATGAGGGGATTTCTTTTTTTTTTTAACTGATTCAGTCTTCTTGCTATTTAGCTGATAATAATATTAGTACATAATTGCAGTATTTATATGGCACCAAATCTTGACAATTCAAATCAAATCGCACTCACACACCAGACGTACGCATGCAATCAACACAGACTACCTTACAATATACAAAAAAAACAAACCTACACAAACTGAGAGAAAGAGGTAGTTGTAGAATTCGGGAAAAGAGGTGGATTTTTACATTTGATTAAAAAGCAGAAAGGGCAGGTGTTAGGCGAAGTGAGAGTGGAAGTCTGTTCCAACAGACGGTCCTGAGACAACAAGAGAACGCTGGCCAACAGTTGATAGTTTAGATCTAGGAACCCGAAGGGAGTGTCTGAACCTGAGCGCAAGGTGCGAATTGGCGTATCAATATTGATGTTGTCACAAAGACATGATGGAGCAGATGGTGAATAGATTTGTAACACAAGGTATCCAACTTATATTGAGTTCTGTTTAAAACAGGCAACCAGTACTGAGAGAGAAAGTGAGAACTGACATAATCTTTTTTTTTTCTTTCTGAAGACAAAGCGAGCATCTGTGCTTTGTATGCGTTGCAGACAGAGGAAAGAAGAAGCTGGTAGTGCCTTACAGAAATCAAGACGAGACAAAACGAGGTATGTCACAAGCTTGGATGCAACCTTTGTTGAAAGATATCTTCGAAAGTAACCAATAGTAGCACGATTGGCGGGTCTGGGTAAACAACTTTTGCATAGAAAGAATTTTATCCAAAGTCACACCCAGGTTCTTGACAGAATTAGAGAGAGGGATGATGTTGTCACCTAGCTGGATGGTATTCAGCGAAATAGAGACAAGTTTGTTTTTGGTGCCTACAAGCATGACATCGGTTGTATCGCCATTGATGTCTACGAGCATGGCTTCTGTTTTCTCACAATTTACTAAAGTTTATTTTACTTCTAGCCCTTTACTTCTGCTTTCTATTTCTCTTATATTCACAGGAATTGTACGTCACTTTCATTTTCTGCAAGTATAACGGTGTCGTCTGCATAATAAAGATTGTTCATCACTTTTCCTCTAACCCATATCTGAGGGCATTCTTCTAGGTTTCTCATGATGGTTTTGCTGTAAAGTGAAAACAAATCTGATGACAGGACACATCCCTGTATAAGCCCTCATTTGATATTTTGGAAAAAGCTTTTTTGATTTTCTACTCTCACTACTGCTATTTGTTTCCAATACATATTCCTGATTATTCTTCGATCTTTTCCATCAGTATTGAGCTTTTCAAGCTGGTTGATCAGCTCTTTGTGTCTTACTCAATCAAAAGCCTTGGTATAACCAACAAAACGCAAATATAAATCCGTATTCATCTCAACTGATCTTTCTATGATAATTCTTAGTATGTGTATGGCATTAATAGTTCCTTTCCCATCAACAAATCCACATTGTTCTGGTCTTTCTGTTTTGATTCTATTCCTTTTTCTCATCAGGACTATTCTAAATAGAATGTTTGTTACATGACTCATCAAGCTGATTGTACGATGGAGTTTGCGTTCTATAGCTCCTTGCTTTCTTTGTGTATTGTGTGTGTGTGTGTGTGTGTGTGTGTGTGTGTGTGTGTGTGTGTGTGTGTGTATATGTGTGTGTGTGTGTGTATGTGTGTGTGTGTGTGCATGTCTGTATATGTATATGTACATATGCATATACAGGTTAACAAGAAACAACCGTGGGTGCTGGATGAATGCTCCTTACAATTCATTATACTTACAATTTATTAAATTGTTGTATGTATTCAATGTTACATTATGCCCCCTCCCCCCCCCTTTTTTTTTTTTTAAGAAGGGACTGTGGCTTAATCTGAATAAAATTCGTTTCCATTTTCTCTCTCACACACAGGTACATACGTGTGTATGTATAATGTATATGTATGTATGTTTATGTACATACACGTGTGCACACACGCACAGTTCACAGACAGCCGAGCAAGCAGGTTTGAACAGCTATAAAAATCAAACAGAATCTTCTAACCAAAAAATACACGAAGAGCACGCAAATACGCTGACAGACATTGTCTAGCGAAAACGTGACCCCCGAAAGTAATATTAACATGGCACGTTCGTCCAGTTGTGTGTGTGTGTGTGTGTGTGTGTGTGTGTGCTGTAATTGAGGATGACATTCATGTCAAAGATAATATGCCATGTAACACGTTCCAGAAGATCAAACAGGGAGATAAGCTACACGAAGCAGACATAGATCACGGGTAATAGCCAATTGGAAAGGAAGTGCTCCACGCGTCAGTAAAAGGCTGGTGTAAAATAGGTTGCGGAAGCAGGCAGCAGGCAGCAGGCAGACTATATGCATGATTATAACACGAGCCTGGCCAAGCCTCACTATTAGCCAGTTAAAGCCCCTGTGGTTTACGTATCATCCTATGCCTGTCGCTTGCAGTTTGTGACCTTATTGTGAATGCACAATATCTTGACATTTGTACGTGTCTGCTGCAGTTTGTGACCTAACTGTGAACGCATAGTATCTTTTTCGTGGCTTTTGCAGTTTGTGACCTAATTGTGAATGCGCAGCAAGATCTGTTCTTGTCTGTTGCAGTTTGTGACTTAATTGTGAACGCATAACGAAAAAACCCATAAAAAATAAAGGTCACACATATTTACATTTTATGTAATCTACTCGTTGATTTTTACTCGACTTCGGTCACTTTGATGAAGACTGTTCATGGATGTTTGGTTGACTCTGAAAAACTCGACCTAGATCGAGGCGTCTGACCGAGACTGATCATAGGCATTTATATCAGTGTCTGTGGACAGACAGTTACATTCTAAATGCTCATAGCTGCACTCATATTGTAGATCCATAAGAGACAGACGGAGTCCCTATCGCACAGTCGTAAGCATGCATGCTGACAGAGAGGCAGAGTAAGCCAGCGACGTTTACGATGGTACCAGCTCCCTCCTATGGTTGGGATAGGCTGGGAAAACGTGCTGAGTATATAAAAAAATGTGAACAACTCTCTCCACCTAAGAGGGGGATCCCTGTTGACCGGCGAGCTCGGGCACTTACTCTGTTGGCCTGCACACACACACACACACACGCACACACACACACACGCACACACACGCACACACACGCGCGCGCGCTACTATCCACATGCAGAACAGTTGTCTCTGTCTCCCTGTATGTGTGTCTGTCTCTTGAAAGTTTCCACGATCGTTATGTTATTCAGAGAAACATTAGACAATTATCTGTTCAGTTCGTGTTGCTAATAGCTAAAGTTAACAGGGATAACAACATATATCTGTCATGATAATAACTGTGTGTGTGTGTGTGTGTGTGTGTGTGTGTGTGTGTGTGTGTGTGTGTGTGTGTGTGTGTGTGTGTGTGTGTGTGTGCCCTGAACGATAGACAGCCACCATCCCATCACTGAAAACGACAGTAAATAGTTCTGCCTCTGCCACGGCTACTGCGACTACAGTTGTACAGTGTATAATCAAAATCATGTTATGAACACTGACAGCTCATTTATCACATGATCCAGACATTTACAGCTCATTTTTCACGTCTGTAAAATTAGTTAACCTCTCTTTCTCTCTTACTCTTTACATTTTTAATCATAAACATTCTAAAAGTTTCACGCAAAAACGTTGCAGGAAAAGCAACATTGTGTATGCATTTCTGAAGAACAGTATCTCATTTATCCCATGATCTAGGCACTGATATCTCATTTGACCCAGGAATTTTGTTTGGACTTCGTTCAGGATGGATAACTTGGACAATTCCATATGCGCTCCACCCAAATTTGCTAGCACTGATCTGGCAGACTCCCTGTGCCTGCGAAAAACCATACACATTGGCAAGGTCGTGAATAGGGAGGGGACAGAGAGACATGTGAAATGAAAAACTTCGCTGACATCACCAGAATGATGGAAACATTGATATGTCGCTATTATTAAGGTGATCATTATTGTTCTTCTTCTTCGTATTATCATTATTATTAATATCATTATTACAGTCCTTACCGCCATCAGTATGACTTTTTCAGGTCGTGAAAGAGACAGTTTTGGTCAGTCTTACAAGCCGACAGTGTTGAGAGTGAGTGTGATAGTCACTGTCTCTGTCATCTTCAGTGACGATGTCAGGCAGCGAGCCTTGTGGGGTGAAGAAAGTGGTCAGACGTCATTCCTGAGCTGAGCAGGAACGAAGGTCGTTATCATCTTGGTCACCCCTACCACCCATCCTCCAGCACGTGACAACTCTCTTTATCTCTACTTCTTCCTGCTACCGTCATGTCCTTCTTGTTGGTCTAAGAATGGCCCATCCCATCTCTTTCAGCCATTGTATCAAAAAGTCTGCCGCCCCCCTCTTCCTCTTCAACACATCTCCCCTCACTTTTCTCCCTACCCATTGTCCCATGCCATTTGTTTTCGTGTGCTTGCTGTGTGAACAAAGCGATCTCTTCATTATCACCAAAGACCCATTTTTTCAAAGGTGCTAAAAAATATATTCCCCCAATAACGGCGACGTCTTAATCCGCTGACACATAGATTTACGACGTTGCGTTGACTACTATCGGTTCACCAGTCTATGAGGAGAGCCAGACCCAAACTGTCGGGGTAATCTTGAAGTGTAAATAGCCTTCCTTGGGCTGCATGTAGGCTGCAATATTCATTTTAAAATGAAAAACCTTTGAAAATGGTAGACTTTTCCTGTCCAGTCCCAGTCAGTGTTATAGACATGGACATTTACGCGTTAGGAGACTACTGACAATAAAGAGAGAAAGAAAGCAAAGAGCGTACGGACGTACAAAAGCGTTTTCTTCAAACTGAACAGCAAAGAATTTAAAACAAAGCGTCAAATGATTTAAGTTTCTGCTGTTTTTAGACCAGTCAACCACAAAGGCGATCTCAACGCTGGAACTAAAACGAACGGAAAGAAGGATAATATATGAATAAACCAAGTTTTTATTTCACGATAACCTATATAAAGACCATTAAAAGGTATTTGGATCAGCACAACATGAGTCAGATGACCAATTATTAAGATGGTATCAAGAAAACAAATAACCACAACCCAGACAGAAAAGGAAAATGGCTAGGTTTAGTGATTTCCTCAGACGACAGCCCCAGTAACCTTAGAGTGCTGGTAAAGAATCAAATATCATAGAGGTTTTATTGCTTCAAAACGCACATTGGCCCACACAAGAATCAATATTGACGTTGACTTTGTTGTCGACCTGAGCTGAACAGGAAAAGTGCTCCTCTGAAGGAGCTCTCCAGACACAACCCTTCTATTGGTCAAGGTGTCGAGGTGATTGCGGGGCTTCTGGGCGTCCGCTAGAGAGAGGATTTACCCCACATTACTAATGTCCTTTAGATCCTCCATGATTATGAAAACACGTGCGCCGAATGGCAAGCGGCATACAATTTGGTTGGCGCCTGCCTAATTAATCTCCATGAGTTTCCGTGCAGTGATAGCGAGCGGCCTCACAAGGCCAGCGGGTTGGTAGCCCCTTGAACGCCGTATGTGTGGCGGGGGTATTACTCTCCACAAAACTAAAACCTACTTCGGAGATTTTACAATAGCAACATCGGAGCGCCAACACATTTTAAAAGAGAAAAATATGGGTGAGAGTTATCTGGTGAAAAGATACTTATCTGGTCCGCTGGAACGTGCGCAGCAACAGGTGTATAATGAGTATGGCAGTAGCCGGCCCACTAATGCTGAGCACTGAAGACAGCGTTGATACACTTCGGGTTCCTGTTCTACTATTTTCTGCGCGCAAAGCGCTTGATTGCACAGCTTGGCCCAAAGGACTTCATTAGTAAGTACTGCTCTTTTCGTATCTTTCGACGCCACTCGCCTCTAGGGAGAGAGGGAGAGGGAGATAAACTGTATGACTGTGCACCAGTAGTCACAAAAGACGATGTGATGACCTTCAAGACGTTTTTCATCATTGTTCTCATTTTACGAATGATCATCGGTTAGGATTCAGTTGCCTGTTTTCTTCTGTTTTAAATTGATGATTTAAATTATTGAACCAGGCTTTCTTTCCTTCCTTTGTTTTAGTCAGAATGTCCATACAGACTAGGTCCAGTGTCAACAGACATAATCCTTTAGGCCTGTCCAAGATACAGTGCCATCTGGATAAGAATTTGACACACATCGTCGATTAGGAAGGAAAACGCTTTCAACTGCAGACGATCTGCAGGCTACAACTACCTTCATCAGGGGAAGGAGGAGTGGATATGTAGGAAAAAGGCGGAAAGCCATCAATGTGCAGCAAAGAACGACAGCAACAGCAACGACGACGACAAAGACGGCGACGAAGAAAACTTAAATAAGTATTTTTCACGTCTAAACATCAACGTACATCCACACTTAAAGATCACAAAGCAGTTGGACAAATTGCCATTAGGTCTATTATATATTTAAAAACGGCCACCTGCTGACTATGGCTATGAGTATTATGGGAGTAGATGTTTATCTCTTCATAATTTGCACAAGTGTTAATGACAGGTTTGTGTATTCAAAAAATTCTCTCGGAATAATATAGCAAGTTTGAATTGAACTATGAATTGGATTTGAAAGTTGTTTTAGCTATAACTGCAGGACCTAGCGCTTTGTTATAACCTGTACGGCAGGGTCTAGCACTGTTATAATACTCGTGACAGGAGGATCTAGCACCGTTATTATCACTTTGATTGGAGGGTCTAGTCTTGTTATAATAGGCTTGACGGGCAGACCAGTGCTAATGTTTTTGAAGAGGAAAATATGAAATGTTGGTATGAGTTGATCTCCTGGTTTGTCGTTGGTGGCGAGTGTTGTGCTGGGGTTTAGGGTTATGTATTAGCGTGGTGGGTGGTGGGCCCCGGCCACCCCTGCGTTGCCTTCTTTTTCTCCACACATAATGAATCCCCGTTGCTGTAGATCTCCCCCGTGCGGAAATGCGATTAAAGTCGGGTATTAGGAAAATCTACATTGGCGGTGATAACCTAACACCACCCAGCACAATCGGCCGCCGTTATTTTCCCAAGTGTAGCGGCGTTATCAGAGGGCCCGAATTAGATAGGGGATGATTGATGGTGCAAGAATGGCCTGAAATTGACGGCTCGACCGCGCAGTGTATGCGGGGCCGTCTTTTGCTGGGCCTTACATCACGGGGGCCTCGTGAAACTGAGGGTGTCGTTTACAGGCCTCCTGATAGCGGTGCTTGACATGCGCGCACCAACGAGACCTTGCATGGTGACCAAGCCATGCAGGTGCGAGTCCTCTGACTTCCCAACGGCTGCCTTGTGCTGGAATGTGTCAGGCAGGCCAATATTCACCTCTTCCCTGGCGCCTCAAATCTCACTCACCCCATACGTCCCTTGCATTACCCATGCCTGCAAGCAGGATGCCAAAGTCTCCAACACCACCCATCCCCATTCCACACCTAACAGGCGTGTAGCACTTGCCCATACTGTTTGCCTTGTCCCTCCCCATCCATTGACCGTTGATGTCCCTTTCTCACCTTGCTGCAACACCCATTTCATCTTGGGTAATGTCAGGGCGCTTTGTGGTATGGATTCTCCCTGTCGATAGGATATTTGTGGCACCTTTTGTTTCGTCCACTTAATTTGTTCAGTTTCAGCTTACGATTGACTTAATCATTTTAAGATATTGCTGTTTTCAACTAATATCGTCTGACTCGGTTGTTCGGAATGCTGTAAACTGCGTTAAGCAAAAAAGTACCGTGCATGACAACCAACCAAACATCAACTCATTATTAAGCAACCTACCAACCAGCCAGACAGCTGGCCAACCGGTCAACCAAATTAATGTAACTGTACTTTTATCTCTCACTCATTCAATTATCTTTTAGATAGATATATGTCTACCGTCACAAACACGGGCACGCACTCACGCACACACGCATACTCGTAAGCCCACACACACGCATACATGCACTCACGCGCTCACATGCAAGCACGCCTAGTACACAGGCCGAGGAAAATGATTGACGGTAACAATAGTTCCGAGCATCGTTTGAAGTGTTCGTCTTTTGCTGCTTGTGTTAAGTTAATGGTGGCTTTTGCTGTGGCGATGTATCTGGTGGGTCAAGCTGTTGAAAATGATAGTTATGATAATAGTGAAGACGACAACGACGGTGGCGACGTTATTACGATTACGACAATGACGACAACAATAATGACTATGATGATAACGATGACGACGATGCTACGGCACTTGATGATGACAAAGACGACGACAAAGATGACCCTGATGTTAATGATAACGCTTGCGGTCATTTAAACATGTTTTAAATTGTCTGAATCGGATTACATCAGCGCAGAGAGAGAGAGAGAGAGAGAGAGAGAGAGAGAGAGAGAGAGAGAGAGAGAGAGAGAGAGAGAGAGAGAGAGAGAGAGAGAGAGAGGTAGGGTCTTTGAATATGATAAATTTATTTTATCGAATTCCTATTACAATCAAATGGTATAAAGTCCTTACGATCGTCTGAATTACTGTGAGAAAGAGAAGCATGAGTATGCCACAATCGGCCAGTCGGGAGAAAAGATTGTTTTGTTTCGCCGCTGTGAGTGCTATCAACGTTGCTGGATTTTTTGTGTTTTTTTTTTTCCGCCTGTGTCAATTGTTAAATTGAGCAGGAGGAGGAGAATCTGCACAGCAATGCTCTTGGGCCAGACAGGCCACAATGAAAAAATATTCTCAATGGGAAGGGATGGGGGAAGATACGGTGATAGGGGGAGGGGTAGAATAATTTAATGTGAACGAAAAAATGCCGTTTGCAAAATGTGGAGTAATAGCTGCATTCAATGGAAGATGGGCAAACCAAGATAATCTAGCATTAAGAGCACACTGGACAACGAGTGTTGGTAAATGTGCTCGTGTTTATCAGTACAGCACAGTTATTCTAATAATAAAGTTGTTGTTGTTTGATTGTTTCTGTCTTTTTTGGCTAAAATCTTCACATCCAAAAATGGTAAACATCGATAACAAACGGGTGAAAAGTCTTTGATATAAAAAAATAAGATCCTATTGAATCTCTGTGATGCGAAATAAAGAAAATCATAATCGCAACAAAATAAAATGTAAACCAAATTTTCTGGAAAAGGCACAAAATATGAGGCCATTTTGGTATGAATGACTCCAGTGTTTTTTGAGAGGAAGCGTAGAATACAGTCCCATTACGATGTCTCAGTTCACAATGAAAATCCATGGCATGGTCGCCAACATTAGAGTGTTTGGTGACCTGTGGAAAAATTTAGAGTGCTTTGGTGACCTTTGTCTGGGAAGGTTTAGAGTGCTTTGGTGACCTCTGTCTGGAAAGATTTAGATTGCTTTGGTGACCCTTGTCTGGGATGGTTTAGAGTGCTCTGGTGACCTCTGTCTCGGGAGGTTTAGAGTGCTTAGGTGACATCTGCCTGGGAAAGGTTTAGAGTGCTTTGGTGGACCTGTGTCTGGGAAGGTTTAGAGTGCTCTGGTGACCTGTGTCTGTCAAGGTTTAGAGTGCTCAGGTAACCTCTGTCTGGGAAGATTTAGAGTGCTTAGGTGATATCTGTCTGGGAAGGTTTAGAGTGCTTAGGTGATATCTGTCTGGGAAGGTTTAGAGTGCTTAGGTGACATCTGTCTGGGAAGATTTAGAGTGCTTAGGTGACCTCTGTCTGGGAAGAGTTAGAGTGCTTAGGTGACATCTGTGTGGGAAGGTTTAGAGTGTTTTGGTGACATCTGTCACGGAAGGTTTAGACTGCTTTGGTGACCTTTGTATCGGAAGGTTTAGAGTGCTTTGGTGACGTCTGTCTCGGAAGACTTAGAGTGCTCTTGTCGCCTTTGTCTCGGGAGGTTTAGAGTGCTTTGGTGACCCATGTCTCGGAAGGTTTAGAGTGCTTTGGTAACCTGTGTCTGGGAAGGTTTAGAGTGCTCTGGTGACTTCTGTCTCGGGAGGTTTAGAGTGCTTTGGTGACCTCTGTCTATGAAGGTTTAGAGTACTTAGGTGACATCTGTCTGTTAGAGTGCTTAGGTGACATTTGTCTGGGAAGGTTTAGAGTGCTTTGTTGACCTGTGTCTGGGAAGGTTTAGAGTGCTTTGGTAACCTCTGTCAGAGAAGATTTAGAGTGCTTTGGTGATCTGTGTCTGGGAAGGTTTAGAGTGCTTTGGCGACCTGTGTCTGGGATGATTTAGAATGCTTTGGTGACCTCTGTCTGGAAAGGTTTGGAGAACTTTGGTGACTTCTGTCTGGGAAGATTTAGAGTGCTTTGGTGACCTCTGCCTGAGAAGGTTTAGAATGCTTTGGTGACCTGTATCTCTTAAGGTTTAGAGTGCTTTGGCGACCTCTGTCTAGGCAGATTTAGAGTGCTTTAGTTTCCTCTGTGTCGGAAGGTTTAGCGTTCTTTGGTGACCTGTGTCTCGGAAGGTTTAGAGTGCTTTGGTGATCCCTGTGTCTGGGAAGGTTTAGAGTGCTTTGGTGATCTCTGTGTCTGGGAAGGTTTAGACCGCTTTGGTGACCTTGTCTGGGAAGGTTTGGAGTGCTTAGGTGACCTGTGTCTGGGAAGGTTTAGACCGCTTTGGTGACCCCTGTCTGGAAAGGTTTGGAGTGCTTTGGTGACTTCTGTCTGGGAAGATTTAGAGTGCTTTGGTGACCTCTGCCTGAGAAGGTTTAGAATGCTTTGGTGACCTGTATCTCTTAAGGTTTAGAGTGCTTTGGCGACCTCTGTCTAGGCAGATTTAGAGTGCTTTAGTTTCCTCTGTGTCGGAAGGTTTAGCGTTCTTTGGTGACCTGTGTCTCGGAAGGTTTAGAGTGCTTTGGTGATCCCTGTGTCTGGGAAGGTTTAGAGTGCTTTGGTGATCTCTGTGTCTGGGAAGGTTTAGACCGCTTTGGTGACCTGTGTCTGGGAAGGTTTAGAGTGCTTAGGTGACCTGTGTCTGGGAAGGTTTAGAGTGCTTTGGTGACCTGTGGCTGGGAAGGTTTAGAGTGCTTTGGTGACCTGTGGCTGGGAAGGTTTAGAGTGCTTTGGTGACCTCTGGAAAGATTTAGAGTGCTTTGGTGATCTTTGTCTGGGAAGGTTCAGGGTGCTTTGGTGACCTCTGTCTGGAAAGGTTTAGCTTGCTTTGGTGACCTCTGTCTGGATGGTTTAGAGTGCTCTGGTGACCTCTGTCTCAGTAGGTTTAGAGTGCTTTGGTGACCTCTGTATGGGAAGGTTTAGAGTGCCTAGGTGACATCTGTCTCGGAAGGTTTAGAGTGCTTTGGTGACCTGTGTCTTGGAAGGTTTAGAGTCTTTGGTAACCTCTGTGTCTGAGAAGATTTAGAGTGCATTGGTGACCTGTGTCTGGGAAGGGTTTAGAGTGCTTTGGTGACCTGTCTGGAAAGGTTTAGAGTGCTCTGATGACCTGTGTCTGGGTATGTTTAGAGTGCTCTGGTGACCTGTATCTGGGAAAGTTTAGAGTGCTTTGGTGACCCTTAGAAAGGTTTAGAGTGCTTTGGTGACCTGTGTCTTGGAAGGTTTAGGGTGCTTTGGTGACCTCTCACTGGAAAGGTTTAGATTGTTTTGGTGACCTGTGTCTGGGAAGGTTTAGATTGCTTTGGTGATCCCTGTGTCTGGGAAGGTTTAGAGTGCTTTGGTGATCTCTGTGTCTGGGAAGGTTTAGACCGCTTTGGTGACCTGTGTCTGGGAAGGTTTAGAGTGCTTAGGTGACCTGTGTCTGGGAAGGTTTAGAGTGCTTTGGTGACCTGTGGCTGGGAAGGTTTAGAGTGCTTTGGTGACCTGTGGCTGGGAAGGTTTAGAGTGCTTTGGTGACCTCTGGAAAGATTTAGAGTGCTTTGGTGATCTCTGTCTGGGAAGGTTCAGGGTGCTTTGGTGACCTCTGTCTGGAAAGGTTTAGCTTGCTTTGGTGACCTCTGTCTGGGATGGTTTAGAGTGCTCTGGTGACCTCTGTCTCAGTAGGTTTAGAGTGCTTTGGTGACCTCTGTATGGGAAGGTTTAGAGTGCCTAGGTGACATCTGTCTCGGAAGGTTTAGAGTGCTTTGGTGACCTGTGTCTTGGAAGGTTTAGAGTGCTTTGGTAACCTGTGTCTGAGAAGATTTAGAGTGCATTGGTGACCTGTGTCTGGGAAGGGTTTAGAGTGCTTTGGTGACCTGTCTGGAAAGGTTTAGAGTGCTCTGATGACCTGTGTCCTGGGTTAGTTTTATAGAGTTGCCTCTGTGTGACCCTGTTAATGCGTCTGGAGAAAGTTTAAGAGTAGCTTTGGTGACACCTTCTGAAAGGTTTAGAGTGCTTTGGTGACCTGTGTCTTGGAAGGTTTAGGTGCTTTGGTGACCTTTCACTGGGAATAGTGTTTAGGATTGTTTTGGTGACCTGTGTCTGGGAAGGTTTAGATTGCTTAGGTGACCTCTGTCTGGGAAGGTTTAAAGCAGTGCCTTGTAGGTTGAGCCTGGTGCCTGGGAATGTTTAGGGTGGCTTTGGTGACCTGTGTCTGGGAAGTTTAGGGTGCTCTGGTGATCTCTATTCCGGGGGGTTAGAGTGGTTTGGTGACCTCTGTCTGAGAAGGTTTAGAGTGCTCTGGTGACCTCTGTCTGGGAAGGTTTAGAGTGCTTTGTTGACCTCTGTCTGTGTAGGTTTAGAGAGCTATGGTGACCTGTGTCTGGGAAGGTTTAGAGTGCTTGGTGACCTCTGTCTCGGAGGTTTAGAGTACTTTGGTGACCTCTGCCTGGAAGGTTTAGAGTGCTTATGTGACTCTGTCTGGAAGATAGAGTGGTTTGGTAACCTCTGTCTGAGAAGATTTAGAAGGCTTTGGTGACCTGTGACTGGGAAGGGTTTAGAGTGCTTTGGTGACCTGTGTCTGGGAAGGGTTTAGAGTGCTCTGGTGACTTGTGTCTGGGAAGGTTTAAGTGCTTTGGTGACCTGTGTCTGTCAAAGGTTAGAGTGCTCAGGTGATCTGTCTGGAAAGATTTAGAGTGCTTAGGTGACATCTGTCTTGGAAGATTTAGAGTGCTTAAGTGACCTCTGTCTGGGAAGATTTAGAGTGCTTAGGTGACATCTGTCTGGGAAGGTTTAGAGTGCTTAAGTGACCTCTGTCTGGGAAGGTTTAGAGTGCTTTGGTGACCTGTGTCTGGGAATGTTTAGGGTGCTTTGGTGACCTGTGTCTGTGAAGGTTTAGAGTGCTTGGTGACCTCTGTCTAGGAAGATGTAGAGTGCTGTGGTGACCTGTGACTGGGAAGAGTTTAGAGTGCTTTGGTGACCTGTGTCTGGGAAGGTTTAGAGTGCTCTGGTGATCTCTATCCGGGAGTTTAGAGTGCTTTGATGACCTCTGTCTGAGAAGGTTTAGAGTGCTTTGTGACCTCTGTCTGTGAAGCTTTATAGTCCTTTGGTGACCTGTGTCTGGAAGGTCTAGAGTGCTTTGGTGACCTGTGTCTGGGAAGGTTTAGAGTGCTTCGGTGACCTTGTGTCGGAAGGTTTAGAGTGCTTTGATGACCTCTATCTGAGAAGGTTTAGAGTGCTTTCGTGACTTTGTGTCGGAAGTTTAGAGTGCTTGTTGACCTCTGTCTGGGAAGGTTTAGAGTGCTTTGCTGACCTCTGTCTGTGAAGGTTTAGAGTGCTTGTTGACCTTGTCTGGAATGTTTAAAGTGCTCTGGTGACGCTGTCTGGGAAGGTGTTAGAGTGCTCTGGTGACCTTTGTCTCGGGAGGATTAGAGGCTTTGGTGACCTCTGCCTGGGAAGGTTGAGAGTGCTTAGGTGACATCTGTCTGGAAGGTTTAGAGTGATCAGGTGACCTGTGTCTGGGAAGGTTTAAGTGCTCTGGTGACCTGTGTGTGTCAAGGTTCTCAGGTGATATCTGTCTGGGACGATTTAGAATGCTTAGGTGACATCTGTTTGGAAGATTTAGAGTGCTTAGGTGACATCTGTCTGGAAGTTTAGAGTGTTTAAGTGACCTCTGTCTGGGAAGTTTAGAGTGCTTGGTGCATCTGTCTGGGAAGGTTTAGAGTGCTTTGGTGACGTCTGTCACGGAAGGTTTAGAGTGCTTGGTGACCTTTGTATCAAAGGTTTAGACTGCATTGGCGTGCTTGGTGACCTCTGTCTGGAAGGTTTAGAACGCTTTCGTGACCTCTGTGTGTGGGAAGGTATAGAGTGCTTATAATGAACTGTGCCTGGGAAGGATTTACAGTGCTTTGGTGACCTGTGTCTGGGAAGGTTTAGAGTGCTTTGGTGACCTTGTCTGGGACGGTTTAGGGTGTTTGGTGAACTCTTGTCTGGAAAGGTTTAGAATTGCTTTGGTGACCTCTGTTCTGGGCATGTTTTAGAGTGCTCTGGTGACCTCTGTCTCGGAGGTTTAGAGTGCTTTGGTGACCTCTGTCTGGGAAGGTTTAGAGTGCTTAGGTGACATCTGTCTGGGAAGGTTTAGAGTGCTTGGTGTCCTGTGTCTTGGAAGGTTTAGAGTCTTTGGAAACCTCTGTCTGAGATGATTTAGAGTGCTTTGCTGACCTGTGTCAGGGAAGGGTTTAGAGTGCTTTGGTGACCTGTGTTTAGAAATTTTTAGAGTGCTTTGGTGACCTGTGTCTGGGAAGGTTTAGAGTGCTCTGGTGACATGTGTCTGGGAAAGTTTAGAGTGCTTTGGTGACCTCTGGAAAGGTTTAGAGTGCTTTGGTGACCTTTGTCTTGGACGGTTTAGGGTGTTTTGGTGACCTCTGTCTGGAAATGTTTTGGTTGCTTTGTTGACCTCTGTCTGGGATGTTTTAGAGTGCTTTGGTGACCTCTGTCTGGGAAGGTTAAGAGTGCTTAGGTGACATTTGTCTGGGAAGTTTTAGAGTGCTTTGGTGTCCTGTGTGTTGGAAGGTTTAGGGTGCTTTGGTGACCTCTGTCGTGAAAGCTTTAGATTGCTTTGTTGACCTGTGTCTGGGAAGGTTTAGAGTGCTTAATGACCTCTGTCTGGGAAGGTTTAGAGTGCTTTGGTGACCTGTGTCTGGGAATATTTAGGGTGCTTTGGTGACCTGGGTCTGTGAAGGTTTAGAGTGCTCTGGTGACCTCTGTCTAGGAAGATTTAGAGTGCTTTGGTGACCTGTGACTGGGAAGGGTTTAGAGTGCTTTGGTGACCTGTGTCTGGGAAGGTTTAGAGTACTCTGGTGATCTCTATCCCGGGGGTTTAGAGTGCTTTGATGACCTCTGTCTGAGAAGGTTTAGAGTGCTTTGATGACCTCTGTCTGTGAAGCTTTATAGTCCTTTGGTGACCTGTGTCTGGGATGGTCTAGAGTGCTTTGGTGACCTGTGTCTGGGAAGGTTTAGAGTGCTTCGGTGACCTTTATGTCGGAAGGTTTAGAGTGCTTTGATGACCTCTGTCTGAGAAGATTTAGAGTGCTTTCGTGACTTTTGTGTCGGAAGGATTAGAGCGCTTTGGTGACCTGTGCCTGGGTAAGGTGATTTTGATTAGAGTGATCAGGTGACCTGTGTCTGGGAAGGTTTAAAGTGCTCTGGTGACCTGTGTGTGTCAAGGTTTAGAGTTCTCAGGTGACATCTGTCTTGGAAGATTTAGAGTGCTTTAGGTGACATCTGTCTGGGAAGGTTTTGAGTGCTTTGGTGACGTCCTGTCACGGAAGGTTTAGAGTGCTTTGGTGACTTTTGTATCAGGTTTAGAGTGCGTTGGCGTGCTTTGGTGACCTCTGTCTGGGAAGGTTTAGAACGCTTTGGTGACCTCTGTCTGGGAAGGTTTAGAGTGCTTAAATAACCATGTATGGGAAGGTTTACAGTGATTTGGTGACCTGTGTCTGGGAAGGTTGACCTCTGGAAAGGTTTAGAGTGCTTTGGTGACCTTTGTCTGGGAAGGTTTAGGGTGTTTTGGTGACCTCTGTCTGAAAAGGTTTATATTGCTTTGGTGACCTCTGCCTGGGATGTTTTAGAGTGCTCTGGTGACCTCTGTCTCGGGAGGTTTAGAGTGCTTTGGTGACCTCAGTCTGGGAAGGTTTAGAGTGCTTTGGTGTCCTGTGTCTTGGAAGGTTTAGAGTCTTTGGTAACCTCTGTCTGAGAAGATTTAGAGTGCTTTGGTGACCTGTGTCAGGGAAGGGTTTAGAGTGCTTTGGTGACCTGTGTTTGGAAAATTTCAGAGTGCTTTGTTGACCTGTGTCTGGGAATGTTTAGAGTGCTCTGGTGACATGTGGCTGGGAAGGTTTAGAGTTCTTTGGTGACCTCTGGAAAGGTTTTGAGTGCTTTGGTGACCTTTTTCTGGGATGGTTTAGGGTGTTTTGGTGACCTCTGTCTGGAAAGCTTTAGGTTGCTTTGGTGACGTCTGTCTGGGATGTTTTAGAGTGCTCTGGTGACCTCTGTCTCGGGAGGTTTAGAGTGCTTTGGTGACCTCTGTCTGGGAAGGTTTAGAGTGCTTAGGTGACCTCTGTCTGGGAAGGTTTAGAGTGCTTTGGTGTCGTGTGTCTTGGAAGGTTTAGGGTGCTTTGGTGACCTCTGTCGTGAAAGCTTTAGATTGCTTTGTTGACCTGTGTCTGAGAAGATTGAGAGTGCTTTGGTGTCCTGTGTCTGGGAATGTTTAGAGTGCTTTGGTGACCTGTGTCTGGGAATGTTTAGGGTGCTTTGGTGACCTGTGTCTGTGAAGGTTTAGAGTGCTCTGGTGACCTCTGTCTAGGAAGATTTAGAGTGCTTTGGTGACCTGTGACTGGGAAGGGTTTAGAGTGCTTTGATGACCTGTGTCTGGTAATGTTTAGAGTGTTCTGGTGATCTCTATCCCGGGATGTTTAGAGTGCTTTGGTGACCTCTGTCTGAGAAGGTTTAGAGTGCTTTGATGACCTCTGTCTGTGAAGCTTTACAGTCCTTTGGTGACCTGTGTTTGGGAAGGTCTAGAGTGCTTTGGTGACCTGTGTCTGGGAAGGTTTAGAGTGCTTAAGTGACCTCTCTCTGGGAAGGTTTAGAGTGCTTTGGTGACCTGTGTCTGGGAAGGTTTAGGGTGCTTTGGTGACCTGTGTATGAGAAGGTTTAGAGTGCTTTGATGAACTCTGTCTGTGAAGCTTCATAGTCCTTTGGTGATCTGTGTCTGGGAAGGTCTAGAGTGCTTTGGTGACCTGTGTCTGGGAAGGTTTAGAGTGCTTCGGTGACCTTTGTGTCGGAAGGTTTAGAGTGCTTTGATGACCTCTGTCTGAGAATGTTTAGAGTGCTTTCGTGACTTTTGTGTCGGAAGGTTTAGATTGCTTTGTTGACCTCTGTCTGGGAAGGTTTAGAGTGCTTTGCTGTCATCTGTCTGTGAAGGTTTAGAGTGCTTTGTTGACCTCTGTGAAGGTTTAGAGTGCTCTGGTGACCTGTGTCTGGGAAGGTGTAGAGTGCTCTGGTGACCTCTGTCTCGGGAGGATTAGAGCGCTTTGGTGATCTGTGTCTGGGAAGGTTTAGAGTGCTCTGGTGATCTGTGTCTGGGAAGGTTTAGAGTGCTCTGGTGACCTGTGTCTGTCAAAGTTTAGAGTGCTCAGGTGACCTCTGTCTGGGAAGATTTAGAGTGCTTAGGTGACCTCTGTCTGGGATGGTTTAGAGTGCTTAGGTGACATCTGTCTGGGAAGATTTAGAGTGCTTAGGTCACCTCTGTCTGGGAAGATATAGAGTGTTTAGGTGACATCTGTCTGGGGAGGAGTATGAGTGCTTTGGTGACCTTTGTATGGGAAGGTTTAGAGTGCTTTGGTGACGTCTGTCTCGGAAGATTTAAAGTGCTCTGGTGGCCTCTGTCTTGGGAGGTTTAGAGTGCTTTGGTGACCCCTGTCTCGGAAGGTTTAGAGTGCTGTGGTGACTTCTGTCTCGGGAGGTTTAGAGTGTTTTGGTGACCTCTGTCTGAGAAGATTTAGAGTGCTTTGGTGACCTGTGTCTGGGAAGGGTTTAGAGTGCTCTGGCGACCTGTGTCTGGGATGATTTTGTATGCTTTGGTGACCTCTGTCTGGAAAGGTTTGGAGTGGTTTGGTGAATTCTGTCTGGGAAGCTTTAGAGTTCTTTTGTGACCTGTGTCTGAGAAGGTTTAGAGTGCTTTGGTGACCTGTATCTCGTGAGGTTTAGAGTGCGTTATCGACCTCTGTCTATGCAGATTTAGAGTGCTTTGGTGTCCTCTGTGTCGGAAGGTTTAGCGTGCTTTGGTGACCTCTGTCTGAGAATGTTTAGATTGCTTTGGTGATCTCTGTGTCGGAAGGTTTAGAGTGCTTTGGTGATCTCTGTGTCGGAAGATTTAGAGTGCTTTGGTGATCTCTGTGTCTGGGAAGGTTTAGGACGCTTTGGTGACCTCTGTCTGGGAAGGTTTAGAGTGCTTAGGTGACCTGTGTCTGGGAAGGTTTACAGTGCTTTGGTGACCTGTGGCTGGGAAGGTTTAAAGTGCTTTGGTGACCTCTGGAAAAGTTTAGAGTGCTTTGGTGACCTTTGTCTGGGAAGGTGTAGGGTGCTTTGGTGACCTCTGTCTGGAAAGGTTTAATTTGCTTTGGTGACCTCTGTCTGGGATGGTTCAGAGTGCTCTGGTGACCTCTGCCTCGGTAGGTTTAGAGTGCTTTGGTGACCTCTGTCTGGAACGTTTTAGATTGCTTTGGTGACCTCTGTCTGGGAAGGTTTCGAGTGCGTAGGTGACATCTGTCTGGGAAGGTTTAGAGTTCTTTGGTGACCTGTGTCTTGGAAGGTTTAGAGTGCTTTGGTAACCTCTGTCTGAGAAGATTGAGAGTGCTTTGGTGACCTGTGTCTGGGAAGGGTTTAGAGTGCTTTGGTGACGTCTGTCTGGGAAGATTTAGAGTGATTTGGTGACCTGTGTTTGGTAAGGTTTAGAGTGCTTTGGTGACCTGTTTCTGGGAAGGTTTAGAGTGCTCTGGTGATCTCTATCCTTGGGGGTTTAGAATGCTTTGGTGACCTCTGTCTGGGAAGGTTTAGAGTAATTTGTTGCCCTTTGTCTTTGAAGATTTATAGTGCTTTGGTGACCTGTGTCTGGGAAGGTCTAGAGTGCATTGGTGACCTGTGTCTGGGAAAGGGTTAGAGTGCTTCGGTGACCTTTGTTTTGAAGGTTTAGAGTGCTTTGATGACCTCTGTCTGAGAAGGTTTAGAGTGCTTTCGTGACTTTTGTGTCTCAAAGTTTAGAGTACTTTGTGGACCTCTGTCTGTGAAGGTTTAGAGTGCTTTGTTGACCTCTCTCTGTGAAGGTTGAGAGTGCTTTGGTGACCTGTATCTGGGAAGGTGTAGAGTGTTCTGTTGACCTCTGTCTCGGGAAGTTTAGAGTGTTTTGTGACCTTTGCCTGGGAAGGTTTAGAGTGCTTATGTGACATCTGTCTGGGAAGGTTTAGTGCTTAGGTGACCTCTGTTTGGGAAGGTTTAGAGTGCTTAGGTGACATCTGTCTGGGAAGGTTTAGAGTGCTTTAGTCACCTGTGTCTGGGAAGGTTTAGAGTGATTTGGTATCCTCTGTCTGAGAAGATTTAGAGTTCCTTTGGTGACCTGTGACTGGGAAGGGTTTAGAGTGCTTTGGTGACCTGTGTCTGCGAAGGTTTAGAGTGCTCTGGTGACCTGTCTTTGTCAAGGTTTAGAGTGCTCTGGTGACCTCTGTCTAGGAAGATTTAGATTGCTTTGGTGACCTGTGACTGGGAAGGGTTTAGAGTGCTTTGATGACCTTGTCTGGGAAGGTTTAGAGTGCTCTGGTGATCTCTATCCCGGGATGTTTAGAGCGCTTTGGTGACCTCTGTCTGAGAAAGTTTAGAGTGCTTTGATGACCTCTGTCTGTGAAGCTTTATAGTCCTTTGGTGACCTGTGTCTGGGAAGGTCTAGAGTGCCTTGATGACCTGTGTCTGGGAAGGTTTAGAGTGCTTAAGTGACCTGTGTCTGTGAAGGTTTAGAGTGCTTTGGTGACCTGTGTCTGGGAAGGTTTAGGATGCTTTGGTGACCTGTGTATGAGAAGGTTTAGAGTGCTTTGATGACCTCTGTCTGTGAAGCTTTATAGAGTTTGGTGATCTGTGTCTGGGAAGGTCTAGAGTGCTTTGGTGACCTGTGTCTGGGAAGGTTAGAGTGCTTCGTGACCTTGTGTCGACGTTTGAGTGCTTTGTGACCTCGTCTGAAAGGTTTAGAGTGCTTTCGTGACTTTTGTTCGAGTTTGATTGCTTTGTTGACCTCTGTCTGGAAGGTTTAGAGTGCTCTGCTGAACTCTGTCTGTGAAGGTTTAGAGTGCTTTGTTGACCTCTGTCTGTGAAGGTTTAGAGTGCTCTGGTGACCTGTGTCTGTGAAGGTGTAAAGTGCTCTGGTGACCTCTGTCTCGGGAGGATTAGAGCGCTTTGGTGATCTGTGCCTGGGAAGGTTGAGAGTGCTTAGGTGACATCTGTCTGGGAAATTTTAGAATGCTTTGGTGACCTGTGTCTGGGTAGGTTTAGAGTGCTTTGGTAACCTCTGTCTGAGAAGATTTAGAGTGCTTGGATGACCTGTGACTGGGAAGGGTTTAGAGTGCTCTGGTGACCTGTGTCTGGGAAGGTTTAGAGTGCTCTGGTGATCTGTGTCTGGGAAGGTTTAGAGTGCTCTGGTGACCTGTGTCTGTCAAGGTTTAGAGTGCTCAGGCGACCTCTGTCTGGGAAGATTTAGAGTGCTTAGGTGACCTCTGTCTGTGATGGTTTAGAGTGCTTAGGTGACATCTGTCTGGGAAGATTTAGAGTGCTTAGGTCACCTCTGTCTGGGAAGATATAGAGTGCTTAGGTGACATCTCTCTGGGTAGGATTAGAGTGCTTTGGTGACCTTTGTATGGGAAGGTTTAGAGTGCTTTGGTGACGTCTGTCTCGGAAGATTTAGAGTGCTCTGGTGGCCTGTGCCTTGGAGGGTTTAGATTGCTGTGGTGACTTCTGTCTAGGGAGGTTTAGAGTGTTTTGGTGACCTCTGTCTGGGAAGGTTTAGAGTGCTTTGGTAACCTGTGTCTGAGAAGATTTAGAGTGCTTTGGTTACCTGTGTCTGGGAAGGGTTTAGAGTGCTTTGGCGACCTGTGTCTGGGATGATTTTGTATGCTTTGGTGACCTCTGTCTGGAAAGGTTTGGAGTGGTTTGGTGAATTCTGTCTGGGAAGCTTTAGAGTTCTTTGGTGACCTGTGTCTGAGAAGGTTTAGAGTGTTTTGGTGACCTGTATCTCGTGAGGTTTAGAGTGCGTTATCGACCTCTGTCTATGCAGATTTAGAGTGCTTTGGTGTCCTCTGTGTCGGAAGGTTTAGCGTTCTTTGGTGACCTCTGTCTGAGAATGTTTAGATTGCTTTGGCGATCTCTGTGTCGGAAGGTTTAGAGTGCTTTGGTGATCTCTGTGTCGGAAGATTTAGAGTGCTTTGGTGATCTCTGTGTCTGGGAAGGTTTTGGACTCTTTGGTGACCTCTGTCTGGGAAGGTTTAGAGTGCTTAGGTGACCTGTATCTGGGAAGGTTTACAGTGCTTTGGTGACCTGTGGCAGGGAAGGTTTAAAGTGCTTTGGTGACCTCTGGAAAAGTTTAGAGTGCTTTGGTGACCTTTGTCTGGGAAGGTTTAGGGTGCTTTGGTGACCTCTGTCTGGAAAGGTTTAGCTTGCTTTGGTGACCTCTGTCTGGGATGGTTCAGAGTGCTCTGGTGACCTCTGCCTCGGTAGGTTTAGAGTGCTTTGGTGACCTCTGTCTGGAACGTTTTAGATTGCTTTGGTGACCTCTGTCTGGGAAGGTTTCGAGTGCTTAGGTGACATCTGTCTGGGAAGGTTTAGAGTTCTTTGGTGACCTGTGTCTTGGAAGGTTTAGAGTGCTTTGGTAACCTCTGTCTGAGAAGATTGAGAGTGCTTTGGTGACCTGTGTCTGGGAAGGGTTTAGAGTGCTTTGGTGACGTCTGTCTGGGAAGATTTAGAGTGATTTGGTGACCTGTGTTTGGTAAGATTTAGAGTGCTTTGGTGACCTGTTTCTGGGAAGGTTTAGAGTGCTCTGGTGATCTCTATCCCTGGGGGTTTAGAATGCTTTGGTGACCTCTGTATGGGAAGGTTTAGAGTACTTTGTTGCCCTTTGTCTTTGAAGATTTATAGTGCTTTGATGACCTGTGTCCGGGAAGGTCTAGAGTGCATTGTTGACCTGTGTCTGGGAAGGGTTTAGAATGCTTCGGTGACCTTTGTTTTGAAGGTTTAGAGTGCTTTGATGACCTCTGTCTGAGAAGGTTTAGAGTGCTTTCGTGACTTTTGTGTCTCAAGGTTTAGAGTACTTTGTGGACCTCTGTCTGTGAAGGTTTAGAGTGCTTTGTTGACCTCTCTCTGTGAAGGTTGAGAGTGCTTTGGTGACCTGTATCTGGGAAGGTGTAGAGTGCTCTGGTGACCTCTGTCTCGGGAGGTTTAGAGTGTTTTGGTGACCTTTGCCTGGGAAGGTTTAGAGTGCTTATGTGACATCTGTCTGGGAAGGTTTAGAGTGCTTAGGTGACATCTGTCTGGGAAGGTTTAGAGTGCTTAGGTGACCTCTGTCTGGGAAGGTTTAGAGTGCTTAGGTGACATCTGTCTGGGAAGGTTTTTATAGTGCTTAGGTGACCTCTATCTGGGAAGGTTTAGAGTGCTTAGGTGACATCTGTCTGGGAAGGTTTAGAGTGCTTTAGTCACCTGTGTCTGGGAAGGTTTAGAGTGATTTGGTATCCTCTGTCTGAGAAAATTTAGAGTTCCTTTGGTGACCTGTGACTGGGAAGGGTTTAGAGTGCTTTGGTGATCTGTGTCTGGGAAAGTTTAGAGTGCTCTGGTGACCTGTGTCTGCGAAGGTTTAGAGTGCTCTGGTGACCTGTCTCTGTCAAGGTTTAGAGTGCTCAGGTGACCTCTGTCTGGGAAGATTTAGAGTGCTTAGGTGACATGTGTCAGAGAAGGTTTAGATTGCTTAGGTGACCTCTGTCTGGGAAGATTTAGAGAGTTGTCTTTGGCGAGACATCTGTCACGGAAGGTTAAGAGTGCGTTGGCGACCTCAGTCTCGGCAGACTTAGAGTGCTTTGGTGTCCTCTGTTTCGGAATGTGTACCGTGCTTTGGTGACCTCTGTCTGGGACGGTTTAGAGTGCTTTGGTGATCTCTGTGTCTGGGAAGGTTTAGAACGCTTTGGTGACCTCTGTCTGTGAATGTTTAGAGTCCTTAGGTGAACTGTGCCTCGGAAGGTTTACAGTGCCTTGGTGACCTGTGGCTGGGAAGGTTTAGAGTGCTTTTGGTGACCTCCTGAAAGGTTTAGAGCGCTTTGGTGACCTTTGTCTGGGACGGTTTAGGATGTTTTGGTGACATCTGTCTGGAAAGGGTTAGATTGCTTTGGTGTTCTCTGTCTTGGATGGTTTAGAGTGCTCTGGTGACCTCTGTCTCGGGAGGTTTATAGTGCTTTGGTGACCTCTGTCTGGGAAGGTTTAGAGTGCTTAGGTGACATCTGTCTGGGAAGGTTTAGAGTGTTTTGGTGTCCTGTGTCTTGGAAGGTTTAGGATTCTTTGGTGACCTCTCTCTGGAAAGGTTTCGACTGCTTTGTTGACCTGTGACTGGGAAGGCTTTAGAGTGCTTTGGTGATCTGTGTCTGGGAAAGTTTAGAGTGCTCTGGTGACCTGTATCTGTCAAGGTTTAGAGTGCTCAGGTGGCCTCTGTCTGGGAAGATTTAGAATGCTTAGGTGACATCTGTCTGGGAAGGTTTAGAGTGCTTAGGTGATATCTGTCTGGGAGATTTAGAGTGCTTAGGTGACCTCTGTCTGGGAAGATTTAGAGTGCTTAGGTGACATCTGTCTGGAAGGTTTAGAGTGCTTAGGTGATATCTGTCTGGGAGATTTAGAGTGCTTAGGCGACCTCTGTCTGGGAAGATTTAGAGTGCTTAGGTGACATCTGTCTGGGAAGGTTTAGAGTGCTTTGGTGACATCTATCACGGAAGGTTTAGAGTGCTTTGGTGACATCTGTCACGGAAGGTTTACACTGCTTTGGTGACCTTTGTATCGGAAGGTTTAGAGTGCTTTGATGACGTCTGTCTCGGAAGATTTAGAGTGCTCTGGTAACTTCTGTCTCGGGAGGTTTAGTGTGCTTTGGTGACCTCTGTCTGAGAAGCTTTATAGTGCTTAGGTGACATCTGTCTGGGATGGTTTAGAGTGCTTTGGTGACCTGTGTCTGGGAAGGGTTTAGAGTGCTTTGGCGACCTGTGTCTGGGATGTTTTTGAATGCTTTAGTGACCTCTGTATGGAAAGGTTTAGAGTGATTTGGTGACTTCTGTCTGGGAAGATTGAGAGTGATTTGGTGACCTCTGTCTGAGAGTGTTTAGAGTGCTTTGGTGACCTGTATCTCGTAAGGATTAGAGTGCGTTGGCGACCTCTGTCTAGGCAGACTCAGAGTGCTTTGGTGTCCTCTCTGTCGGAAGGTTTAGCGTTCTTTGGTGACCTCTGTGTCGGAAGGTTTAGAGTGCTTTGGTGATCTCCGTGTCTGGAAAGGTTTAGAACGCTTTGGTGACCTCTGTCTGGGAAGGTTAAGAGTGCTTAGGTGACCTGTGTGGGAAGGTTTACAATGCTTTTGTGACCTGTGGCTGGGAAGGTTTAAAGTGCTTTGGTGACCTCTGGAAAGGTTTAGAGTGCTTTGGTGACCTTTGTCTGGGAAGGTTTAGAGTACTTTGGTGACCTCTGTCTGGAAAGTTTAGATTGCTTTGGTTACCTCTGTCTGGGATTGTTTAGAGTGCTCTGGTGACCTCTGTCTCGGTAGGTTTAGAGTGCTTTGGTGACCTCTTTCTGGGAAAGTTTCGAGTGCTTAGGTGACATCTGTCTGGGAAGGTTTAGAGTGCTTTGGTGACCTGTGTCTTGGAAGGTTTAGAGTGCTTTGGTAACCTCTGTCTGAGAAGATTGAGAGTGCTTTGGTGACCTGTGTCTGGGAAGGCTATAGAGTGCTTTGTTGACCTGTGTCTGGGAAGGTTTAGAGTGATTTGGTGACCTCTGTCTGGGAAGGTTTAGAGTGGTTTGGTGACCTGTGTCTGGGAAGGTTTAGAGTGGTTTGGTGACCTCTGTCTGGAAAGGGTATAGAGTACTTTGGTGACCTGTGTCTGGGAAGGTTTAGGTTGGTGACCTCTGTCTGGGAAGGTTTATAGTGCTCTGGTGACCTGTGTCTGGGAAGGTTTAGAGTGCTTTGGTGACCTCTGGAAAGGTTTAGAGTGCTTTGGTCACCTGTGTCTTGGAAGGTTTAGGGTGCTTTGGTGAACTCTGTCTGGAAAGGTTTAGATTGCTTTGGTGACCTCTGTCTGGGAAGGTTTAGAGTGCTTAGGTGACCTCTGTCTGGGAAGGTTTAGAGTGCTTAGGTGACCTCTGTCTGGGAAGGTTTAGAGTGCTTTGGTAACCTGTGTCTAGGACTGGGAAGGTTTGGGGTGCTTTGGTGACCTGTGTCTGGGAAGGTTTAGAGTGCTCTGGTGACCTCTGTCTGGGAAGATTATAGAGTGATTTGATGACCTGTGTTTCGTAAGGTTTAGAGTGTTTTGGTGACCTGTGTCTTGGATGGTTTAGAGTGCTCTGGTGATCTCTATCCCAGGGGGGAGGGGGGTTTGAGTGCTTTGGTGACCTCTGTTTGAAAAGGTTTAGAGTGCTTTGGTGACCTCTGTCTGTGAAGCTTTATAGTGCTTTGGTGACCTGTGTCTGGGAAGGTCTAGAGTTTTTTGGTGACCTGTGTCTGGGAAGGTCTAGAGTGCTTTGGTGACCTGTGTCTGGGAAGATTTAGAGTGCTTTGGTGACCTGTGTCTGGGAAGGTTTAGAGTGCTTTGGTGACCTGTGTCTGGGAAGGTCTAGAGTGCTTTGGTGACCTGTGTCTGGGAAGGTTTAGAGTGCTTCGGTTACCTTTGTGTCGGAAGGTTTAGAGTGCTTTGATGACCTCTGTCTGAGAAGGTTTAGAGTGCTTTCGTGACTTTTGTGTCCGAAGGTTTAGAGTGCTATGTTGACCTCTGTCTGGGAAGGTTTAGAGTACTCTGGTGAACTGTGTCTGGGAAGGTGTAGAGTTCTCTGGTGACCTCTGTCTCGGGAGGTTTAGAATGCTTTGGTCACCTCTGTCTGGGAAGGATAGAGTGCTTAGGTGACATCTGTCTGGGAAGGTTTAGAGTGCTTTGGTGACCTGTGTCTGGGAAGGCTTAGAGTGCTTTTGTAACCTCTGTCTGAGAAGATTTAGAGTGCTTTGGTGACATGTGTCTGGGAAGGGTTTATAGTGGTTTGGTGACCTGTGTCTGGGAAGGTTTAGAGTGCTCTGGTGACCTGTGTCTGTCAAGGTTTAGAGTGCTTAGGTGACCTCTGTCTGGGAAGGTTTAGAGTGCTTAGGTGATATCTGTCTGGGAAGGTTTAGAGTGCTTAAGTGACCTCTGTCTTGGAAGGTTTTGAGTGCTTAGGTGACATCTGTCTGGGAAGGTTTAGAGTGCTTCGGTGACATCTGTCTGGGAAGGTTTAGAGTGCTTTGGTGACATTGTCACGGAAGGTTTAGATTGTTTTGGTGACATCTGTCACGGAAGGTTTAGATTGCTTTGGTGACATATGTCACGGAAGGTTTAAACTGCTTTGGTGACCTTTGTATCGGAAGGTTTAGAATGCTTTGGTGTACTGTGTCTGGGAAGGTTTAGATTGCTTTGGTGTCCTGTGTCTGGGAAGGTTTAGAATGCTCTAGTGACCTCTGTCTCGGGAGGTTTAGAGTGCTTTGGTGACCCTTGTCTTGGAAGGTTTAGAGTGCTTTGGTGACCTGTGTCTGGGAAGGTTTAGAGTGCTCTGGTGACCTCTGTCTGGGAAGATTATAGAGTGATTTGATGACCTGTGTTTCGTAAGGTTTAGAGTGTTTTGGTGACCTGTGTCTTGGATGGTTTAGAGTGCTCTGGTGATCTCTATCCCAGGGAGGAGGGGGTTTAGAGTGCTTTGGTGACCTCTGTTTGAAAAGGTTTAGAGTGCTTTGGTGACCTCTGTCTGTGAAGCTTTATAGTGCTTTGGTGACCTGTGTCTGGGAAGGTCTAGAGTGCTTTGGTGACCTGTGTCTGGGAAGGTCTAGAGTGCTTTGGTGACCTGTGTCTGGGAAGGTTTAGAGTGCTTCGGTTACCTTTGTGTCGGAAGGTTTAGAGTGCTTTGATGACCTCTGTCTGAGAAGGTTTAGAGTGCTTTGTTGACCTCTGTCTGGGAAGGTTTAGAGTGCTCTGGTGAACTGTGTCTGGGAAGGTGTAGAGTTCTCTGGTGACCTCTGTCTCGGGAGGTTTAGAATGCTTGGTCACCTCTGTCTGGGAAGGTTAGAGTGCTTAGGTGACATCTGTCTGGGAAGGTTTAGAGTGCTTTGGTGACCTGTGTCTGGGAAGGCTTAGAGTGCTTTTGTAACCTCTGTCTGAGAAGATTTAGAGTGCTTTGGTGACATGTGTCTGGGAAGGGTTTATAGTGGTTTGGTGACCTGTGTCTGGGAAGGTTTAGAGTGCTCTGGTGACCTGTGTCTGTCAAGGTTTAGAGTGCTTAGGTGACCTCTGTCTGGGAAGGTTTAGAGTGCTTAAGTGACCTCTGTCTTGGAAGGTTTTGAGTGCTTAGGTGACATCTGTCTGGGAAGGTTTAGAGTGCTTAGGTGACATCTGTCTGGGAAGGTTTAGAGTGCTTTGGTGACATCTGTCACGGAAGGTTTAGATTGTTTTGGTGACATCTGTCACGGAAGGTTTAGATTGCTTTGGTGACATATATCACGGAAGGTTTAAACTGCTTTGGTGACCTTTGTATCGGAAGGTTTAGAATGCTTTGGTGTACTGTGTCTGGGAAGGTTTAGATTGCTTTGGTGTCCTGTGTCTGGGAAGGTTTAGAATGCTCTAGTGACCTCTGTCTCGGGAGGTTTAGAGTGCTTTGGTGACCCTTGTCTTGGAAGGTTTAGAGTGCTTTGGTGACCTGTGTCTGGAAGGTTTAAAGTGCTCTGGTGACCTTTGTCTAGAGAAGGTTTAGAGTGCTCAGGTGACCTCTGTCTGGGAAGATTTAGACTGCTTAGGTGTCCTCTGTCTGGGAAGATTTAGAGTGCTTAGGTGACATCTGTCACGGAAGGTTTAGTGTGCTTTGGTGACCTTTGTATCGGAAGCTTTAGAGTGCTTTGTTGACGTTTGTCTCGGAAGATTTAGAGTGCTTTAGTGGCCTCTGTCTCGGGAGGTTTAGAGTGCTTTGGTGACCCCTGTCTTGGAAGGTTAGAGTGCTGTTGTGACCTGTGTCTGGGAAGGTTTAGAGTGCTTTGATGACCTGTGTCTTGGAAGGTTTAACGTGCTCTGGTGACCTGTGTCATGGAAAGTGTAAAGTGCTTTGGTGACCTCTGTGTGGGAAGGTTTAGAGTGCTCCGGTGACCTCTGTCTTCGAAGTTTTAAGATGCTTTGGTGATCTGTGTGTGGGAAGGTTTAGAGTGCTTTGGTGACGTCTATCTCGGAATGTTAGTGTGCTTCGGTGACCTGTGTCTTGGAAGGTTTAGATTGCTTCGGTGACCTGTGTCTGGGACGAATTAGAGTGCTTTGGTGACCTGTGTCTGGGAAGGTTTAGAGTGCTCTGGTGACCTGTGTCTGGGAATGTTTAGAGTACTTTGGTGACCTGTGTCTGGGAAGATTACATTGCTCTGATGACATGTGTCTGGGAAGATTTAGAGTGCTTAAGTGACCTCTGTCTGGGAAGATTTAGAGTGCTTTGGTGACCTGTGTCTGGGAAGGTTTAGAGTGCTTTGGTGACCTTTTTCTGGGAATGTTTAGAGTGCTTTGATGACCACTGTCTTGGAAAATTTAGAGCACTTTGGTGACCTGTGTCTTGGAAGGTTTGGTGACGTCTGTCTGGAAAGATTTAGAGTGCTTTGGTGACCTCTGTCTGGGAAGATTTAGAGTGCTTTGGTGACCTGTGTCTGGCAAGGTTTAGAATGCTTTGGTGACCTGTGTCTGGGAAGGTTTAGAGTGCTTTGGTGACCTCTGTCTGGGACGAATTAGAGTGCTTTGGTGACCTGTGTCTGGGAAGGTTTATAGTGCTTTGGTGACCTCTGTCTGGGACGAATTAGAGTGCTTTGTTGACCTGTGTCTGGAAAGGTGTAGAGTGCTTTGGTGACCTCTGTCTGGGACGAATTAGAGTGCTTTGTTGACCTGTGTCTGGAAAGGTGTAGAGTGCTTTGGTGACCTCTGTCTGGGAAGGTTTAGAGTGCTCTGGTGACCTGTGTCTGGGAATGTTTAGAGTGCTTTGATGACCTCTGTCTGGACGAATTAGAGTGCTTTGGTGACATCTGTCACGGAAGGTTTAGAGTGCTTTGGTGACCTTTGTCTCGGAAGGTTTACAGTGCTTTGGTGACCTGTGTCTGGGAAGGTTTGGAGTGCTTTGGTGACCTGTGTCTGGGAAGATTTAGAGTGCTCTGGTGACCTCTGTCTGGGAAGGTTTAGAGTGCTTTTGTGAGCAAAATGAGCAGCGAGGGGCTAATGACACAGAAATAATGCAAAACAGATTGGAGCGTGCGCCTGTCTTATACCTTCTTCATCGTTTCTGCTTTTTCTTCTTTGTTTTATTTTTTTAAAACTGCTTTTCACGACTTTGACGCAGTCTCTTTTAAACTCTTGCA
>CM060305.1:103339250-103444250 GCA_030674185.1 Monoplex corrugatus | reverse complement strand
TATTCTTGGGACTTTGGCAGAGTTATCTTGTTAGCGAGAGGCCTGAAGGATTTTTTCTCAGTAAGACAGTGTTTAACCTAAAGTACACGGATTTTTCAACCCAGTTGGCAATCTAATAATGATTTCATGTACATGTACAGTACTTGCAGGATCATATTTACATGAATCTAAATGGGTCTTCTGCGGTCGATCTTTTCGGTAAAAAGGTTTAAGAAACGCTGAGGTAACTCCGAGGAAGGAAATTTGCCTGCGAGATGTGTTGTTTTAGATTCGCCTAGAAGCTCACGAGTCACAGAGAAAAGTTGTTTGCAGGAGGGCTGAACAACATAGTGAAATGTGGTCAGATCGCCTAACAGCTTGAGTCCTCCATGCTCCACTAAAAGTCTGTGTGTAATAATAATGACATTTAATGACATTTATAAGGCGTCAGATATTGATTCAAGAATCAAACTAAGGCGCACACTCTCATCACTCACCAAAGCAATCACTCAACAACAACCAACCCTCCAGGGCACAAAGCACACGCAAACCGGGAGGGGGAAGACAGGAGGGAAGCATCTTGTGCGTTCTTGGCCCAAGCCATCCTCCTCCCTCTGTCTCACACACACAAGATGCTGAGCAAGAGTACATGTAAGCCTGTTCAGTGAATGACCTTTGACCCAAGTTGTCATCTCCTCTATCATACACACACACACACACACTCGCGCGCGCTCACGCACACACGCACATGCACCTTCCAACATATTCTCTCTTCTTTTTCTTCTCTTGCCCCTCTCTTCTATCACACACTTTTCTGTTTCACTCACTCTGTCTTGCTGTCTCTCACACTTTTTGTTTTACTAAGTAGATCAAAACGAGTTTAAAAAATAGCACTATGCCAAATGATTTATGATGATATTTTACGTCTTTCAGCATCTATGACAGTTCAGATGGCTAACAGTAGCCCATTCTTTAATTAACATAAATGTGTCGGTGCACTTTGTCAAACCTGACTTCCTGTATTGTCTCTCAGCCCATGGCCACTTTCTCCGTTCTGCTCTGGTATAATCATTTATCCACGGGGCAGAGGGACAGTCCCTGATCCTTCTTGCAATGGATGGGGCATGGTGATCAAGAACCTGACGAAGATCACTGTTGTAGGTGTCAAGTCCTGAAGCTGAAAATCAGAAACTTGCTGAGCACGTTGTCATAACAGGAAAATATGAGGGAAAGAGAACACCAGGTAGACCCAGGGAGAAAATATTGGATGGACTTGCAGGGTGGCTAAGGACGGAAAGGGTGGGAGATGTATTTGCAGCGACATGGGATAGATTCGTATGGAGGGTCATGATTGCCAACGCCATGCGGCAGGGCCCATGATGATGATGATGACCGAAAGGCACCTTCCAACATATTCTCTCTTCTTTTTCTTCTCTTGCCCCTCTCCAGGTGGGGCCTTTTGATATTTAAGGTACAAAATGCATCGCTGTGGTCTGAAAGACCAGGGTAACCCTGTGCACGATAGAAAGACAACGCATTATTTTCATTGATATGCTCTCTATAATTTTCCATTGCTTTTATTCTTGCTTTTATTGCTTTTATTCTTTCTCCCCATTTATAGCCATGCGTGTGTGTGTGTGTGTGTGTGTGTGTGTGTGTGTGTGTGTGTGTGTGTGTGTGTGTGTGTCTGTGTATGTGTGTGTGTGTGTGTGTGCGTGCGTGTGTGTGCGTGCGTACGTGCGTGCGTGCGTGCATGCGTGTGTGTCTGTTTCAGCGCTTAGATTTGTTTTTATCAAGATTTTGCGCAATATAAATATTGTAATTATTATTAATTATTATAATTATTATTGTGGGCAATCATCCAGTCCAGCGTGTGGCTAAGCATGTGTGTTGGTACACTGACCAGCTGACAGATTGTGATCATTGAGAATTGATTTGAGTTGGATACTAGCATAAAAATGAAAGTCAAAGTCACAAAAAAAAAAAAAAAAAAAAGAAACAGTCAAACGAGTTAGCATAACTATCAGGAAACACTTGAAAAATATTGCGTCTGACAATTTATGCTCTGTTGGGTGTAGTCGGTGCAGGCATAAAAGAGAAGAAGCGTTTTGATTCTTGGATAGTATTAGCAGTTCAATTGCATGACAAGAGACACAGAGTTGTATGATAAGGATGTAGTTGAAAAATCTATCCTTATTATACAACTTAACCACCTTCTCCAGATCCGTGTGGGGAATTGACTGCAATGCAGTTGCGCAGGCTTTATTTCTTCTTCTTCTAATTGTGTAACCAATGTGGTCGTCTGGGGAGACCGAAGAGGCGCAGCAGTTGACAGGATCCTCCATCTGTCTCTGGGCTGCAGCAGAACACTGTTGAATAATGTGTCTTGGTTGGTGATGTGACCAAACCGTACAACTTGTATCAGTTAACTATTGCCAGAACCGATGCCTGAGGGCCCACAAACTTACTCAAATCTAAAACCAAAGAAAACAAGATCAAGTTCAATCAAAGTTTGGACAACAATATGTCCGATGATTTCCGGCGTATATTGCATTGAGTTTGTGCAGAAATAGGAGGGAAATCCTGACATTTTGTTTTCATTTTCTGTACAATGTGTCCCACATAAAGAAGCACCTGTCTTCCAACGACAGTTTCCCATTTCCCATCGGGTCCATTTTTCAAAATGACAGTCCAGTCATTAACTGATGAAACATTGATTACTGACACAGTTTGTTTGCACACACACACACACACACACACACACACACACACACACACACACACACACACACACACACACACACACACACACACACACACACACACACACACACACACACACACACACACACACACACACACACACGAAATGACTGTGTGTGCAGTGGGCAAGTGATCTGTAAAGCGTGTGAAATGAGGACAATGTTACGCCGCTATCCACTTGACACGTCTCCATAAAAAAGGCATTGCACAATTAACAAGACGAATGGCTGAAAGGCTGAAAGAACATTTCTCGCATTCATCTCACATAAAGGGATCTTTGACCGTCAAGCTACAGAAGTGTCCGTGTGTATGTGGTAAACGCTGATTTAAACGATTCTAAGGACGTACATTACGAATACTCTTCTCTTTTAGACTTTCCGATGGGAGTTTTAGTGGAGGTTTGGTCGCAGTAACTTGCTGACGGTCTGGTGTCATCTGCGCCGCATGACGGTCCCTACCTGACGACGCTGCTCCAAAGCAGTTAATGGATGTTGGGCTGTGTCCGACAGAGTTTTGCTGGTCAAATTTGGAGGCAAACCATTTGATATCAACATCATTCGGGTGTATGCACCGACATCCGCAGGTACTCAGGAGGACATCGACAACTTCTAAGAAGTATTGGAGATGGCCAAGGTCCAATGTAAATCACGGGAGGTTACTGTAATAATAGGAGATTTTAATGCTAAAGTGGGACAGGATAGGGTGGAGGATATAGTTGGACCTCATGGCCTTGGTACGCAAAATGAAAGGGGAGAGAAACTTGTAGAATGGGCACAGATGAATGAGTTCATAGTGGGAAACACCTGGTTTGAGCAGCCTAAAAGGGGAAAATGGACTTGGATGAGTCCAGGAGACGGTGCCAAAGGTCAGATTGACTACATCCTGATCGACGAAAGATTTAGAAATTCTTTACTGTCAGCAAAAACACTGCCGGGCGCAGACTGCAACAGTGACCGCAATCCTGTAGTGGGAAGATTTAGACTGAAATTGAAGAAAAGGAAACAGACCAAAAGCAACATCAAACTAGACCTTGGACTCTTAAGGACAGATGAGGTGATACGTAGAAAGTTTAATGTACATGTTCAAAACAAATTCAGTGCTCTGGAGGAGGTTGGTGACGGTGAGGAACAATGGACAAAGTTGAGAAATTCGACAGGTGAAGCTTGTGAAGAAATCCCTAAGGCAGATAGAAAGGCAAAAAAGAGCTGGATGACTAATGAAATTTTGGGCTTGATGGAGGAAAGGAGGAAGGCAAAGAGAAACGAGGAGACATACAGGAACATAAACAAGGAGATCAGGAATGGGTGCAATGAAGCTAAGGAAGCTTGGCAGAAAACAAAATGCAAAGAAATGGAAGACCGACACATAACGGATCCTCAGGGCATGTACAGACGAATTGAAGAGATTGTGCACAGGAGAGATACATGCGCATCAGCTGGTTGCTTGAAATCGAAAGATGGCACGCTTATCATGGAAAAAGACAAAATATTAGACAGATGGGGAGAGTACATTGAAGACCTTTTCGAGGATGATAGAAACGAGGAACACCCGAGGTTCGAGCGGCACTGAGGGAGATGAAGCCGGGAGGGGCCCCAGAGCCAGACAACATTGCTACAGAGATCATTAAAGCCCTGGAGGAATTTGGCATAGAAAAGGTAACAGTCCTCCTGGATGAAATTTGCGACACTGGAGGGATCCCCAAAGATGTGTCGAGGTCGGTTTTCATTGCACTTCCAAAGAAGACAGGGGCTATAGAATGTGAACTCCATCGCACAATTAGTTTGATGAGTCATGTGGCAGAGGTCCTATTGGGAATAATCGTGGTGAGGACAGGGAGTGGAGTCAAGGGGGAAATAGCGGAAGAACAGTGTGGATTTGTGTAAGGGAGGGGGGCTGTTGATGCCATATACATCCTAGGATAGGAACTATCATAGAGAGGTCAACTGAGATGAATAGGGATTTGTATTTATGCTTTGTTGACTACACCAAGACTTTCGATCAGGTAGGATATGATGAACTGATCAACCAACTGGAGAGACTCAATGTTGATGGAAAAGATCTACGAATGGTCAGAAGTATGTACTGGGAACAAACAGCTGCAATGAGAATGGAAGGCGATGTAGGCTCTTTCCAAAACATCAAAAGAGGAGTCAGACAGGGTTGTGTTTTGTCGCCAGATCTGTTTTCACTTTACAGCGAAAACATCATGAGAAACCTAGCGGAAGACCCTGGATTAAAGGTTGGAGGGAAAATGATAAAGAACATTCGATACGCAGATGACACCGTGCTAGTTGTAGAAAATGAAAGAGACCTACAAAACCTTGTGAATATACTAGAAATAGAAAGTAGGGGTGGGGGGCTGGAGCTGAACATCAGGAGGACTGAAGTCATGGTGGTCGGTAAAAAAACGTGAAATCCCCTCATTCAGAGTGACAGCAAATGGCACAACCTTGACACGGGTTGATGGGTTTGAATACCTGGGAACGATCGTTTCATCAGACTTCAGATGCGCGTCGGAGGTAGCCGGCAGAATCGGCCGAGCCAAAGCAGCATTCAAGAGAATGACAGATATTCTTACCAACAAGTGCCTATCAACTGACGTCAGGAGGAGAGTTCTTGGATGTTATATAGAACAAGTGCTGTTGTACGGATGTGAGGCGTGGATGGTCAACGGGCGGGGCCAGAACGGGATTGGGGCAGCCGAGATGTGGTTTCTGGAGGGGATGTTGGGAGTTCCATGGACAGCAGGGAGAGCAGGCGGGACAGTCTTGATGGAGGCAGACACAGGTGGATCACTCATAGGGAGGGTTGGGAAAAGACGGGCAACATTTGTTGGCCATTTTGTGAGGAAGCGGGATTTGGGGCACCTGGTCACAGCGGGAGGGCTGGAGGGAGGGAGAGCGCCCGGGGAGAGGGTGCTGGACGGACTTGCAGAGTGGCTGGGGACGGGGAGGGTGGGGGAGATGCTGGGGGCAACGAGAGATAGAGACAGATAGAAGTCCATGATCGCCAACGCCATGCGGCAGGGCACCTGATGATGATGATGATGATGATGATGGGACTTTGTTACATAGATATATTTTCGGTCATAAACAAACGCGTTCTGACTTTGTTCCCCGTTTTTGTCACATTGCAACAATATGAGTGTGTGTGTGTGTGTGTGTGTGTGTGTGTGTGTGTGTGTGTGTGTGTGTGTGTGTGTGTGTGTGTGTGTGTGTGTGTGTGTGTGTGTGTGTGTGTGTGTGTGTGTGTGTGTTGGCGTCGATGTGACCCACTAATGATCTCTGACTGAACAAAGGGCGGACTGAATGCCCATGTGAGGTAAAGATTTCACCATAAATTGTTAGTAAATCTTCCCCAGCACAGTTTCACATTTCGGGGCACTGTTACTTCAATTCTGAGGCATCAAGTCTGATACACTTCTTACTAATTGACTCGTCGGCCGTGTATGGAGAATACCTACACATAACCATAGAAACAAGCTTTGAGGACATGTTGGATTCAGAAATCAACAAACAACCACACACTGCAGGCCCAGTTGGATCATTCTCCTTTGTACCTCTCGCGGTTTTCGTTAAGTGAAAAACAAAACAAAAATGTGCATGGACAAACAAACAAATAAACAAACAACGATTATAGGCAAACCACAGCCAGCAATATTTTTTCTGTCTTTAGATACGTTTTACAGTTTTGTGACACTGAAGACAGTTCAGTAAGGGGCCTGTCACTCATCCTGACTTTGTCCTGAATCTGTCAGACTGACTGATACGTAATTATTATGCCTGAACAACCAGCGTACACAATTCGTACAGAAGTATGTTCACGATCACGTATTGTGGCTATGACGCAAAACAGCAAAACAGCGGATCAAATGCCCTTTACACACTTCTTCATTGTTCATGCAAACGTCTTTAATTGTGATAGAATTTTCTACATCGTCTTTGCAAACTTCTGTGTTGTCCGGGTCATTGATAATACAATTTATTCATTTATTTATTTGCATTTTAAACTGTGGTAACAGCTTTCTTCCCTCCAACAATGAGTCTTTTATGACCTCTGATCCATGTTTTTTTTAAACACATCCATGATCATTGTAGAATTTCTTGTTGAGAAAGAAAGGAAGAAAGAAAGAAAGAGAGAGAGAGAGAGACAGAGACAGAGACAGAGACAGACAGGTAGAGAGAAAAAAAGAGAGGAGAGAGAGAGACAGAGACAGAGACAGACAGGTAGAGAGAAAGAGAGAGAGGAGGAGAGAGAGAGGGGGAGAGAGGAAGAGAGAGAGAAAGAGAGAGAGAAAGAAAGAGAGAGAGAGAAAGAGAAAGAGAGAGAGAAAGAGAGAGAGAGAGAGAGAGAGAGAGAGAGAGAGAGAGAGAGAGAGAGAGAGAGAGAGAAAACCGAAACTGAAACTGAAACTGAAACTGTTTATTGTCATTACCCGAAAAGGTCTTTTGACAAGGGGGATAACAATTTTCCAGTAGTGCGACACATAATCCACTCTTTGTATGTGCGCAAATTCTTCACGCATAATCAAAAAAAATATCGAACATCCATTCCTTGAACAGTCGAACATATTCAAATCATATATAATGAACAATCATCCATTTTACCACTACTACATAATGCAAAGAAAACAACAACAAAAAATATCAGAACAGTGTTCCCACATTCAGGCCTATAATTTGTCTAGGTTTAGACAAACCAAAATCTTTTTCACACACCCACACACACACACACGCATCCATATACACTCACACGCGGGCGCGCGCTCGTGCGCACGCACACACAAATCAAAACTGTAATATGATGAAACATCTGGGCTAGACCACCCAAACCTTACATTTAGTGATAATAATATAATCTTCACATAACTGCCCCAAAATACTCTGTTAACAAGGGACATCACTATGCCTTTTATTTATTTATTTTTTTGTTTTTGTTTTTGTTTCTTTTGTTTTTGTTTTTGTTAACATGTATAGTAGACCCTTAAGTGTCTATATACCCTTTCAATATCCACTTCTAACATATTCTACAAATATACCATTATTTTCATATTATTAGCTACTCTTAAATTATCGGCAAACAAAGCAAAATAAAGCAAATGAAAACAGCTCTTTACAAAACAGAGTCTATAATAAAGCGGCTTCTTTTGGAGTTAACGTGATATAGCCCACATCAGTCAAAAGAGATTAAATTAGTCCCAGTATGATATTGTCTAGCACTATTGTCGGGCTTGTAAGTGTTTATGTCTTATTTTTTGTGCTTCCGCAATGTATAGTGCCACTGATTTGATTATGACTTCGTCATCAGACGACAAAATAGATACAACATCTTGTCTTTTGGCCATGTCGGATTCAAAAACTTTGCATTTTCCACGTATTGTGTCAAAAATTTGGCATTGGAATAAAAAGTGTTTTTCATTATCGACATTGTTTCCACATAAGGGGCAAGGATATACTGTGGACGTCCCAGGTTGAAACCAATTTTTATTTGCATTGAAACCAAGTGTTCTTAATCTAAATCTTGCGTAATTAGTTCTTTGCCATTTATCCGTAACAACACTGAGATATTTTTCGGTTTGAAAAACATCTTTAAATGAGAAGAACCAACTATATTTTTCTTTGTTTTCCATATCTGAGTGCCAATTTTGTTTAAACGAACAAATAAGCCTGTCTTTAAATTCATTAATAAACTGACACTCATTTCCTACTCCCTGGGACAACCACACGATTCCAAACCCAAGTTCTGATAAAGCCTTTTTTACCTGATAGGCCCAGTTCTGTTTTCCTATTTCCATTTGAGTAACCATCATTTCATATGCCTGTTTACATAACCGAGATTGTGGAAGCCTTAACAATTTCAACCAGTATTTAATACTCTTCACAAAGGTTCTAATGTATAAAGGATATCTTCCAGTTTCTCCATATAAAACAGTATTAGAAGAGTGAATTGGTACAGCCAAAAACCGTTTTATAGCATATGTATGCACTTTTTCCATATGTGGATTTACAGTAAGACCCCATACTTCAGCTGCATATGTAAGTAAAGGTTCTATCTGTGTATCAAACATTTTCCAATATAAATTACAATGAGAGAGAGAGAGAGAGGAGAGAGAGAGAGGAGAGAGAGAGAGGAGAGAGAGAGAGAGAGAGAGAGAGAGAGAGAGAGAGAAGAGAGAGAGAGAGAACTCAGAACTCAGAACTCAGAAAATGTTTATTGTACATCGGCCTTAGGCCACAATACATGCATGGGAAAGGGGAGGGGAGGAGATCAGGTTTTCTTATACATTCATACAAGTTATACTATCAAACTGCAGTGAACTCTGTCACATTGTCCCCTTCTATCGTTTACCATCACATAAGCTGGGATACATTCATCTTTGCATTTACAGTAGTCCTTTCATTTGTATTCTAATCCATATTCCTTAACTGGCCAGCTAAGAATATTTGTCATTAACCGCATCTATATCATTCATCCAACTGTCAATTTTACAATAACTGGCTATCAGACAAACAAACCATTCAATTAGTGCACAGATATGACGTTTCTTGTACCCTTCAGTGATCATACAGTTGATCAATATATTCAACCACAGCTACTTGACATAAACAATCAATCCATCAATCGATCAACCAACTAACCAATCAATCAATCAGTCAACCAATCAATTAACCAATCAATCAATTGATTTACCAGTTGATCAATCAAATAATCCGCCATTCAGCCCGTGAATCAACTGACAAATCAGCTTTCAATTGACTGGGTCAGATGCATCATCCAACTGTACAATCGATATCACTTCAGTAACAATCACTTCACGTAATCACTCCCTCACTTAATCAATCAATCGATCAATCATTTAACCAGTTAATCAGTCATCCAGTGACTTAATCGACCAGATAACCTAGAATTTAACTGAGTTCAATATATCAATTTGCAATCGTTACTTCAAATAACGCAAATCAATCATCCATACATTCCATAATTCAATCACTGATCGATCAATAACTAAAACCATCAATCTATAAATCGATCAGTCGGTGAGCCACCCATCACCATCAATTAATAAATTATATAATCATTCCGTTGTCAGCTAATCATGCGTTCAGTTTATCAATTTATTCATCAGTGAATCTAAACCAATCAATGGAATTAATGTACAATGAAATGAACCAAGAAATATATGACATAAGAGCAATTCGACCCCAAAACAGTCGGTTAATTGGCAAAAACAGACATTCATAATGCCAATCAATTAATCAGACTAATCGCAGATCAGTCACTCATTTACCAAAACAATTGACATTGAGACAATACCAAATGATCATTCAACGCATATTTAGCACTTCGTGCATCTTTTAGTTCAGAGATAGCTCAGTCTTCGGCGGTCAGCAATGGTTCAGGCCATAGACTGAATTGAAGGTTATGTATAAACGCACATACACACATACACATCTATATACACGCACACATACATAATCACTCATACATATATACACACATAGATATATACATATGTATCCACACATATACATAATGTAGATACTATCACCTATATATGCACATAAGTACACCAACGTCAACGTGAATACACAGGCACATATGCACATGTGTCTCTATATGAGCACCCCTTTCATATTCAAATAAACATTTTTTTTCTTTACAATTGAAATTAAGTATTGTCTGAAATTCTAGTGCTAGTATAGTATCTACATAACTATTTACTTTTCTTCTCCTTTTAACAATTTTTTTCTCCTATTCATGGCGTGGAAAACGTATCTGGATACGCTGTGACTTCGGTGGTTATTTGTTGATTGGAGCAGTATGCACATAGGCATGCTGACTAAATCTTTTAAAAATTTCGCCCTGAGGTCAGCGTAAGTGGAACATCTAAATAATAAGTGTTCTTCGTTTTCAGATTCTGTCCTGCAAAATGGACACACCTTTTCTTGATCAGATTCACTGTATCTATATATAGATATTGATGTCAAATGTTGATGTCAAATGGCTTGCCATCCAAGTTAACCAATAAAACTCAGTGTAATGTAGCTCATTATCCTTTGGTAGACTTTGACTTTTCCTTTTCTGTTATGATGGCTACTCCTCTTTCATGTGTGTTCCATCACAATGTAAAAAATATAGGTGTTAAACCTTTCCATCTCCATCTTTCTTTTTTTTTCCATGATAAGCGTGCCATCTTTCGATTTTAAGCAACCAGTTGATGTGCATGTATTTTTCCTGTGGACAATTTCTTCAATTCGTCTGTACATATTCGGAGAATCCATTTTGTGTCGGTCTTCTATCTCTTTGCATTTTGTGTTCACCAAGCTTCCTTAGCTTCATTGCACCTACACCTGATTTCTTTGTTTATCTTCCTGTATATCTCCTCGTTTCTCTTTGCCCTCCTCCTTTCCTCCATCATGGAAAAAGACAATACTGGACAGATGGGGAGAATACATTAAAGACCTTTTTGAGGATAACAGAAACGAAGAACACATTATAAAAAAGGACTTTGAAGGACCACCCATAATGAAAGATGAAGTCAGAGCAGCACTGAAAAAGATGAAACCAGGAAAAGCCCCAGGATTCTAGGTTTCTCATGATGTTTTCGCTGTAAATTCAAAACAGATCTGGTGACAAAACACAACTCTGTCTGACTCCTCTTTTGATGTTTTGGAAAGAGCTTATATTGTTTTCTGTTCTCATTGCAGCTGTTTGTTCCCAGTACATATTCCTGATTATTCGTAGATCTTTTCCATCAACATTGAGTCTCTACAGTTGGTTGATCAATTCTTCATGTCGTACCCGATCGAATTGGTATAGTCAACAAAGCATAAATACAAATTCTTATTCATCTCAATTGACCTCTCTATAATAGTTCTTAGGATATATATGGCATTAATAGTTCCTTTCCCCTCCACAAATCCACACTGTTCATCTGCTATTTCTCTTTTGATTCTATTCTTTGTCCTCATCATGATTATTCTTAACAGGATTTTTGTTACATGACTCATCAAACTGATTGTGCGATGGAGTTCGCATTCTATACTCCTTGTCTTGAAGAAGACCCTGGATTAAAGGTTGGAGGGAAAATGATAAACAACATTCGGTACGCAGATGACACCGTGCTAATTGCAGACAATGAAAGGGACCTACAAAACCTTGTGATATACTAGAAATAGAAAGCAAAGGTAAGAGGTTGGAACTAAACAGCAGGAAGACTGAAGTCATGGTGATCAGTATAAAACATGAAATCCTCTCATGCAAAAGAACAGCAAATGGCACAACCTTGACACAGGTTAATAAGTTCAAATACCTGGGAACGGTCATTTCATCAGACGGCAGATGCACATCGGAAATAGCTGGCAGAATCAGCCAAGCCAAAACAGCATTCAAGTCGATGACAAGCATTCTTACAAACAAATGCCTATCAATTAACATCAGAAAGAGAGTCCTTGAATGTTACATAGAACCAATACTGTTGTACGGATGTGAGGCGTGGACAGTCAGCAAGCAAAGCCAGAGCAAGATTGAGGCAGCCGAGATGTGGTTTCTAAGAAGAATGTTGAGAGTTCCATGGACAGCAAAGAAAACAAACGAGACAGTCTTGATGGAGGCAGACACAAGTAGATCATTCATAAGGAAGATTAGGAAAAGACAAGCAACATTTATAGGCCATTTTATGAGGAAGGGGGATTTGGAGCATCTGGTCACAACGGGAAAGCTGGAGGGAAAATGAGGACCAGGTAAACCAGGGAAAAAAAATGCTAGACGGACTTGCGGAGTGGCTGAGGACGAAGAAGGTGGAGGAGATGTTTGGGGCGGCAAGAGATAGAGATAGATGGAGGTCCATGATCGCCAACGCCATGTGGCAAGGCACCTGATGATGATGATGATGATGATGATTGATGATGATCTCCATCTTGACATCTTCTAATTGTCCTTTTTGCAGCAACTTTCTTGTATTCCAGGTTGCAATTTTGATGTTTTCTAGTCCGATCGCAGTAGCTTGCTTACGGTCGGGTGTCACCTGCGCAGCATGACGGTGTATACAAGACGACGGTGCTCCACAGGAGCCCCTATTCATGTTGTTTACCTCCATTCTCTTTTGGCTGGCTATGTTTATCTTGGGATTATGTGATGATGGTTTCTCGTTGCCTTCCATCGGTTCCCGCGACTACCGACAGGGCAATGAGGGTAATTTTCTCTCAGGGTTTACACCTTTAGCCTCGGTCTCTCCCGAGATTACCACAAGGCAGTGGTGTTTTACTGTTCGGGTTTACTCCCTTGGCCGTGGTCTCTCCCGAGACACACACAAGGCAGTGGCACCATTTACCCATAGCTGGGGTCTGGTTCGTGGGCACCAGGGTATGTCCACACGCCGGTGGGCCTGTGTGCGCATGTCTGGGGGCCAGACCTCCTCTCAGTCACTCGAGTTTAGCCTGAGTCCGTGAGGTGCCCAGTTACTGCATGTCGCCACGAGGAGGCACAACATAGGATCTGTTGATGGAGAGACTATGTAATGACAGAGAGAGACTTATGCATTCTGCTTTCTTTTTGCCTAGCTGCAAGCAGCCAGCAGTGCAGGCTAAAAGTGAGAGGTGATAAGCACGCAGTCACTAACCAACATACTTAACACGTCACATCAGCCATTATGACACATAGTATTATATGTATGTAAAATTAAATTACCGTTTGTAACATGATGCATATTCGATTTGCATTGCTTGTGGGTGGCATTATTGTTAAATGTTTTGTTATCAGTTTTCTCATTTGAAAGAAAAGAACCTTAAAAAACAAAACAAAAAACAACAATATAAACATATGCATGTATATATTGTCAGGAACAAGCAACTGTCGTTTTGTTGTTTCTGTGCTTTTGTATGTGCGACTTGATATTTGGAAGATGTAGAGTATAACCACGATAACTGATACAAAGAGAAATAAACCACTTTGTGCAATGTGGAATGATCTTTCTCGTGAAAAATGAAATGCGTTTAAAAATATACTTGGTAAACTAAAATTTTGAATTGGAAAGCGGGAGAGCTTAATGATTTTGAAATTGCAGGACGTGTTCCTGGTCAGTCTGTTTCGTGCGGTGCTGTTGAGTACTGCATTATTGAAAGATCATGCATTGGTTTGAAGTGTAAAGAATTTCATATGAGATTAAAAATTATTGACTGTCAGAAGTTTTGGTAAAATGTCTTTGTCGTCAAAGCACTCATAATATTGAAATCGGGGTCAGAAGAGATTTGAGATAACAAGATGTTGAAAATGTTATGAAGTAGAGATGATTCTGATTATCTTGCTGTGAATTATTGTTAGTGCTTGTGTGTTGTATAAGTTTATTTCGATGAAAAACCCCTCAACTAAAAGATTGATGTGATGAGTTAATAAATTTTCCTTTATATTTGTTAAATGAACAGGGCACCTTTTCTACTTTTCTGTTGATGTGAGTCTGTTGCGTGAAAAGAGTCGTGACACACATTTATATGGAAAAGATCCATTGATAGATAGCCAAGAAATAATGAGATTGCTACTTGATTATCAATACTTATCGTCTTTAACTTAGTAGATTCTATATTTGAGAGAGAGAGAAAGAGAGAGAGAGAGAGAGAGAGAGAGAGAGAGGAGAGAGAGAGAGAGAGGAGAGAGAGAGAGATAGTTTGTAGTAGGCCTATTTATTAGAAATGCATGCGTAATTCATCGATTGAGCAGTGCTGCTACCAGTCAACTTGTTTTGCGTAACTCAAGAATGTACAACATGTTTGCACAAAGTGGTTGTCATCTCTATTGTGAAAGAGTGTAGCGAACGATCAAGATTAACAAGGCGGATTGTAAAGCTTAGTGACAACTAAAGCGACATTGAGGATAAGTAATAGGCCGTGAAGAAGCAGAGGAGTCTTTTTGCACCAAACCCTAATGACGTGGCTGATTGACAGGGGATGAGTTCAGTGCCAGATCTCAACAAAGGATTGTATGTCCTCAGTGACCCCTAACCAATTGCCTACATCCCACCCCCCGCCCGCCGGGTATCCAAACCCGCCTGGTGTCGACTTTCTCTTGCCCCCACTCAACAATTATGGGCTGGTTCCTATTTCAGTATTTGAAAGTTCATTTCAGCCCGCTCTCAATCCCTCGACTTAAACGCCGCCAGACATTAACATATGGTCTGCCACATGGTTTGTGATAGAAATCTGAGGGATTACGGCGTCATTGGCATGATAAAAACAGTTTGTTGACTCAAGCAAAGCGCTCGCTGTTCACACATCTGCATAATGCACAGCAATACGATAACTTAACATTTGAGTTCACAAGACATCAACCAGGGGCTTTTGTATAGGCAGGCTTACCGTCTGTACTAGAAATCATTGCCTGGGTAAAGAGAATTGCACTTTGCATTGGGCGGATTACTCAGGTTCGTTCAATAAAACTGCAGTCGTATTCTGTTTGTCTCTTTATCTGTTAGCACAGCATTAGTTAATCTGACAATTCTCTTTTGCTGAATTGAGTTTCATTGCCTGTCTATCCATAAACATGTCTGTGTCTGTCTCACTGGTTGTCTATTTTAATTAATCATCCAGTTAGTACGTTTGCTTATTTATCTATTACCGCACTGGAAAGAATACTGAACAATACGTAATGAGTACGACACGAACTAGTTTTACTTTACGGAACTTTAAATTAAGCAAGACATTGGCATCAACCTAGTCCCACAGCGTAAGAGTAAAACTGACTGATATGATGCATAAATCAACTTTTTTTTCAGTTTGAGAAAAGAACAGGAATCAACGATTTATCTATCTATTACTATCTATCTATCTATCTATCTATCTATCTATCTATCTATCTATCTATCTATCTATCTATCAGTCTGTCTGACTGTCTGTCTGTCTGTCTGTCTACCTATCTATCGGTCCGCCTAAAGACGATGTGCCACAAAACGAACACACTCTACAGAAAAAAAGTGCTGACACCAGGAACAGGAAATGAAAGACGGATGAAAAAAGAACTCTTCTGTTGTTACTTAATATGAATAGTCTTTCTTTAAAACTGAAACGTATCATATATTTGTTTGTCTATCTGTCAGTCATATGTTTGTTTGTCTGTCTGTCTATTTGTCTGTCTCTTGGTTACATAGGCAAACAAAAAGACAATACACACATTCAGAGAGAGAGAGAGAGAGAGAGTGAGAGAGAGAGAGAGAGAGAGACAGACAGACAGACAGACAGAGACAGACAGAGACAGAGAGAGGAAACAAAACAAGCATCCACTCTCCTGACAACTAAATACAACACAAAATAAACAGAAAGTCAGAGTGAGAAGAAGGACACAACGAACATGACTACCCCCTCTTCATAAATGATACTCGCCAGTTTCTTCTCCAACTAATTTGTTTGTGATAAACAGGTCTTCCCGGACGGTGTCATGGTTAACAACGCAACAACACTGACAGCCTCAAGTCTTGCAGTTAAGACAAGCAGTCATAGTTAACCACTGATAAGTGTCTGACAAGATGCAGCAATGAACTTTCTGCAAATAACTTCAAATTGCAAGGCAGCAACACAAGGAAACAAGTCACGCATGACTGTGTCTTTCTATCAACTTCAGTTCTTTGTTCCCCCTCTCCCCCACTCCCCGTCTCCTAATACACCTCTCTCCATTTTGTCTTTCTGACGTGTGTCAGTACTGCTTTCAGAAAGCATGACTGAAGGATGATGCACAATAACCTACCGTTTCCACGCAAGCCCAGGTCTTCGACTGGGACACATTAGTTGACAGAGTTGGGAATGACGTGTTCTACATTAATTATGACGATTTATCCTCTGCCGCCCATCACTCACGTTCTGACTTTTTTGGGTTGGAGATAGGCGAGGAACTAACTGTGCTCTACAGACTGCGGCACGGGGTGAAGGAGGGGAGGAATCCTAAAGGATCTAGAGGGGTAATCTCTTCATCTCCTGGCTGCTTCCTCAAGTTGCTGCCAGACTCTGGGATTGAGGATAGCGGTGAGCTATACCGACATCACCGACGCTTCGACAGGGCGGTCACCTCTCACGGCCCTGTCTCTATGAACCGTGCTTCACGTGCTGAACGCACACACACACTGCACGTTCTGACTGAACTCTCTCAGTCCTTAATCTCTCTTCCCGCTCGCATGTCCTCTCTCTCTCGCTGGATTGTAATTTACGTTATACTTCTCTAATACAGTTAATTAGTATAACGATCATCCTTTTCCCTTCTTAAGTGCACACACACACACACACACACACACACACACACACACACACACACACACACACACACACACACGCACATGCACACACACTCACACACACTCACACACACACACACACACACACACACACACGTGCGCGCATTTACACAAGCACGGGAAGAGAGAGACAGAGATCAATGGAGGGTGATCACGTTTGAGAACTATCGCGACGCTCTCGACATCCTTAACATGCATGTGTGTGTGTGTGTGTGTGTGTGTGTGTGTGTGTGTGTGTGTGTGTGTGTGTGTGTGTGGTGTGTGCGTGTTGTGTGTGTATGTGTGTGTGTATGTGTGCGTGTGTGTGTGTGTGCGTGCGCGTGCGCGTGTGTGTGTGTGTGTGCGTGTGTGTGTGTGTGTGTGTGTTTTTGTGTGTGTGTGTTTTTGTGTGTGTGTGCAAAACAGATTGCCCTGACATCCTTAACATGCATGTGTGCGTGTGTGTGTGTGTGTGTGTGTGTGTGAGTGTGTGTGTGTGTGTGTGTGTGTGTGTGTGTGTGTGTGTGTGTGTGTGAGTGTGCGTGTGTGTATGTGTGTGAGTGTGTGTGTGTGAGTATGTGTGTGTGAGTATGTGTGGTGGTGTGTGAGTGTGTGTGTGTGAGTATGTGTGTGAGTGTGTGTGTGAGTGTGTGTGTGTGTGAGTTGTGTGTGTGTGTGGTGTGTGTGTGTGAGTATGTGTGTGTGTATGAGTGTGTGTGTGTGTGTGTGTGTGTGTGTGTGTGTGTGTGTGTGTGTGTGTGTGTTGTGTGTGTGTGTGTGTGTGTGTGCAAAACAGATTGCCCTGATTTGTTACGAGCTGTTACCCATTTAGTAATGATTCCGCTAGCAGACGACACATAGTGAAGTATGTTTGTTTCTGATCAAAACACCTCGTGTTTTGTCATTGCCAAATTTTATGTAACTTCATAACCTCTGCCATCTATAGCTATGCATAGATCATTAATGATATTGCATTACATTCAGAAAACGTGTTGTCTGATCTATCTAGCTCTACAGGTCTAAATGACTGTTCAATAGTCGAATCAACAAACCCCAACGTCATACGTCAGTATTTATTCCTAGCACTGCCCTTAGGCTGATGTAACATATGCTACATGCAACACCTATTCAGAAATATTCAATCTACGGCGATTGTGTACGGATACAGTACGTAGTTAAACGAATCTTTGAGGTCATAGTGTGTACACCGGTTACAAGGGCTAATGCCCAAACCATACTTACAATGATGTGTAAGCACACACCAATTAAGACAAAGGTAGACTATATAATTAAAAATAATTAGAAATTACAATGGTTTCATTGTCATCTTGAAAGTTCTGATAAACAATCTTGCATGAACGCAGCGTATGCATTACCTTATCTAGTAGATTTAAATGCCTAATAAAAGTAATATGATTAATCTCATACAGCTTAATAACATACAAGCAGAAAGGCTATGATTACTCAGTCCCCTATCTCCGAATTTTATCTCCAACCTGTATCAAGCGTTCATATGTTTATTTAATTAGGGCCAATCAGATTTTATCATTTGACAACTGACCCAGCGCGCATGCTCTGACATAGATAGCTGCCGTGATAAATGGGATGTGTGCAGACCGACAAGTAATCGCGAGTTGCTGTCCTTGGCTACGCCATGCGACGGCCATAAGTAAGGACGCAACAACGCGAACTCAAGCATCGTGACGATCGTTGATATTGAAAATATGCGGGAAAAGCTCAGTCCAAAGGAGATATAAAGATACTTCTGGAAAATTACGGATATGATGGAGTTGATCCATATGAAATTCTTAAACAATCAAGGTGTGCGCACATGAGCAGTCTTCCTGCTGTAGGTTAAAGTATATCAGCATTGTAAATTATTTCATTTATGTAAGTCAGTTTTGCTTTTGCAGACTGGGGGAATATGGGCCCATGGTTTCTTTTGATAATACTGCCTATTGGAATGGATTCATGTTGCATGTGTTGAACTGAAAACAACTCCAAAGGGTTCATGGTTTTACCCAGATTGTGCACTACAAAAAGACACTCATAAGAAGCAGACAGAGTAATTTGTTGATATGACCAGATATGTAGGCATGTGTATGTGTATGTGTATGTGTATGCGTGTGCGTGTATGTGCGTGCGTGCGTGCGTGCGTGTGTGTGTGCATACATCTGTGTGTGCATGCATTTTTATCTGTGTATGTGTGTGCGTTTGTGTGTTTGTGAGTGAGTGTGTGTGTGTGTGTGTGTGTGTGTGTGTGTGTGTGTGATATGCCAAAACAGGTGGAAAAGTGGAGAAATGGAATGGAGTGGAAACTGTTACTACGTCTGTGTCAAGATGATGATTTTTAGACAGGTTATAATTGCACTTGTGTTCCCCTTAACCCACCCACACCTTATCAATAACACAGTTGTGTGCAACTAAAAGGTTTCATTATCAGTTACTCATTGAATGGATTTTACAGGATTTTACATGCAAGCTGAAAGTCATCTTCTTTCTTTTAACCATCAGAGTTCTAATCATTAATACGAAACTTGCCTGTGGCAATCATTACATTACGATAAATAATAAGTTCTGAAATCTGCACAGCTGTTGAAGTTCACAAAACAAAGTAACAAATAAGAACATTTGGTCAATGTGTTATTGACTAAACCCATAGATTATCAATATTAGCAATGTGACCACAAAACCATGTACTTCTGTGTAATGATCTATCTATCTATCTATCTGTCTATCTATCTATCTATCTGCCTTTCTGTCTGTCTGTCTGTCTGCCTCTGTATGTGTGTGTGCATGTGCGTGTGTGTGTGTGTGTGTGTGTGTGTGTGTGTGTGTGTGTGTGTGTGTGTGTGTGTGTGTGTGTTAGATGTTTTACATAAATTTCCTCTGTATGTGTGTTTACCTTTGGTTTCCACAGCTGTCATTTAAGACAATTCAGTGTTATTTTTGTGATTGAAGATTATGTTTTGGTCTTACAACAGACATGCTTGGAAACACGTTTACAACTGAAAAAAGTAATACTGGTACCATTTCTTGTTATGAAACAATGGGACACATGTTAATAAGAGTACATGACACTATCACAATCATGTGCTGTTATCTGTTCCTCAGCATGATTAAACAGTAAATGAAGCTACTGAGAATAGTGTGTATTCTGCAAACCATTGGAATCGTATGTTCAACATGAAACTGCAAATATGCTTCATTTCTTGTTGATTCAATTTGTAATGCACCCAGTAGAAGCTGACTTTTTATGAAAGCAGGAATTTTCACTTCATCCCCTTGCTTGGCAACTTGTTCAAATATATCAAAACCTGTCTGCCAAAACAATATCATTTGAGAGGCAATTGTTTAACTATTCCCACTGTTCACATATTTTTGTCACTAATCCTGCTACCCTATCATTTGGATGTAGAAGAAACATGTTCCTGTGGTGTTACTGATATGAAGTATTTGACTGTTATCACGGTTGTAATATAACCATGTCAGTGCACTTGTGTCTGAACTAGAGGACCTCTCAAAAATATTTCAAAACAATCAATTATTGATGCGCTATTGCCATGAATATCCATTGAAATGAATGGGCAAACTCGTACAAATACTAGCTCTATCTGACCAAAGAATCAGTGGTTTAAATCTGGATCACAGTCAATATCTAAGCTTGAAAATGAGTAAGTGCTCCTCTGTATATCCGAAGTAGGTGAGAAACAAGTAAAGCAAACAAAACTGACAGTGCTGTATATTCCTGTGAAATAATACATTGTGTCATCCTGATTATGCAAAATTTCTTGAATTGGTCTGTTAAGTTCATGTGCCATTAATTGTTCTTCCTCTTCTGTGAAGTTGTTCATTTGTGAATCATCTGACAAAAGGTACCAAACTCCTACACACACACACACACACACACACACACACCACACACACACACACACACACACACACACACACACACACATACACACAATAACAAACACACACACAGAATGCACACACACACATGCACCCAGCCATGGATATACACAAACTTGAAATGAAAACAAAGCAGTTCAGTGTTCTGTGTAATAGACAGCATCTGTTCAAACAAACTGAAAGCAAAGAAGGCAGCTTACGTCTGCCAATGAAAATAATATTTATTTGCATCAGTGATTTACATGCCCTGTTCATTCATAAGTGACTGAAAACAAGATGTAATTCGAATACACAAGTACACCCACATCTCGATTGTTACGCCCGCTGCCGTCTATGACAGATGAATCAGACGAAAGGAGGGGGGGGGGGGGGGTAGAGAGAAAGTGAGAGTGAGAGAGAGAGAGAGAGACAAACAGGCAGAGAGAGAGAGAGAGAGAGAGAGAGAGACAGAGAGAAAGAATGTGTGTGTGTGTGTGTGTGTGTGTGGTGTGTGTGTGTGTGTGTGTGTGTGTGCGTGTGTGTGTGTGTGTGTGTGTGTGTGTGTGTGAAATTGAACGTAGATCAAGACCACGCATGCTTCATTAACAAATAAATAAATCTGTAGCATTCATAAAAACTTACCGTTTTCAAAGTGGTCAGAACAAATAAATCTCTAGGTCGTATATGGATCAAATATAAGGCCTTAGAGCTGAAACAATGCCAGCCATTCTCTCCATCTCTGCCATATCAGCCCCCTCCGAATCTTTTCCCCTCGTTCACACGTGGTTGTCTGTAGTTTTTGTTCTTTTCTCGACTGTTTGTTGTGACATCCTTCACACAACAATTTTTTACCATCTGTAATATTTTATTTCCTTGCTTCTTTCATTGAGTTTTCCTTCTAGTACACGCGGTATACAGTACAAAAGATGGAACCGATAGTGCCGACATGGACCATTCGGTGGACCGTAGGAAAGAAAAGGTAACTCCTCCCGGGTCAGAGTGACGTCATCTGCACACAGGCCATACAAGAACACTATTTATAATCTATCTCTGTGGTTCAACAGCGACGAAAAACTGTTAACTGAACTGCTGCCTTTATTTGTGGTACGTTTGGCGCTTCAGAGTTTACAATTTCATCATTAGGCTAGATCTGTAAAGTCTATGAACACCGATATGCCTGCCGTGTAAAATTTGCTTTTGATCTGAATAACACGTCAGGATTTGAGCTGTGTGTATGCTGAGGATTACAGACCAGGCTGTGCCAATTTCGTGTTCATTGAAGATAGTTCTATGTGGTCACACAATCCTATAGCAGCTTCAAAGCAATCGATTTTACCCTGAGCTTTCACAACTGAGCATGATATCTAATCTAAACGTGCTACGGTTTTGCCACCATCTGGCTTAGACTAGTTAGAGTCTGAATATGTTCAGACCGTACGTAAGGTAAAACCGGCCATCGCCTTGATCTCCCCTCAGACTGCTTCCTTTTCCTATATTCAAACATTGCGAGCACCTACCTGCAATTTGTCGTTTTTTTCTATTAACAACGTTATCTGAGATTCCCATGGTGGTTTAGTGTAGAGAAGCCTGTGAAATAACTGTCACAGACAAAGAAGGGTACCGGTATCCCCTAATCATTGGCCTAGTCATTTCCACTTCAGACCAGTCGTGAATTGAAACTAAGAAATGACAGAAAGGCGGACACAAGTGATTCTGATTTCAAGTTAGTTTATGTGTTTATGTAAAATAACAATGTGTTAAGCCCTAGGGGTTGATTTACTGACAGTATCTATTGAGATGTATCTTGAAACTGATGCGTTGTACAGCCATTTCTACGATTATTTTCAGTTCAGGATGGATTCATCAGTGGACTGATCCGACATTGTTTGTAGAGTAACAGTCAATTAATTCAAGTACAACAGACCATCGGCTTTTGGGTAGAGCACATATGATTATTCGAGCGTAATGATTTACTCCTGAGCTCTAGACACCTACATGAACTTCCAACACTGCCCTCACCACAGGGGCTCATCCATAAAATTTAATGACAACAAACTAATGTCCCTTTACCCTACAGAGATTTAAAGACCATTTCACACCTTAACGCCATTTGCTGGAGTAAGGCCTAAACAAATGCACCTCAAACTGAACAGAAAGCTTCCTGGTTCCTTTTTGTTACACCGGAACAGTTGCATAACTAATGTTGTACAAAGAGAGAAAATAAACGGAGTCTCATTTTATCTAAATAGATATTTAAAAAAGCACCCAGATATCAGTACCCAAGTGTCGAAAACGTGCACATAATTCTAAACCAAATTTATAGCTGATCAAATTGTCGTATTATTTGAAACACTAGAAAGAGGGGATGGGGGGACTGGTGGGATGCATATCAGTGAGGTAAAATATTTGGCATGTTTGGTGTGTTTATGAAAAACAAACCAACAGATGAGCAAATAGACAAACAAAAGTAAAATTATGGTAGTGGGTATTGAGTGCTGGTGAGCTTGGGCACACAATTGCAAACACAGCTCATTGTTTTGTCTTGCTAGAAGTTGAATCGGCGGTTCTGCTATTGTTGATTGCTTTCCACAGTCTGCAGGGTTATTGGTATGGATGTGGTGCACTGCGATAATCACCGCTTTGCTTGAACTGAGTTTGTATTAGAGGTATTGATCGACATGAAATGACAGCGTATCTAATGACGTCATGATAGAATAACAAGCTGTGGAGTACAAACGGGAATGTCAAAGTTTTCGTTGACTCATATTACTGTTCACCAGAATGTCTTGAAGCTGTCATTCGTCGGGTTACACATACATGCATACTACATTATAAACAATTATGCAAAAGTGACGTAGAGGAAGAAACAGACGGATGGAGTACTTTAAACATCGAATTTTAATAGAATAAACAATTGAATAAAAAATAAACAAAGTATCTTTTCTACTTTAACAAACAAAACAAACAAACAAACAACAAAAACACAAAAATTAGGATCAAACAAAAACAAAACGTTACTTAAATGAAATTTAGGGGGTTATACATATATATATATATATATATATATATATATATATATATATATGTGTGTGTGTGTGTGTGTGTGTGTGTGTGTGTGTGTGTGTGTGTGTGTGTGTGTAACATTACTTCTGACACACTATTACGCAAACAGGCTAGTCAAGCCGTTCAAACAGAATGTTTTGATTAGGAGTACACTGTCCCCTCCCCAACACACACACAGTGAGAGAGAGAGAGGGGAGAGAGAGAGAGAGAGAGAGAGAGAGAGAGAGAGAGAGAGAGAGAGAGAGAGAGAACAGAAATGGCTGCGAAACAGTACCCACACAGACAAATACAAATATTACATTACTTATTGCTAATTAAGAGAGACGTATCCCTTATTAGATTGCTTTGCGCTGAGATACCGAATCCGTTATCTTCATACAGGTTGCCGTTTTAAAACTGGGATGTTTCCATCGAAATAATCTGTGTTTACAAATGTTTCACACAATCGTGACACGTAACAATGCTGGATTCAGTACACACCAACACAACGGGTTTACTTGATACCCAGTTTCACTCTTAGTGTTCATACAGTATATGAAATGGTGACTTAGGAAATTGTTCACCTGCAATGGGGTAAGCTTACTGCGGATGCACTTATTAAGGTCCCCTCTTGTTTTGGAACCGCACGAGCTGTCTTGTTTGCTTTTAGGTAGTTAGCGGTTTCCCTTTCCTCCCATGCTCTTGTTTTTCCTTACGAGACTTTTTCCTACTTCTGCCTTCCAAATCATTCATCTGCATTTCCTCTGAATGTTAGCTCCCCAAAGAAGAAGTATGACTGCTTTAAAAAAAAAAAACCCAACCAACTAATCAAACAAAAACGTCATACACGAAAAAAATCCACTCCTGTTGCTAGGTTGGTAGGTTTGTAGGAAGTTATATGCTTCCATAAGGAGTAGGGGGCAAGCATATCTCCTTGAAGGACTCCAGCAGTGATGTCAAAGAAGTCTGTGTCTCCGTCGGGTGAGCGAACCATACAGCGGGTATTCTGATACAGCATCATGATGGCGTCTACTGTTTCCTTGGGTAGTCCATATGCAGATAGAATCTCCTTCATCTTTCCTCGGTGGATCGAATCAAAAGCTTTGGAAAAGTCGATAAATAGGAGAACAGCTGGGAGGTTTTTGGTTTTTATGCCTTCCATTATACGTCTGATGGTGAGTATTTGTCCTGTTGTCGATCTGTTTTGGCGAAACCCGTTTTGGTTTTTCTCAGAACTGGATCTATCTCCGGCCTTATCCTATTTAGGAGCATTAGGTTGTAGATCTGTGCAGAAATTGCAGTAAATGTGATTCCACGGTAGTTCTTTGTGATTCCGAGGTCATCTTTCTTGGGGAAAGGAAGCAGGCATCCATTAGTCCACTTGTTTATTGGGTCTCATCATTTTCATCATCTCTCTCGATTATGTGCTGAGGAAAGCAGTGGATAAGAAAAAAAAAACTCGGCTTTACCCTCACAGAACAGAAGAGCAGACGCTACCCTGTAGTAAAGATAACATGCGGATTACGCTGATGACCTGGCTGTTCTCGCAGACTTCCTAAAGGATGCAACATCTCTCCTTCACAGTGTCGAAAAAACAGCAATGGAGATCGGACTCCACCTCAATGCGAACAAAACAGAGTTCATCTGTCTGAACCAAGACGCATCAGAAGGTATGAGAAGTCTCAATGGAGATACGATCAAACAAGTTCAAGACTTTAGATACTTTGGCAGCTACATTGACTCCACAGAACAAGACGTCAACACCAGACTCGGAAATGCCTGGGGCACACTAAATCATCTGGACAAAATTTGGAAATCCAATCTACCAGACAACCTGAAAAGGAACTTCTTCCGAGCAGCATTAGAGTCCGTTCTTACATATGGCTCAATCTCTTGGACCCTAACAACGACATTGGAGAGGAAGATTGATGGAGTATACACAAGAATGCTGTGTGCAGCCCTGAACAAATCCTGGAGAGAACATCCAACTAACAAAGAGTTATATGGCAAGATCCCACCAATCAGTAAATCAATACGTCAACAAAGACTGCGTTTCGCGGGACACTGCTGGCGTAGCAAAGAAGAACTGGTGGGGGATGTTCTACTATGGAGACCCAGTCACGGCAAAATAAGACCAGGACGTCCAAAGAAGACCTTCATCGATCAGTTTTACCTACTGCAATGTCTGACAGAGAAGGATGGAAGAAACGTGTCATGGATAGCCGAGCAAGCTCGACATGATGATGATGATGACAAGAATTGCTCCAGGGAGCTCTAGCCTGCATAAGAAGAAGAAGAAGAAAAAGAAAGAAATTGCTCGATATACTTGACTTACATGGTTAAATAGTATGCTAGCATCTGACTCAACTGACGTGTAAGGCCGTCACAGTGACTCAAAACATTGTAATGGCCATTGAAATGTATGCAGTTAGAGGTGCTCGTTGGACGGCCTGCAGTCTACATTTGGTAGTTTTATTCATGATGTTGCAGTCATCTGTCAGTTCGAACGACTATGGGGTTGCATTCTGGATGTCGGTATGTCTGGTACAGCGTTTTGTGTGGCTGGACAAGCCTGTCTGGGAGTGACGGTCCCTTCCATAGATGTCGCAGATACAGCCTGGAGCTGATTTGTCTGCTTTGCCTGGCAATGTTGCATATGCGTTTTTTCAAACATTGGAAGGCCTCGCTTCACTTATTGCCTCCAGCGTGTTCTCTTTGAGGCAGCAGCTTCTCATGACTTCAGATAGATACTCAGGGCCTGCACATCCCTCTTGTACACATCCTTCTAGCACAGATAGGGTTTCCCTCCGCTAATTGTCTATAGAGGAGGTCCTTGGGGATTTTGCAATCCTCCATTCGTACTGTATGGCCGAGCCAGCGCATGCGCCTGTTTCTAGACTGTCTACAAGCAAAGGATTCCAAATCTCCTTAAGATAATTTCGTTGCTGGCTTTTTCCTGCCAAGTGATGTTCAGGATACGTCGGAGGCAACTTATATGGAAAGTGTTGAGTTTCCGTTCCTGTCGGGCACTCAGAGAGACTGGGTCTCATTGCCATACTGAAGAGTGTTCACGACGCATGCTTTGTAACCTGTATCTTGGTACACTCGGTCAACTTGTTATCCGATTTTCCCCCTTTCAGCTTGGATAAAGTAGTGTCTGCCATTCCAGAGTGCAAGGCCTGGGTGGTTTGTTATGGGTAACCAGCTGTCACCCATGTAGCAACCCCCGACCTCCTCTTTCCACATCGCTGAAGTGATCCAGTGGAAAAGGCAAAAGACAATACACTCGGCTCTTTGTCATTCACATGGCACTGTGTCATTCACAAACAGCTCAGCAGTCGTTGATGAAGTATTTTATTCATTCAATGCAATACAATTCAACGCTGTCTATTACAATACAATGCAACACAATACAAAACAGATGTGATGCGCTGCTCAAATGCCTGCTTGCCAACTGTTCACCTTATGATTGTTATTTCCAGGTGCAAAATATGACAAACAAGAGGTAAGAGAACTCTGTGACAGGCAGATGAAGAAGAAGAAAAAAAGAAAGGGAGGGAGAGAGAGAGAGAGAGAGAGAGAGAGAGAGAGAGGAGAGAGAGAGAGAGGAGAGAGAGAGAGAGAGAGAGAGAGCAGAATTTTTTTTATAGGTATAATCTTATCTGCTCGCTTTATTGAAATAGGCCGGCCTCTCCAATAGATCAATGTCTAACGACTGATCGAATTGCTGGCTGGGTGTCTGCTGGCGACAGTCTCAAGTATTACGTGTGCACACATTTACATTTGGCCACAGCTTTCTGACTGGGACAAACGCCTTGTGCGACGACTCTTGACGCTTCCCTCTTTCATCTTGTGCTTACTTAGTCTGGAGTACGTCAGGGAGAATCAAAGGATTTCGGTTGATTCATGATAATACCGGGGGCAAGGTAAAGTGCAGTCTATCTGTTTTCCCCATCTACCTGGCCTGGACACCAAGCGATGGGAACAGATTCGAGGGCTGTATTTCAGAAAGACCAAGGTACAGGTACTAGTTTACAAGGGCTGCACTGAGGCCTTCTAGAGAAGCTGCGCTGGTATGTTGTCACTGGCACTCTTACTTTCTCTTGTCCTTTGTCAAACGAAGAGGGGCTGGTTCTGTCTTTTTCACTATCGACCACCCTTATCATGCATGGATGCGCACACACACGCACATACACACGCAAACACACACACACGCAAACACACACACACACACACACACACACACACACACACACACACCCCACACACACACACACACACACATAACCATTCATAACCAGCAAGACGACCAGTCCGTTTTACAATCTTCCTTTTTATACTAAAATCGATAAAAACGAAAGAAATGTAAATTTCGGACATAAGTATTTCTTATCAAAAATCTCCGTGCAGAGAAACTAAAAGAGATCTAGAGCTGCATGATTTTATTTTTCATTGTTTCCTCACAAAATGGCCTATAAATGTTGCTTGTCTTTTCCTGATCTTCTTTATTAATGGTCTGCTTGTGCATGCCTCCATCAAGACTGTCTCGTTTGCTTTCTTTGCTGTCCATGGAACTCTCAACATTCTTCTTAGAAACCACATTTCGGCTGCCTCAATCTTGTTCTGGCTTTATGTGTTGACTGTCCACGCCTCACAACCGTATAACGGTATCGGTTCTATATAACATTCAAGAACTCTCTTCCAGATGTTAAGTGACAGGCATTTGTTGGCAAGAAGAACAAAACTATAGAAAACAAATTTTGCTCATAGACGGTCGATTCCTTGAAATTTTGACAATTTCTGTTTTATACTGTGTAATCACGAAGACACGGATGGTCTGAATAAAAATATTTTGAGTGCATCTTGAGCAATGGTATTCTATCACAACAGCAAAAACATCTTCCTTGAAAAGTGATGATTTTACATACATTTTGGGTCCATTACCTTGACCTTGGTGCCTTAACTTTTCAACTTTACCCTTTCTCGACTCATGAACGGTCCACACTTTTGATCCAAATTTATTAAAGATCTATCCATAAAGAGCTGAGAAACTGGTGTCCATACACTCTGTCACCGGTAAACAGACATTTGGCGAAATGGCTACCATGTGGCATCAGGAGATGAGAGGTAAATGTCCGCTCAGTGGTGAGGCATTGTTGCTTTTTGGTCCCATTTCAGCACCCTTGGGTGTTTCTTGTTAACTTTATTGACATATCACACACACAAACGACACAACACACACACACACAAGCACACACACACACAAACACACAACACAATACACACACGCACTCATGCACACACACACGCACGCGCGCGCACACACACACACACCTCCCTCCTGTCAATATGAAACAGTCTCCCTTTCTTGTAATAGAGTGGTTGAAAACCCTGTGCGCAACACATACGCACAAGCACGTATATGCAAACACACATACACGCACGTGCACGAGTACACACACACACACACACACACCACACACACACACACACACACACACACACACACACACACACACACACACACACACAGACCAACAATAAACCCATGAAAACAACAAAGTGCGAGATAGTCAATCCATGCTAAAAGTGACGACACAAAAGAAACGTATGGCTTCTCGGGTGTAGCTGTGACCTTGGACAAAGGGGGCTTGTCTTTTTACGCTTGTTGCGAAATTGCATTATTCTGTACATTTGATTAAATCTGGCAAAGATCCAAGATCCAAATTTCATTGATGACCATTGATTATTTAAAATGATCGAAATTGTTACGTAAACAGCAATGTGCTTTAGTTCTGAATGTAAAGAACCAGAAAGAAAAACGATGCGTAAATTAAGATAATATAGGCAGCTCAGTCAAATGACAATGATGATTTAAAGATATAGTACGAAAATAAATCCACAAACACTTAACTACCTAAGAGAAAACGAAGTAATGAAGGCAGTGAAATATCTAAATGCGGGCCAACGGTAGAGATGATTGTCCAGCTCCTTGTTCTATGTTCAGCATAACGGTAGAGATGATTGTCCTGGTCCTTGTTCCAGTATTGGGCATAACGGTAGAGATGATTGTCCATTGTCCTTGATCCAGTGTTCAGCATAACGGCAGAGATGATTGTCCAATCATCTCTACCGTTATGCTGAACACAGGAACGAGGACCATTACTATCATCTCTACCGTTATGCCCAATACTGGAATAAGGACCAGGACAATCATCTCTATCGTTATGCAAAATACTGGAACAAGGACCTGGACAATCATCGCTACTGTTATGCCCAATACTGGAACAAGGACCAGGACAATCATCTCTACCGTTATGCTGAACACTGGCACAAGGACAAGGACAATCATCTCTACTGTTATGTTGAACACTGGAACAAGGACTAGGACAATCATCTCTATCATTATGCCCAATACTACAACAAGGACCAGGACAATCATCTCTACAATTATGTTCAGTACTGGAACAAAGACCAGGACAATCATCTCTACAGTTATGCTGAACATTATAAAAGGACACGGACAATCATCTCTACCGTTATGCCCATCCTGCAACAAGGACCAGGACAATCTTTGCTACCGTTATACCTAATACTGTAACAAGGACGAGGACAATCATCTCTACCGTTATGCCCAATACTGGAACAAGGACCTGGACAATCATCGCTACCGTTATGCCCAATACTGGAACAAGGACCAAGACAATCGTCTCTACTTTTATGCTGAACACTGGAACAAGGACCAGGACATTCATCTCCACCGTTATGCCCAATACTGGAACAAGGACCTGGACAATCATATCTAACATTATGCTGAATACTGGAACAAAGACCTTCACAATCATATCTACCGCTACGTCCAATACTGGAAGAAGCACCAGGAAAATCATCTCTACCGTTATGCCTAATACTGGAACAATGACCAGGACAATCACCTCTACCATTATGCCTAATACTGCAACAATGACCAGGACAATCATCTCTACCGTTATGCCCAATACAGGAACAAGGACCAGGACTATCATCTCTATTGTTATGCTGAACACTAGAACAAAGATCATGACAATCATCGTTACCGTTATACCCAATGCTGGAACATGGACCAGGACAGTCATCTTTACCCTCATACCCAGTATTGTAACAAGGATAAGGACAATCATCTCTACCGTTATGCCCAATACTGGAATAAGGACCAGGACAATCATCTCTATCGTTATGCAAAATACTGGAACAAGGACCTGGACAATCATCGCTACTGTTATGCCCAATACTGGAACAAGGACCAGGACAATCATCTCTACCGTTATGCTGAACACTGGCACAAGGACAAGGACAATCATCTCTACTGTTATGTTGAACACTGGAACAAGGACTAGGACAATCATCTCTATCATTATGCCCAATACTACAACAAGGACCAGGACAATCATCTCTACAATTATGTTCAGTACTGGAACAAAGACCAGGACAATCATCTCTACAGTTATGCTGAACATTATAAAGGACACGGACAATCATCTCTACCGTTATGCCCATCCTGCAACAAGGACCAGGACAATCTTTGCTACCGTTATACCTAATACTGTAACAAGGACGAGGACAATCATCTCTACCGTTATGCCCAATACTGGAACAAGGACCTGGACAATCATCGCTACCGTTATGCCCAATACTGGAACAAGGACCAAGACAATCGTCTCTACTTTTATGCTGAACACTGGAACAAGGACCAGGACATTCATCTCCACCGTTATGCCCAATACTGGAACAAGGACCTGGACAATCATATCTAACATTATGCTGAATACTGGAACAAAGACCTTCACAATCATATCTACCGCTACGTCCAATACTGGAAGAAGCACCAGGAAAATCATCTCTACCGTTATGCCTAATACTGGAACAATGACCAGGACAATCACCTCTACCATTATGCCTAATACTGCAACAATGACCAGGACAATCATCTCTACCGTTATGCCCAATACAGGAACAAGGACCAGGACTATCATCTCTATTGTTATGCTGAACACTAGAACAAAGATCATGACAATCATCGTTACCGTTATACCCAATGCTGGAACATGGACCAGGACAGTCATCTTTACCCTCATACCCAGTATTGTAACAAGGATAAGGACAATCATCTCTACCGTTATGCCCAATACTGGAACAAGAACCAGGACAATCATCTCTACCATTATACTGAACACTGGAACAAGAACCAGGACATTTATCTCTACCGTTATGCCCAATACTGGAACAAGGAATTGGACAATCATCTCTAACGTTATGCTGAATACTGGAATAAAGACCATGACAATCACCTCTACCGTTATGCTCAATACTGGAACAAGGACCTGGACATTCATCTCTACCGTTATGCCGAATACTTGAACAAGGAACAGGAAAATCATCTCTACCATTCTCTCCAATACTGGAACAAGGACCGTGACAATCATCTCTACCGTTATGCTGAACACTGGAACAAGGAAACTGACAATCATCTCTACCGTTATGCCCAAAACTTCACCAAGGACCAGGATAATCATCGCTACCGTTATGAGCAATACTGGACCAGGACACCCATCTCTACCGTTAAACCCAATACTGGAAGAAGGACCAGGACAATCATCGCTACCGTTATTGCCAATACTGGAACAGGGACCAGGACAATCATCTCTACCGTTATACTGAACACTGGAACAAGGACCAGGACATTCATCTCTACCGTTATGATCAATACTGGAAGAAGGACCAGGACAATCATCTCTAATGTTATGCTGAATACTGGAACAAGGACCTGGACAATCATCTCCACCGTTACGCCCAACTCTGGAACAAGGACCTGGACAATCATCTGTACCTTTATGCCAAATACTGGAACTAGTACCAGGAAAATCATCTCCACTGTTATGCCCAATACTGGAATAAGGACCAGGACAATCACCTCTACCGTTATGCTGAACACTAGAACAAGGACTAGGACAATCGTCTCTACAATTATGCTGAACACTAGAACAAAGATCTGGACAATGATCTCTACTGTTATGCTGAACACTAGAACAATTACCTGGACAATCATCTCCACCCTTATGCTGTACACTGGAACAAGGACCAGGACAATCATCTCTTCCGTTATGCCCAATACTGGAACAAGGACCAGGACTGTCATCTCTACTGTTATGCTGAATACTGGAACAAGGACCAGGACAATCATCTCTAAAATTATGCGCAATATTGGAACAAGGACCAGCACAATCAACTCTACCATTATGCTGAATACTGGAACAAGGACCAGGACAATCATCTCTACGTTATTCCCAACACTGGAACAAGGACAAGGACAATCATCTCTACCGTTACGCTGAATACTGGTACAAGGACCAGGACAATCATCTCTACCATTATGCCAAACACTGGAACAAGGACCAGGACAATCATCTCTACCGTTATGCTGAACACTGGAAATAGGACCGGGACAATCACCTTACCGTTATGCCCAACTCTGGAACAAGGACTTGGACAATCATCTCACCGTTTTGCTGAGTTCTGGAGCTAGGACCAGGACAATCATCTCTACCGTTATGCCCAATACTGCAACAAGGACCAGGACCGTCGTCTCCACTGTTATGCTGAACACCAGAATGAGCTGGACAATCATGTCTACCGTTATGCCCAACACTTGAACAAAGACAAGGACAATCATCTCTACCGTTATGCCCAATACTGGAACAAGGACCAGGACAATCATCTCTATCGTTATGTCCAATACTGGAACAAGGACCTTTACAATCATCGCCACCGTTATGAACAATACTGGAACAAGGTCAAGGACAATCATCTCTACCGTTATGCTGAACACTGGAACAAGGACACAGACAATCATCTCTACCGTTATGTCCAATATTGTAACAAGTACCAGGACAATCATTTGTACGGTTATTCCCAACACTGGAACAAGGACCTGGACAATCATCGCTACCGTTATGCTGAACATTGGAACAATGACCAGGACAATCTTTTCTACCGTTATGCTGAATACTAGAACAAGGACCTGGACTATCATCTCTACCGTTATGCTGAACACTGGATCAAGGATCAGGACAATCATCTGTAACGTTATGTCCAATACCGGAACAAGGACAAGGACAATCATCTCTACTGTTATGCTGAATACTGGAACAAGGACCAGGACAATCATCTCTGCCGTCATGCCCAATACTGGAACAAGGACCAGGACAATCATCTCTACCGTTATGTCCTATACTGGAAAAAAGGACCAGGACAATCATCTCTACCGTGATGCTGGACACTAGAACAAGGACACGGATAATCATCTGTACTATAATTTGTATGAAACATTGAAAATCTTGTTAGTGAAAGATCCTTTGGAGTAATATAAGCACAGCGTTTCGAGCCCCAGGCTTTTTATCAAGTGAACGAAAAGTGGTAAATGAAAGTGACATGGAAAATAAAAGTGACGTGGAAAATGAAATGACATAGAAAATAAAAATGACAGAGCAGTACTGGTGGGGGTGGGATGGGGGAGAAGAGGGGGAACAGTAAGGATTAGTAGGACAAGGAGAGGGCCCAGGCACCGCTACGTGTCGGCAGTTCGGGTGTTCAGGCCCGCCGGCTGGACTGTTCCCAGTCGGTGGATGATGCAGTTTTCCATGTATTTTCTGACTCTGGTGTTTTGCCACACTGCTGAAATTTGTGCATGGACATAGCTGTGTTGAGGGCTATTGAAATGTTGGCCTATTGGATTGTTGTAGTTCAGTTTCATGGATCTTAAATGTTCCACAAAACGGTCATCCAATGAGCGGTATGCCTCACCCACATACAGTTTGGAGCGCACTGAGCATGATAAAATGTAAACAATGTTTGTTGATTTGCAGTTGAAGCTTGATTTGATGTTGAAGCTGCCTGGTGGTCCAGAGACTGAAATGGAAGTGTTGATGAAAGGACAGGTTTTGCGCTTCTTGTCTTCACAGGGTTTGCATCCCCGGGGGTTTAGGGTAATTTGGCACTTGTTTTGCTTTTAAATTGGATCTCACAATTACCCTAAACCTCCGGGAACAAGAACCAGGACAATCATCTCTAACGTTATGCTGAATACTGGAACAAAGTCCTGGACAATCATCTCTACCGTTATGCTCAATACTGGAACAAGGACCTGGAAAATCATCTCTACAATTATGCCCAATACTGTAACAAGGACCCGGATAATCATCTCTACCGTTGTGCCCAATACTGGGACAAGGACAAGGAAAATCATCTCTACTGTTATGCCCAATACTGGAACAAGGAGGTTGACAATTATCTCTACCGTTATGCTGAACACTGGAACAAGGACCAGCACAATCATCTCTACCGTTATGCTGAACACTGGAACAAGGACCAGGAAAATCATCTCCAACATTAGGTCCAATACCGGAACAATGACCAGGACAATCATGTCTACCGTTTTGCTCAATATTGGAACAAGGACAAGGACAATCATCTCTACCGTTATGAACAATACTGGAACAAGGACAAGGACAATCATCTCTATCGTTATGGCCAATACTGGAGCAAGGACCAGGACAATCATCTCTACATTTATGCTGAACACTGGAACAAGGACCAGCACAATTATCTCTACCGTTATGCTGAACACTGGAACAAGGACCAGGACATTGATCTCTACCGTTATGCCCAATACTGGAACAAAGACCAGGATTATCATCTCTAACGTTACAATGAATACTGGAACAAAGACCTGGAGAATCACCTCTACCGTTATGCCCAATACTGCAACAAAACCAGGACAATCATCTCTACCGTTATGCCGATTACTGGAACACGGACCAGGACAATCATCTCTACCGTTATGCCCAATACTGGAGCAAGGACCTGGACAATCATCTTTACCGTTATGCCCAATACTGCAACAAAACCAGGACAATCATCTCTACCATTATAACGAATACTGGAACAAGGACCAGGACAATCATCTCTAACGTTACGCTGATTACTGGAACAAGGAACTGGACAATCACCTCTACCGTTATGCTCAATACTGGAACAAGGACTTGGACAATCATCTCTACCGTTATGCCCAATACTGGAACAAGAACCAGAAAAATCATCTCTACCATTATGTCCAATACTGGAACAAGGACCAGGACAATCATCTCTACCGTTATTTGAACACTGGAACAAAGACATGGACAATCATCTCTACCGTCATGCCCAATACTGGAACAAGGAACTGGACAATCATCTCTACCGTTATGGCCAATACTAGAACAAGGACCAGGACAATCATCTTTACCGTTATGCTGAACACCGCAACAAGGACCAGGACATTCATCACTACCCTTATGCCCAATACCGGAACAAGGACCAGGTCAATCATCTGTACCGTTATGCCCAAAACTGGAACAAGGACCAGGACAATTATCTCTACCGTTATGCTGAACACTAGAACAAGGACCAGGACAATCTCTGCCGTTATGCTGAACACTAGAACAAAGACCTGGATAATCATCTCTACCGTTATGCTGAATACTAGAACAAGGAGCAGGACAATCATCTCTACCCTTATGATGAACTCTGGAACAAAGACCAGGGCTATCATCTCTACCGTTTAGCTGAACACAGGAACAAGGACCAGGACAATGATATCTACCGTTATGCCCAATAGTGGAACAAGAGCAAGGACAATCATCTCTACCGTTATGCTCAATACTGGAACAAGGACCAGGACAATCATTTCTGCTGGTATGCTCAATACTGGAACAAAGACCAGGACAATTTATATCTAGATTTATGCCCTATACCTAAACAAGGACCAGGACAATCATCTCAACTGTTATACCCAATACTGGAACAAGTCATCTCTAGCGTTATGGCGAATGCGGGAACAAGGATAAGGACAATCATCTCTACCGTTATGCTGAAGACTAGAACAAGGATCAGGACAGTCATCTTTACCGTTATATCCAATGTTGGAACACGGACAAGGACTATCATCTCTACCGTGATGCTGAACAGTAGAACAAGGACACGGACAATCATCTGTACCGTTATGCCCAATACTGGAACAAAGACATGGACAATCAACTCCTCCGTTATACCAAATAATGAAACAAGGACCAAGACAATCACCTCTAAAGTATTGCCCATTACTGGAAGAAGGACCAGGATAATGATCTCTCCCGTTATGCTGAACACTGGAACAAGGACCAAGACAATCATCTCTACCGTTATGCCCAACACTGGAACAAGGACAAGGACAATCATCTCTACCGTTATGCCCCATAATGGAAGAAGGATAAGGACAATCATCTCTACCGTTATGCTGAAGAGTAGAACAAGGAGCTGGACAATCATCTCTACCGTTATGCCCAACATTGGAACAAGGACAAGGATAATCATCTCTACCGTTATGCCCCATAATGGAAGAAGGATAAGGACAATCATCTCTACCGTTATGCTGAAGAGTAGAACAAGGAGCTGGACAATCATCTCTACCGTTATGCCCAACACTGGAACAAGGACAAGGACAATCATCTCTACCGTTATGCCCAATACTGGAACAAGGACCAGGACAAACATTTCTACCGTTATGCTGAAGTGTAGAACAAGGACCAGGACATTCATCTCTAGCGTTATGGCGAATGCGGGAACAAGGAATTGGACAATCATCTCTAACGTTATGCTGAATACTGGAATAAAGACCAGGACAATCACCTCTACCATTATGCTCAATACTGGAACAAGGACCTGGACATTCATCTCTACCGTTATGCCCAATACATGAATAAGGTCCAGGAAAATCATCTCTACCATTCTCTTCAATACTGGAACAAGGATCAGAACAATCATCTCTACCGTTATGCTGAACACTGGAACAAGGAACGGGACAATCATCTTTATGTCCAAAACTGCACCAAGGACCAGGATAATCATCGCTACCGTTATGAGCAATACTGGAACAAGGACCAGGACAATCATCTCTACCGTTATGCCCAATACTGGAACAAAGACTTGGACAATCATCGCTACAGTTATTGCCAATACTGGAACAAGGACCAGGACAATCATCTCTACCGTTATACTGAACATTGGAAGAAGGACGAGGACAATCATCTCTACCGTTATGCCCAATACTGGAAGAAGGACCAGGAGTTATGCTGAATACTGGAACAAGGACCTGGACAATCAACTGTACTGTTATGCCTAATACTGGCACAAGGACCAGGAAAATCTTCTCTACCATTATGCCCAATACTGGAAAAAGAACCTGGACAATCATCTCTACCGTTAAGCTGAACACTAGAACAAGGACCTGGACAATCATCTCTACCGTTATGCTGAACACTAGAACAAGGAGATGGACAATTATCTCTACCGTTATAGTGAAGACTAGGACAAGCACCTGGAAAATCATCTCTACCCTTATGCTGTACACTGGAACAAGGACCAGGACAATCATCTCTGCCGTTATGCCCAATACTGGAACAAGGAATAGGACAATAATCTCTACTGTTATGATGAATACTGGAACAAGGACCCGGAAAATCATCTCTACCGTTATGCCCAATACCGGAACAAGGACCAGGACAATCATGTCTACCGTTATGCCCAATACTGGAACAAGGACTTGGACAATCATCTTTACAGTTATGCCCAATACTAGAACAACGACCAGGACTATCATCTCTACCGTTATGCTGAACACTAGAACAAGGATCAGGACAATCATATCTACTGTTATACCCAATGCTGGAACAAGGACCAGGACAATCATCTCTATCGTGATGCTGAACACTAGAACAAGGACACGGACAATTATCTCTGGCGTTATGCCCAATACTGAAACAAGGAGCTGGACAATCATCGCTACCGTTATGAGCAATACTGGAACAAGGTCCAGGAAAATCATCTCTACCGTTATGCTGAACACTGGAGCAAGGACCAGGACAGTCATCTCTACCGTTATGCTTAACACTGGAAGAAGGACACGGACAATCATCGCTACCGTTTTGCCCAAAACTGTAACAAGGGCCAGGACAATCATCTCTACCGTTATTCCCAATACTGGAACAAGGACCTGGACAATCATTGCTACCGTTATGCCCAATACTGGAACATGGACCAGGACATTCATCTCTACCGTTATACTTAACACTGGAACACAAGGAATAGGGCAATCATCTCTAACGTTATGCTGATTTCTGGAACAAAGTCCTGGACAATCGCTTCTACCGTTGTGCTCAATACTGGAACAAGGACATGGAAAATCATCTCTACCGTAATGCCCAATACTGGACAAGGACAAGGAAAATCATCTCTACCGTTTTGGCCAATACTGGAACAAGGACCAGGACAATCATCTAAACCGTTATGCAAAACACTAGAAGAAGGACCAGGACAATCATCTTTTCCGTTATGCTGAACACTTGAACAAAGACCTGGACAATGATCTCTACTGTTATGTTGAACACCAGAACAAAGACCCGGACAATCATTTCTACCGTTATGCCGAATACTGGAACAAAGACCTGGACAATCATCTCTATCGTTATGCTAAACACTAGAACAAGGACCTGGACAATCATCTCTACCGTTATGCTGAACACTGGAACAAGGACCAGGACAATCATCTCTAACGTTATGCCCAATACCGGAACAAGGACAATCATCTCTACTGTTATGCTGAATACTGGAACAAGGACCAAGACAATCATATCAGCCGTTATGCCCAATACTAATACAAGGACCTGGACAATCATCATTACCGTTATGCCCAATACGGGAACAAGGACTAAGACAATCATATCGAGTGTTATGCCCAATACTGGAACAAGGACCAAGACAATCACCTCTATCGTTATACACAATACTGGAACACGGACCAGGACAATTATCTCTACCGTTATGCTGAACACTGGAACAAAGACCTGGACAATCATCTCTACCGTTATGCTAAACACTAGAGCAATGACGTGGACAATCATTTCTACCGTTATGCTGAACACTAGGGCAAGGACCTGGACAATCATCTGTACCATTATGCTGAACGCTGGAACAAGGACCATGACAATCATCTCTAACGTTATTCCCAATACTTGAAGTAAGACCTGGACAATCAACTCTACCGTTATGATGAACACTGGAACAAGGACATGGACAATCATCTCTACTGTTTAAGCTGAATAGTGGAACACAGACCAGGACAATCATCTCTGCTGTTATGTTGAACTCTGGAACAAGGACCAGGACAATCATCCCTACCGTTATGCTGAATACTGGAAATGGAACCAGGACAATCATCTCTACCGATATGCCCAATACTGGAAAAATGACCAGGAGAATCATCTCTACCGTTATGCTGAACACTGGAACAAGGACCTGGACAATCATGTCTACCGTTATGCTGAATACTGGTACAAGGACTAGGACAATCATCTCTATCGTTATGCTGAATACTGGAACAAGGACCTGGACAATCATCTCTACCGTTATGCTGAATACTGGAACAAAGACCAGAATAATGATCTCTACCGTTATGCCCAACACTGGAACAAGGACTAGGACAATCATCTGTACCGTTATGCTGAAAACTAGAACAAGGCCCAGGACAATCACCTCTACCATTATACCCAATACTGGAACAAGGACCAGGACAATCATCTCTACCGTTTTGCCCAATACTGGAAGAAGGACCCAGACAATCATCTCTTCCGTCACGCCCAATACTGGAACAAGGACCAGGACAATCATCTGTACCGTTATGCTGAATACTGGTACAAGGACCAGGACAATCATCTCTACCGTTATGCTGAACATTGGAACAAGGACCAGGACAATCATCTCTACCGTTATGCTGAAGAGTAGAACAAGGACCAGGACAATCATCTCTACCGTTATGTCCAACACTGGAAGAAGGACAAGGATAATCATCTCTACCGTTATGCTGAACACTGAAACAAAGACCTGGACAATCATCTCTACCGTTATGCTAAACACTAGAGCAATGACCTGGACAATCATTTCTACCATGATGCTGAACACTAGAACAAGGACCTGGACAATCATCTCTACCGTTGTGTTGTACACTGGAACAAGGATATGGACAATCATCTCTACTGTTACGCCCAATACTGGAACAAGGACCAACACAATAATCTTTACCGTTATGCCTAATACTGTTGTTATGTTGAACTCTGGGAAAAGGACCAGGTTAATCATCCCTACCGTTATGCCCGATAAAGGAAAAATGACCAGGAGAATCATCTATACCGTTATACCCAATACTGGAAAAAGGACCAGGACAATCACCTCTATCGTTATGCTGAATACCGGTACAAGGACTAGGACAATCATCCCTACCGTTATGCTGAACACTGGAACAAGGACTAGGACAACCATCTCTACCGTTATGCTGAAAACTAGAAAAAGCTCGAGGACAATCATCTCTACCATTATGCCCAATACTGGAACAAGGACCAGGACAATCATCTCTACCGTTATGCTGAACACTGGAACAAGGACCAGGACAATCATCTCTACAGTTATGCCCAATACTGGAACAAGGACCAGGATAATCATCTCTACCGTTATGCCCAGTAGTGGGACCGTTATGCTGAACACTAGAAGTAGGACCAGGACAATCATCATTTCTTTTATGCTGAACACTAGAACAAAGACCTGGACAATCATCTCTACCGTTATGCTGAACACTACAACAAAGACCTGGACAATCATTTCTACCGTTATGCCGAATACTGTAACGAAGATCTGGACAATCATCTCTACCGTTATGCTAAACCCTAGAGCAATGACCCGGACAATCATTTCTACCGTTATGCTCAACACTAGAACAAGGACAAGAACAATCATATCTGCCGTTATGCCCAATACCGGAACAAGGACAAGGAAAATCATCTCTACTGTTTTGCTGAATACTGAAAAAGGACAAGAACAGTCATATCTGCCGTTATGCCCAATACTGGAACAAGGACCAGGACAATCATCTCTACTGTTATGCCCAATACTGGTAAAAGGACCAGGACAATCATGTCTATCATGATGCTGGAAACTAGAACAAGGACACGGACAATCATCTCTACTGTTATGCCCAATACTGGAAAAGGGACCTGGACAATCATCTTTACCGTTATGCCAAATACGGGAACGAGGACCAAGACAATCATCTCAACTGTTATGCCCAATACTGGAACAAGGACCAAGACAATCATCTCTACCGTTATGCCCAATACTGGAAGAAGGACCTGGACAATCATCTCTACCGTTATGCTGAACACTGGAACAAGGAAATGGACAATCATCTCTACCGTTTAAGCTTAATAGTGGAACAAAGACCAGGACAATCATCTCTGCTGTTATGTTGAACTCTGGAACAAGGATGAGGACAATCATCCCTACCGTTATGCTGAATACTGGAAATGGAACCAGGACAATCATCTTTACCGTTATGCCCAATATTGGAAAAATGGCCAGGAGAATCATCTCTACCGTTATGCCCAATAGTGGAACAAGGACCAGGACAATCATCTCTACCGTTATGCTGAATACTGGTACAAGGACTAAGAAAATCATCTCTATCGTTTTGCTGAACATTGGAACAAAGACCAGGATAATGATCTCTACTGTTATGCCCAACACTGGAACAAGGACTAGGACAATCATCTCTACCGTTATGCTGAAAACTAGAACAAGGTCCAGGACAATCACCTCTACCATTATGTCCAATACTAGAACAAGGACCAGGACAATCATCTCTACCGTTATCCCCAATACTGGAAGAAGGACCCGGACAATCATGTTTTCCGTTATGCCCAATACTGGAATAAGGACCAGGACAATCATCTCTACCGTTATGCTGAATACTGGTACAAGGACCAGGACAATCATCTCTACCGTTATGCTACCGTTATGCTGAAACACTGGAACAAGGACCGGGATCATCTCTACCGTTATGCTGAACACTGGAACAAGGACCAGGACAATCGTCTCTACCGTTATGCTGACACTGGAACAAGGACCAGGACAATCATCTCTACCTTTATGCCCAACTTTGGAACAAGGACTTGTACAATCATCTTTACCGTTTTGATGATAACTGGTACAAGGACCAGGGCAATTATCTCTACTGTTATGCTGAACACCGGAATAAGGACCTGGATAATCATCTCTACCCTTATGCCCAATACTGGGAGAAGGACAAGGAAAATCATCTCTACCGTTTTGCCCAATACTAGAACATGGACCAGGACAATCATCTCTAACATTATGCTGAACACTAGAACAAGGACCAGGACAATAATCTTTTCTGTTATGCTGAACACTAGAACAAAGACCTGGGCAATCATCTCTACCGTTATGCTGAACACTAGAACAAAGACCTGGACAATCATTTCTACCGTTATGCCGAATACTGGAACAAGGATCTGGACATTCATCTCTAACGTTATGCTGAATACTAGAGCAATGACCTGGACAATTATTTCTACAGTTAGGCTGGACACTAGAACAAGGACCTGGACAATCATCTCTACCGTTATTCTGAACACTAGAACAAGGACCAGGACAATCATATCTGTGCCGTCATGCCCAATACTGGAACAAGGACCAGGACAATCATCTCTACCGTTATGCCCAATACTGGTAAAAGGACCAGGAGAGTCATCTCTACTATGATGCTGGACACTAGAACAAATTCACGGACAATCATTTCTACCGTTATGCCCAATATTGGAACAAGGACCTGGACAATCATCTCTACCGTTATGCCCAATACGGGAACAAGGACCAAGACAATCATCTCAACTGTTATGCCCAATACTGGAACAAGGACCAGGACAATCACCTCTACCGTTATGCCCAATACTGAAAGAAGGACCTGGACAATCACCTCTACCGTTATGCTGAACACCGGAACAAAGATATGGACAATCATCTCTACCGTTATGCCCAATACTGGAACAAGGACCGAGAAAATCATCTCTACCATTATGCCCAATACTGGAACAAGGACCAGGACAATCACCTCTATCGTTATGCCCAATACTGGAAGAAGGACCTGGACAATCATCTCTACCGTTATGCTGAACACTGGAACAAGTACATGGACAATCATCTCTACCGTTTAAGCTTAATACTATAGTGGAACAAAGACCAGGACAATCATCTCTGCTGTTATGTTGAACACTGGAACAAGGACCAGGACAATCATCTCTACCGTTATGCTGAATACTGGAAATGGAACCATGACAATCATCTCTACTGTTATGCCTAATACTGGTACAATGACCAGGAGAATCATCTCTACCGTTATGCCCAATACTGGAACAAGGACCAGGAGAATATTCTCTACCGTTATGCTGAATACTGGTACAAAGACTAGGACAATCATCTCTACCATTATGCTGAACACTGGAACAAGGACCAGGACAATCATCTCTACCGTTATGCTGAAAACTAGTAATAGGTCCAGGACAATCATCTCTATTATTATGCCAATATGGAAGAAGAGACCCGGACAATCATCTCTTCCGTTATGCCCAATACTGGAGCAAGGACCAGGACAATCATCTGTACCGTTATGCTGAATACTGGTACAAGGACCAGGACAATCATCTCTACAGTTATGCTGAACATCGGAACAAGGACCAGGACAATAATCTCTACCGTTATGCTGAAACATGGAACAAGGACCAGGACAATCGTCTCTACCGTTATGCTGACACTGGAACAAGGACCAGGACAATCATCTCTACCGTTATGCCCAACTTTGGAACAAGGCCTTGCACAATCATCTCTACCGTTATTCTGATTACTGGTACAAGGACCAGGGCAATCATCTCTACTGTTATGCTGAACACTGGAACAAGGACCAGGACAATCATCTCTACCGTTATGCTGAACACTTGAACAAGGACCAGGACAATCATCTGTACCGTTATACCCAACTCTGGAACAAGGACTTGGACAATCATCTCTACCGTTATGCGGAACACTGGAACGAGGACCAAGACAATCAATCTCTACCGTTATGCCCAATATTGGAACAAGGACCAGGACAATCATCCCTACTGTTATGCTGAAAAGTAGAACAAGGACGAGGACAATAATCTCTATCATTAGGTCCAATACTGGAACAAGGGTCTGGACAATCATATCTACCGTTATGCCCAATGCTGGAACAAGGACCAGCACAATCATCTCTACCGTTATGCCCAATACTGGAACAAGGACCAGCACAGTCTACTCTACACTTATGCCCAATACTGGAAGGAGGACCAGCACTATCATCTCTACCGTTATGCTGAACACTGGAACAAGGTCCTGGACAATCATCTCTACCATTATGTCCAATATTGAAACAAGTATCTGGACAATCATCTCTACCGTTATGCCCAGTACTGGAACAAGGACCAGGACAATCATCTCTACCATTATGTCCAATACTGGAACAAGGACCTGGACAATCATCTCTATCGTTATGCCCAATATTTGAACAAGGACCAGGACAATCATCTCTACCGTTATGCTGAATACTGGTACAAGGACCAGGACAATCATCTCTACCGTTATGCTGAAACACTGGAACAAGGACCGGGACGATCATCTCTACCGTTATGCTGAACACTGGAACAAGGACCAGGACAATCGTCTCTACCGTTATGCTGACACTGGAACAAGGACCAGGACAATCATCTCTACCTTTATGCCCAACTTTGGAACAAGGACTTGTACAATCATCTTTACCGTTTTGATGATAACTGGTACAAGGACCAGGGCAATTATCTCTACTGTTATGCTGAACACCGGAATAAGGACCTGGATAATCATCTCTACCCTTATGCCCAATACTGGGAGAAGGACAAGGAAAATCATCTCTACCGTTTTGCCCAATACTAGAACATGGACCAGGACAATCATCTCTAACATTATGCTGAACACTAGAACAAGGACCAGGACAATAATCTTTTCTGTTATGCTGAACACTAGAACAAAAGACCTGGGCAATCATCTCTACCGTTATGCTGAACACTAGAACAAAGACCTGGACAATCATTTCTACCGTTATGCCGAATACTGGAACAAGGATCTGGACATTCATCTCTAACGTTATGCTGAATACTAGAGCAATGACCTGGACAATTATTTCTACAGTTAGGCTGGACACTAGAACAAGGACCTGGACAATCATCTCTACCGTTATTCTGAACACTAGAACAAGGACCAGGACAATCATATCTGTGCCGTCATGCCCAATACTGGAACAAGGACCAGGACAATCATCTCTACCGTTATGCCCAATACTGGTAAAAGGACCAGGAGAGTCATCTCTACTATGATGCTGGACACTAGAACAAATTCACGGACAATCATTTCTACCGTTATGCCCAATATTGGAACAAGGACCTGGACAATCATCTCTACCGTTATGCCCAATACGGGAACAAGGACCAAGACAATCATCTCAACTGTTATGCCCAATACTGGAACAAGGACCAGGACAATCACCTCTACCGTTATGCCCAATACTGAAAGAAGGACCTGGACAATCATCTCTACCGTTATGCTGAACACCGGAACAAAGATATGGACAATCATCTCTACCGTTATGCCCAATACTGGAACAAGGACCGAGAAAATCATCTCTACCATTATGCCCAATACTGGAACAAGGACCAGGACAATCACCTCTATCGTTATGCCCAATACTGGAAGAAGGACCTGGACAAATCATCTCTACCGATTATGCTGAAACTGGAACAAGTACAGGACAATCATCTCTACGTTTAAGCCTTAATACTGAATAGTGGACAAAGACCAGGACAATACATCTCATCTCTTGTTAATAAGTTGAAACACATTGGTAAACACTGGACCAGGACAATCATCTCTACCGTTATGCTGAATACTGGAAATGGAACCATGACAATCATCTCTACTGTTATGCCTAATACTGGTACAATGACCAGGAGAATCATCTCTACCGTTATGCCCAATACTGGAACAAGGACCAGGAGAATATTCTCTACCGTTATGCTGAATACTAGTACAACGACTAGGACAATCATCTCTACCATTATGCTGAACACTGGAACAAGGACCAGGACAATCATCTCTACCGTTATGCTGAAAACTAGTATAAGGTCCAGGACAATCATCTCTATTATTATGCCCAATACTGGAAGAAGGACCCGGACAATCATCTCTTCCGTTATGCCCAATACTGGAGCAAGGACCAGGACAATCATCTGTACCGTTATGCTGAATACTGGTACAAGGACCAGGACAATCATCTCTACAGTTATGCTGAACACTGGAACAAGGACCAGGACAATAATCTCTACCGTTATGCTGAACACTGGAACAAGGACCAGGACAATCGTCTCTACCGTTATGCTGACACTGGAACAAGGACCAGGACAATCATCTCTACCGTTATGCCCAACTTTGGAACAAGGCCTTGCACAATCATCTCTACCGTTATTCTGATTACTGGTACAAGGACCAGGGCAATCATCTCTACTGTTATGCTGAACACTGGAACAAGGACCAGGACAATCATCTCTACCGTTATGCTGAACACTTGAACAAGGACCAGGACAATCATCTTTACCGTTATACCCAACTCTGGAACAAGGACTTGGACAATCATCTCTACCGTTATGCGGAACACTGGAACGAGGACCAAGACAATCATCTCTACCGTTATGCCCAATATTGGAACAAGGACCAGGACAATCATCCCTACTGTTATGCTGAAAAGTAGAACAAGGACGAGGACAATAATCTCTATCATTAGGTCCAATACTGGAACAAGGGTCTGGACAATCATATCTACCGTTATGCCCAATGCTGGAACAAGGACCAGCACAATCATCTCTACCGTTATGCCCAATACTGGAACAAGGACCAGCACAGTCTACTCTACACTTATGCCCAATACTGGAAGGAGGACCAGCACTATCATCTCTACCGTTATGCTGAACACTGGAACAAGGTCCTGGACAATCATCTCTACCATTATGTCCAATATTGAAACAAGTATCTGGACAATCATCTCTACCGTTATGCCCAGTACTGGAACAAGGACCAGGACAATCATCTCTACCATTATGTCCAATACTGGAACAAGGACCTGGACAATCATCTCTATCGTTATGCCCAGTATTTGAACAAGGACCAGGACAATCATCTCTACCGTTATGCCCAATGCTGGAACAAGGACCTGGACAATCATCTCTACCGTTATGCCCAACACTGGAACAAGGACCAGGACAATCTTCTCTACCGTTATGTCCAATACTGGAACAAGGACCAGGACAATCTTCTTTACCGTTATGCCCAATACTGGAAGAAGGACCAGGATAATCATCTCTACCGTTATGCCGAACTCTGAAACAAGGACCAGGACAATAATCTCTACAGTTATGCTGAACACTGGAACAAGGACCAGACTAAAGACAACGACAATCATCCCATCGTGAGATCAGCAGGGTCAGTCACTTCAGTGAGATACGTGAGTTAACTGAAGACAGCAGACGTATGACGTAAGCTGTCTATCTCGGGAACTGTCATACCGGCTATTCTAAAAAAATTTTTATTTCACCTTTGAAAGGAGTTTACGCAGATTGTTAGTAACTGTAATACCAACTGCAGTAGGCACGTGACTACATCATCGATAAAATAGCAGCCAGCGCAAACCAACAATCCGTCTAAACAGCTAAAATTTTCCAGCTACAATTCTCTTTCAACTAAAATGTCAGTCATCCAAAATGGACCTTAAGCAGTGAAGGTTAGGTACTCACGACTTACCGTTGTATGGACTAGCAGCCCACTTTCGGTGAATATCCCTTGATAAACAGCGCTCTAGGCTCACACTCTATTCATATACGCACGGGCACAAAAAATACTCATAATTGAAAAGCACAATGATTTCCTTTCAACTACCAATATTGATCAGTCTTCTTATCATTATTTTCTTTTATTCTATATTTCTGAAGGGAGATTGAAAGATAGATAAACCTCCCAAGTGATAAACAAGTAGTCCTAAAAATATAAAAGACCTAGACCTAGATGAACATTTATACAAACAGCTAGACTAGAGAACGTCAATACGAACATCACGACTGGAGAACATATGAGGATTCCTACGCCAAGATGTCGGCTTACTAACTGAACATTTTAAGAGCGGAATCAACTAGGCAGAAAATGACACGCTCGAAACGTCGTCTCACCAAGGAGAACGCCAAGACCACCACCACCAAGATAGCCACCACCAAAACCGAGACGCCATCCACTTGCAACATCCAGGATGATGACAATCTTTCCAAAAATGATAGCTCCCACCAGACAGGTTTGCCGTCCACGAGTCAGCCACAACCTCCACAACCACAGTCAGTACCATCATTGGCGGTCAAGACGCGGTAAGCGAAATAAATAATCTCAAAAACACAATAGGCCTAGATCTACATCAAATATCCATGCAAATCGGCCGACTCACAGACATGCTTCAATCAGAAAGAAAACTTCAGCAAGAAAACTACAAAATGTTACAAGAGCTGCGCGAAGTCAAAAAGTGCACGATAACTACCACCACCACAGCGTGCCAGACTGATTCCGCAGTCCACGGTGACTTTTCCACCACATCACCCATGGACACATTTTCAACATACGCGGAATGCGCAGCTCAACCGCCCAAAGCAGAAGTTCAGGAAAACGTTGATCTTGGACAGAGAACTGCCATCAAGCGAAAACATGACGTCTTTACCAAACCAAAACGTGACGTCAAAACTACTGTATCTACAGATACCAGATCTAAGTCCAGTGATCTCCCACGTGTCCTCATTATTCATGACTCTGTCTTGAATAAAGTGGATGGACAGAGATTAGGATCGTCCTATGGTTTCCAGGTGGCGACGAGAAAAATACGTACCATTAAGCGAGCTATTGAAAAATCTAAAGAAGAGCTGACACCTGAACCTGACTGCGTTCTTTTACACGTCGGTATAACAGATCTAAAAACAAAGGAGCCAAATGTATGTACTACCATTCTAGACTTTTGTGTAAAATCAGTTAACACCCAATTTCCAAAAGCCAAGGTAGTGTTAAGTCAGGTCGCTTCTGTGCGAAACAAGCACCTAAACGTGAAAAGGGAGCTCCTTAATGCCTTGACCAAAGAGAGACTCCTCAACGCAGCAAATGTTAACTACATGTACATCAGCCACGATAATCTGCGAACAAGCCGCTACACCCAAGTCAGCCAGGACGACGTTCATCCCACCACCAGAGGGGCGAGCGTTCTGGCCAGAAATATAGGGAGACATATCCATCAGCTTTTCTGGGAAAAACCGAGGAGACCAACCCATCAACGCCATCAATCAATCAAGGCTTTCACCCTCAGTTTTTCTTCCCTCCCTCGTCATTTTAGATTCAGGTCATTTTAGATTCAGCCAAGATTCAGTTCCTCTCTGTTCAGTAGGCCTACTCAACTCTATTGTTTTACTTACTTACAATGTATATACTTGTTTGCTTACTTATGATAAATTTTACTTGAACGTTAAATTAATTGATTATCTAATTATCTAAATGTAGGATACTCCTCCAAGCTTATTCAACTGTTCGTCATGAAAAAGTGTGTAGTCAGTGACATCAACATTGTTCAGTGGAACACACGTTCCATTGGTAAAAATATTTCCTATTTGAGTAACTATCTATCTTCTAGAAACATCCAAGTCTTGCTTCTACAATCGCTGAATACCACCAATACCAATATACCTAAAATATCGGGGTTTTATTATCCACCAGTATATGACTCTATCAATGACGGTGGCCGAATACAAACAGCTATGTTCGTGAAGGACTGAACTACTGTGAAAGATCATCGCCAGTACCCAAATCGTCCTCATCTATTTCTTCGTGTGCAATTATTATAAAATGTTCATCGTCATTAGTTCTGAATTTGGCCTCTGTTTATCTACCAAGAGGTCCCGATTCTATGAATACTGAAAGGCTGAAACATTTTCATGACCAACGTGACAAGTGGATAGTTGGTGGTGATTTTAATGCACATGCCCCATTTTGGGACAAGAATTGTAAAAACATAACTAGCAACAGGTTGATTGAAAATATCATAGATTCCAATTTATACTTACTAAACAACGGACACGTTACCCGTGTTCCTGATATATATACCAACCCACAGACCCACAGCTATCGACCTTACCTTAATTTCACCATCGCTGGCACCAAATGCCACATGGCAAACAGAGGATGACTTGTTGGGATCAGATTACATCCCCATACTTCTTACCTTAACCATATCACTGAGTTTGATGCAATACCACAAGATAGTTTACCCAAGTTTAACTATAAATACGCAGATTGGCCCAGTTCTAAAGCTTTCCTACGAAATACAAAAACAGATCTATCTGAAACAATAACATTAAACGATATGTACGCATATTTCTGTAAGTCACTCTTAAGGGCTGCAAAAATTTCAATTCCAGAACTTAAAGCGTCAAAAACAGGAAAACATCATGGAAACGTCTGGTGGAATAAAGATTGTGAAAAGGCAGTCAACGAAAAGAAAGAAAAATACAAACAATATATAGCGAATAGGTCATCTGAAAATCATACGGCAATGAAAAGTCATAGAACAAGCTAAAGAACATATTGGACATCTTTTTGTACATATGAAGTAAGTGACCATAAAGATATGCAAAAGATTTGGGAAAAACTAAAACCAATGAAAAATGGGATCAAGTTGCCATCAGTTCCAGTAAAGCTAGAAAACAAGCCTTTACCTAGCTCACGGGAGAAAGCAGAAACTTTTGCAGACATGTTTGCAGAGGTCTGTCGAGTAGAAGGACTTCCTGCCTCTAGTAGAAATTATAGGGTACAGGAGGAAAAGACCGACGCATACAAGGATCCTGCCCCCAGATAATACGCATACGTAAATACACCAATCACGCTCCAAGAATTAATAGATGCCATTAAATCAATTCCAAATAAAAAGACATCAGTAGGATTTCATGCAATTTCCAATGAGATGTTGAAAAATTTACCAGAAAATTTTTTAAACTTGCTACATAGTATGTTTAAAAAATGCTGGAACAGCGGCAAACTGCCTGACTATTGGAAACAGTCAATAGTGGTTCCTGTACTAAAAGCAGGTAAATGTAATACTGACTTGAAAAACTATAGGGCAATTGCAATAACATCACACGTATGTAAACTAATGGAGAAAATAATTTTAAAGAGATTGATGCACTGCTGTGAAAAGAATAACATATTACCAGTGAATCAGGCAGGATTTAGAAAAGGCAGGTCACCAGTGGAACTCCTAACAAAGCTAACCACTAATATCAAACAGCAATTTGCCAGACGCCAATGTGTTTTAGCTACATTTTTTTTTATATAACTAAAGCATACGACCAAGTATGGCACTCCCGATTATTACTCAAATTGAAAAGTATTGGGCTAACAGGTCACATTTTTGATTATGTCAAATGCTTCTTAGAAGACCGTGTAATTCAAACGAGGATAGAAAATGTGTATTCCACAAAACGATTTCTTCAAATAGGTATCCCTCAGGGATCCGTTATTACTCCCCTTCTCTTCATGATATTATTGCATGACTTACCCAGTAACATTTCTAAACATGTAATTTTAGCTCAATATACTGACCATTTATGCATGTGGATGCAGGTAAATATGAAAAGAAAAACTCCTTTGCGCTGTCTTAATTATACACGTAAATGTTATCAATTAGAGCTTGATAAAATAGCACGATATATGGTAAAAAAAATGGACTGCATCTATCGGTGGAAAAAACAAAGATAGTTTTGTTTAACAGTGGAGCTAACCCAGCAAATGTTCCCACATTCAAACTGGGAGATACTCTTCTTTCAGTATAACGAGTCGATTAAATTCTTAGGAGTTTTCCTTACAGCGAAATTATCTTGGCATCAGCATCTTGAATACTTATTAACAAAAGTTCAAAAAACTTTAAATTTCTTGAAAATAGTTCGCAAAAAGATATGGGGACAAGATACATCAACACTTGTTCATCTCTGTAAATCGCTTATTAGATCTAAATTAACCTATGCCCAAGAAACTTGCACTGGGTCTTCCAATGCATGCCTCTTGCCTTCGCATATACAATGCAATCAAATTGTCGCCGCTTGATGAACAAAGAAAGTCGCTTCTTCTAAATTTCTGTTAAGAAACACCACCATAGAAAACAGCATCGAAACAGAGACAAAAGTAAGATCAGACACCGACTTTCCGAGCTAAATCAATATCCTCGCAGGTCACACTTGCAACATTTACAGCTGATGTTATGAAAGGCTCTGGAATTGATCTAGAAACAGATCCAGTAACTTTAAGACCTTCGTTTTCACCAGTACCCAGTTGGGAACTTCAAAGAGCACGATTTGACATACACCACGCTGACTTAAAAAAAGAAGATAATATCAACTTACTGGCAAGTCAAGTTAAAAGTCATATAGAAGACTTTTATTCCGATCACTTGAAAGTTTACACTGATGGATCAATAATTGACAAGCATGCTCAGCGTTTTTAATACCTGCTCTCAAAATTGAGAAATCTTTCTATATAGGACTTAATAAATCTGTCTTTACTGCAGAACTCTTTGCAATATTAATGGCTTTGAATTATATGATAAATATTTCTAGGACGATTCCCCAGATACTTTTTTGCGTTGATTCAAAATCTGTACTTCAAGCTCTTGAATTATCAAAATTACAAACAAGATCTGAAATGATATTGGAAATTACTCACTTGATTAATAGTTTATCCTTAAGAGGCACTGATATTACTTTCTGCTGGATACCATCTCATAGTTCTTTTCATTACAATGATATGGTTGTTAGGGCTGCCAAACGGGGGGCAAAGAGCTCACCAGATTCAAATCATATACAACTTTCCCTCTCATTGCATGAGTGTTATACCTTAGTGGATACCTACGTATGGAAGCAGTTTCAAGATAAACAGAAAAAGTATAAATAATGTTACATGAACTTTGAAATTAGCAAAACACCGAAGAAGTTTCCCGCCAGCAGAAGTATACAATCCCTTATGTATAGGTGGAAACTTGATGCATTCAAAACAAAATACACTAGGAATGTAGTGTGTCTGTGTGGAAAGAAGATAACACATAGTCATGTTTTTTCATGTGTTCGGGTAAAACGACATATACCTACGCTATCAACGAAGACAGTTTCTGACATATTTGCCTCATCATACTTAACATATGAATTTTTTGTTAGCCTGTCAAAAAGTCCTATAGCGAATTATCTTTAACGTTCCGTTATTTCTCATGTTCAATGTTATGGTTAGCCAATTTTGCTGCTTCAATCGTTAATTATGATAACGTCATTTGTGAAATTTTCTTTATCGTCTTCGGCATAGTTGATTTTCTGGTTCATTTCTTTTTCCTGAAGATTAACCATTTCCAAGTTTCCTCTTTTCTCCTCGTGTATCCTTTTTTTCTTTTTTTTCTTTTTTTGGGTCTAAAATCACTTTAGTGAATAGACATTAAATCAAAGACCACCACCACATATATATGAACACCAAGTCCAGAGAACATACATACGAACACCTAGTCCAGAAAACATACATACGAACAGCTAGTCCAGAGAACATTTACACAGAGCAACACCAAGACTAAGGTACATTCATGCAAATACCAAGACAAGAGCTATACAGAGAAACACCGAGACCATGAAAACATCTTATGGAGACACTTAGGAGAACATTTATACAAACATGTAGACCAGAGAATATACAGAGAAACACCAAGACAAGGGAAAATTTATACAGAAAACACTGAGACAAGAAAACATTCACACAGAAAAAACCCAGACCTTAGAAAATAACATCTATACAAATACACTGAGACCAGAGAATATCTATACAAACACCCAGAGCTTATAACATATATACAATCAGCCACAGAACATCAGTATAGAAATCACCCAGACTATAGAGCATCTATACAGAAAAACATCCAGACCATAGAACACCCATACAGAAAAAACACCCAGACTACAGAACATCTGCACCAGGAAACATCTAACCATAGAGCATCTATACAAACACCCAGATCATAGAACATCTATGCAGGAAAACAGCCAGACCACAGAACATATATACAAACACCCAGACCATGTGTACAAAAACTAAGACCATAGAACATTTATACAAAGAAACACCCAGTCCATGGAACATCTATACAGAAAAACACCCAGACCACAGAACATCTAACAGAGAAACACCCAGACCATAAAACAACTATACAAACACCAAGACCATAGAACATCTATATAGTGAAACACCAGACCACTGAGCATCTGTGCACAAAAACACTCATACCATGGAACGTCTATACAGAAAAACACCCAGACCATAGCATATCTATACAGAAAACACCCAGACAGAGAACATCTAACAGGGAAACACCCAGACCATAGAACATCGATACAGAAAAACACCCAGACAGAGAACATCCATACAGAAAAACACCCTGACCATAAAACATCTATACACAGAAGTACCTAGATGATACAATATCTATACAGAAATACAACCCAGACCATAGACAATCTATACAGAAAAACACCCAGACCATAGAACTTCTATACAGAAAAACACCCACACAGATAACGTCTGTACAAACACCTAGACCATAGAACATCTACACAGAAAAACACCCTGACCATAAAACATCTAACAGGGAAACACACAGACCTTAAAACATCCGTATACAGAAACACCAAGACTATAGAACATCTACACACAGAAACACCGAGATCATAAAATCCTCTATACAGGGAAACACCCAGACAATACAACATCTATATATAGAAATACACCCAGACCGTAGAAAATCTAACAGAAAAACACCTTGAAGACAGAGAACATCTATACACACACCCAGATCATAGAACATTTTTACAGAAACGCAACCGGATCATAAAACATCTAGCAGAGAAACACAGACCATAGTACATATACACATAGAAACACCCAGGCCATAGAACATCTACACAGAGAAACACCCAGATCATAGAACTATACACAGAGAAATACCCAAACCATAAAACATCTATACAGAAATACACCCAGACCATAGAACATCTATACAAACACCCAGACCGTAGAACATCAATACAAAACACCCAGATCATAAAACATCTTTACAGAAAAACACCTAGACCATGGAACATCTATACAGAGAAACACCCAGCCTATCATCATCATCATCATCATCATCATCATCAGGTGCCTTGCCGCATGGCGTTGGCGATTATGGACTTCCATCTGTCTCTATATCTTGTTGCCTCAAGCATCTTTTCCACCCTCCCTGACTTCATCCACTCTGAGAGTCCGTTTAGTATCTTCTCCCCGGTGCTCTCCTTCCCTCCAGCTTTCCCGTTGTGGCCAGGTGTTCCGTTTCCCCTTTCCTCATAAAATGGCCTATGAATGTTGCCTGCCTTTTCCTAATCTTCCTTATGAATGATCTACTTGTGTCTGCCTCCATCAAAACTGTCTCGTTTGTTTTCTTTGCTGTCCATGGAACTCTCAACATCCTTCTTAGAAACCACATCTCGGCTGCCTCAATCTTGTTCTGGCTTTGTGTGTTGACTGTCCACGCCTCGCAACCGTACAACAGTATTGGTTCTATATAACATTCAAGAACACTCTTCCTGATGTTCATTGATAGGCATTTGTTGGTAAGAATGCTGTCCATCTTCTTGAATGTTGGTTTTGCTTGGCCGATTCTGCTGGCTATTTCTGATATGCATCTGCCATCTGGTGAAATGATCGTTCCAATGTATTTAAATTTATCAACCTGTCTCAAAGTTGTGCCGTTTGCTGTTATTGTGCATGAGGGGATTTCATGATTTTTACTGATCACCATAACTTCAGTCTTCCAGCTGTTTAGTTCCAATCCCTTACCTTTGCTTTCTATTCCAAGTATATTCACAAGGTTTTGTAGGTCCCTTTCACTTTCTGCAATTAGCACTGTTATCTGTGTATCGAATGTTGTTTATCATTTTTCCTCAAACCTTTAATCCAGGGTCTTCCTCAAGGTTTCTCATGATGTTTTCGCTGTAAAGTGAAAACAGATCTGGTGACAAAACACAACCCTGTCTGACTCCTCTTTTGATGCTTTGGAAAGAGCTTATATCGTTTTTTATTCTCATTGCAGCTGTTTGTTTCCAATACATATTTCTGATTATTCGTAGATCTTTTCCATCAATATTGAGTTTTTCTTGTTGGTTGATCAATTCTTCATGTCTTACCCGATCGAAAGCGTTGGTATAGTCAACAAAGCATAAATATAAATCATTGTTCACATCGATTGACCTCTCTATAATAGTTCTTAGGATGCATATGGCATTGATAGTTCCTTTCTCTTCCACAAATCCACACTGTTCATCTGCTATTTCTCTTTTGATTCTATTCCTTGTCCTCATCATGATTATTCTTAATAGGATCTTGGTTACATGACTCATCAAACTGATTGTGCGATGGAGTTCGCATTCTATAGCCCCTGTCTTCTTTGGAAGTGCAATGAAAATTGATTTTGATATATCTTTGGGGATTTTTCCAGTGTCGTAAATTTCATTTAGGAGGACTTATTATTTCTATACCGAATTCCTCATGGGCTTCAATCATCTTTGTGGCAACGTTGTCTGGTCCTGGGGCTTTTCCTGGTTTCATCTTTTTCAATGCTGCTCTAACTTCATCTTTCATTATGGGTTGTCCTTCAAAGTTCTTTCTTATAATGTGTTCTGCGTTTCTGTCATCTTCAAAAAGGTCTTTAATGTACTCTCCCGATCTGTCTAATATTTTTGTTTTTTTCCATGAGAATCGTACCATCTTTCGATTTTTCCTGTGGACAATTTCTTCAATTCGTCTGTACATACCCTGAGGATCCGTTTTGTGTTGGTCTTCTATTTCTTTGCATTTTGTTTTCAGCCAAGCTTCCTTAGCTTCATTGCACCTATTCCTGATTTCTTTGTTTATCTTCCTGTATATTTCCTCGTTTCTCTTTGCCTTCCTCTGTTCGTCCATCAAGCCTAAAATTTCTTTTGTCATCCAGTTCTTTTTTGCTTTTGTATCTACTACAGGGATTTCTTCACAAGCTTCATTTATCGAATTTCTCAACTTTGTCCATTGTTCCTCACTGTCACCAACGTCTTCCAGAGCAATGAATTTGTTTTGAACATGTACATTAAATTTTTGACGTATCACTTCATCTGTCTTTAAGAGTCCAAAATCTAGTTTGATGTTGCTTTTGGTCTGTTTCCTTTTCCGTAATTTCAACCTAAATCTTCCCACTACAGGATTGTGGTCACTGTTGAAGTCTACGCCTGGTAGTGTTTTTGCTGGTAGTGTTTTTGCTGACAGTAAAGAATTTCTAAATCTTTTATTAATCAGGATGTAGTCAGTCTGATTTTGGTATTATCTCCAGGACTCATCCAAGTCCATTTTCTTCTATTAGGCTGCTCAAACCAGGTGTTTCCTACTATGAACTCATTCATCTGTGCCCATTCTGTTTCCCTCCCCTTTCATTTTGTGTACAAAGGCCATGAGGTCCAACTATATCCTCTACCCTATCCTTTCCCACTTTAGCATTAATATCTCCCCTTATTATGGTAACCTCTTGTGATTTGCATTGGGCCTTGGCCATCTCAAATACTTCGTAGTTGTCAATGTCTTCCTGGGTACTTGTGGATGTTGGTGCATACACCTGAATGATGTTGATATCAAATGGTCTGCCTCCCAGTTTGACCAGTAAGACTCTGTCGGACACAGCCCAGTATCCCTTAACTGCTTTTGATTTGTCCCTGTCCATTACAATGCCTACTCCCCTTTCATGTGAGTTTCCACCAGAGTATATCACTGTATACTCTCCGGATGTGATCATGCCTTCCCCCTTCCTTCTCACTTCGCCTAGTCCTAAAATACTAATGTTAAGCCTTTCCATCTCCATTTTGACATTTTCTAATTTTCCCTTTTGCAGCAATGTCCTCACATTCCATGTTGTAATCTTGGTATTTTTGATTTTGAGTTTAGTCGCAGTATCTGGCTGATGGTCTGGTGTCACCTGCGCCGCATGACGGTCCCTACCGGACGAAGGTGCTCCATCAGAGCACCTATTCACGTTGTTCTCTTCATTTTCCTTCCTTTCTCCGTCCATAATGTTCTTGGGAGACTACGATGGTGGTTTCCCGTTGCCTTCCATCGTTTTTTTTTTTTTTTTTTTTTTTTTGCGGTCTCTCCGCTAGCCTTATTCTCTCCCGAGATGTCCACAAGGCAGTGGAGCTATTTACCCATAGTTGGGGGTCTGGTTCGTGGGCACCAGGGCATATCCACATGTCGGTGGGCCTGCATGCCGCACGTCTGGGGGCCAGACCTCCTCCGAGTCCCTCGAGATTTAGCCTGAGTCCGTGTGGTGCTCAGTTACCGCATGTCGCCACGAGGATGCATAACGTAGGGCTTGCTGATGGAGAGGCTATGTACTGACAGGAAGAGACTTACGCATTCTGCTCTTCTTTTCGCATAGCTGCAAGCAGCAGTGCTAGCCAGCGGTGCAGCTGAAAGTGAGAGGTGACAAGCACGCAGTCACTAGCCGACACACTAGACGCATCACATCTGCCATTTACACACACCCAGACCATAGAAGATCAATACAAATACCCAAACCATGGATTATCAGTACAGAGAAAAATTCGGACTGTAGAACATACATACCAACACCCAGACCAGAGAACATCTATACAAACACCCAAACCAGAGAAAATCCATACAGTGAATTTGCGAGAGAAGCAATACTTTAAATAGGTCAGTATCAGTACACACTTTAGTTATCAGTAATATGTGTATGGTGGTGGGCAAACTTTTCACACCGAAATATAGGCTCATCCTAGTCATCATCATCACCATCATCATCATCATTGTCATCGTCGCCATCATCAACAACAATATTAGTATCATTTCACTCATCTAACACCATCACCATCATTGTCATTGTTTTCGATGCTGCTGCTGCTGTTTTGTTTTCTTAAAATCATTTTGATTTTTTCCACAGATCTGTTTTCTTAAGTAAGAAAAATGGTCTATGTTTTGAGGTTCAAGATACAACCACTGTACCAACCGCCACCGCTATTGCCATTACCACCAACACCACCACAGAAATTCGATTTGTCTACATGTAGATAACAGCCAGAGAGAGCTGGCTATGAAAGGGACGTCAACAAAAAACTGTGTCATCGGCTAGAGCCTTTTATACCTTTGTAGTAACAGTCGACAACAAACTCGGGTATTGGCTTGTTCCTTTTCAACCTTTGTATTAACAATCAACATCAAACAGGTCATCAGTTAGTGCCTTATCACCTTTTGTATTAACAATCAACAACAAACAGGTTATCAGCTAGTGCCTTGTCATCTTTTATATTAACAGACAACAGCAAACAGTCATCAGCTAGTGCCTTGTCACCTTTTGTATTAACAGGCAACAACAAACAGTCATTAGCTAGTGCCTTGTCACCCTTTATATTGACAGACAACAGCAAACAGTCATCAGCTAGTGCCTTGTCACCTTTGTATTAACAGGCAACAACAAACAGTCATTAGCTAGTGCCTTGTCACCCTTTATATTGACAGACAACAGCAAACAGTTATCAGCTAGTGCCTTGTCACCCTTTATATTGACAGACAACAGCGAACAGTCATCAGCTAGTGCCTTGTCACCTTTTGTATTAACAGGCAACAACAAACAGTCATTAGCTAGTGCCTTGTCACCCTTTATATTGACAGACAACAGCAAACAGTCATCAGCTAGTGCCTTGTCACCCTTTATATTGACAGACAACAGCAAACAGTCATTAGCTAGTGCCTTGTCACCCTTTATATTGACAGACAACAACAAACAGTCATTAGCTAGTGCCTTGTCACCCTTTATATTGACAGACAACAGCAAACAGGTCATTAGCTAGTGCCTTGTCACCCTTTATATTGACAGACAACAGCAAACAGGTCATCAGCTAGTGCCTTGTCACCCTTTATATTGACAGACAACAGCAAACAGGTCATTAGCTAGTGCCTTGTCACCCTTTATATTAACAGACAACAACAAACAGTCATCGGCTAGTGCCTTGTCACCCTTTATATTGACAGACAACAGCGAACAGGTCATCAGCTAGTGCCTTGTCACCCTTTATATTAACAGACAACAACAAACAGTCATCGGCTAGTGCCTTGTCACCCTTTATATTGACAGACAACAGCAAACAGGTCATCAGCTAGTGCCTTGTCACCCTTTATATTGACAGACAACAGCAAACAGGTCATCAGCTAGTGCCTTGTCACCCTTTATATTGACAGACAACAGCAAACAGGTCATCAGCTAGTGCCTTGTTAACCTTTACATTAACAGACAACAGCAAACAAGTCATCAGCATGTGCCTTTTTATCCTTTATATTAGCAGGCAACAACAAACAGGTCATTGGCTAGTGCCTTTCAACTTTTGTATTAACGGTCAAGTACACACTTGGTCATTATTCTAATGCCGTTTTAATCTTTGTATTACTAGACAACAGGAATTTGGGTCATTATTCTAATGCCTTTTAAGTCTTTATATTAACAGACAACAACAAACTGGGTCATTACTGTAGTGCCTTTTCAACCTTTGTATTAACAGTCAACAACAAACAGGTCATTGGCTATTGTCTTGTCAACCTTTGTATTAACAGCCAACAACAAACAGGTCATTAGCTATTGTCTTGTCAACCATTGTATTAACAGCCAACAACAAACAGGTCATTGGCTATTTATTGTCTTGTCAACCTTTGTATTAATAGCCAACAACCAACAGGTCATTGGCTATTGTCTTGTCAACCTTTTTATCAACAGTAAGAACAAACGGGTCATTGGCTATTGTCTTATCAATTTTTGTATTAACAGCCAACAACAAACGGATCATTGGCTATTGTCTTGTCAACCTTTGTATTAATAGCCAACAACAAACGGGTCATTGGCTATTGTCTTGTCAACCTTTGTATTAACAGCCAACAACACACGAGTCATTGGCCATTGTCTTGTCAACCTTTGTATTATCAGCCAACAACAAACAGGTCATTGGCTATTGTCTTGTCAACCTTTGTATTAACAGCCAACAACAAACAGGTCATTGGCTATTTATTGTCTTGTCAACCTTTGTATTAATAGCCAACAACCAACAGGTCATTGGCTATTGTCTTGTCAACCTTTTTATCAACAGTAAGAACAAACGGGTCATTGGCTATTGTCTTATCAATTTTTGTATTAACAGCCAACAACAAACGGATCATTGGCTATTGTCTTGTCAACCTTTGTATTAATAGCCAACAACAAACGGGTCATTGGCTATTGTCTTGTCAACCTTTGTATTAACAGCCAACAACACACGAGTCATTGGCCATTGTCTTGTCAACCTTTGTATTATCAGCCAACAACAAACAGGTCATTGGCTATTGTCTTGTCAACCTTTGTATTAACAGCCAACAACAAACAGGTCATTGGCTATTGTCTTGTCAACCTTTGTATTAACAGCCAACAACAAACAGGTCATTGGTTATTGTCTTGTCAACCTTTGTATTAACAGCCAACAACAAACAGGTCATTATTGACTATTGTCTTGTCAACTTTTGTATTAACAGTTAACAACAAACGGGTCATTGGCTAGTGCATTTTCAACCTTTAACAGTCAACAGCCAACAATTCATTGGTTAATGTATTTTCAACCTTTGTATTAACAGCCAAAACGAACTGGTCATTGACTAGTGCCTTTGAAACCTTTATATTAACAACCAACAACAAATGAGTTATTGGTTAGTGCCTTTGCAACTTTTGTACTAACAGCCAAGAACAAAACGGATCATTCAACTTGTGTTGTATCCCAGACGAGCCCCGCGTGCCAGTCCCGTACCGCAGTGGATAGCGCGCTGGATTTCTAATGGGCTGCAACCCGCTGGGGATGCACATCAGTTTTTAGAATTGCTGGCAGATTTGGATGGAGCTCATATTAAATTGGCGGAGTGCGATGAACCGCTCTTGAACAAACTCTGATGCCCAACTTTTGTACTAACAGCCAAGAAAAACGTGTCATTTGTTAGTAGTGCCTTTTCAGCCTTTGTAATAACAGCCAAGAAAAGACGTTAACATTCGTGGGCTGGAAAAGGGATTTTTTTTCTGTTTATCCCTTTCATTTGGCTTTCTGTCAAACACATCGGTACGCCTCAAATCTACTGCGCACCTGCTTGGGTCCTTGATAGCTCACATGTACCATACAGAAGCGAGAAGAAAAGTGGGCGTGGGGCTCAGACAGGAGGACTGGGGGCAGTATAGAAGGGAGTGGTGGTCAGCGGGAGCGGCGGGGCGGAGCAGTGACAGGTAAGTGAAGGAGGTCAGGTGGGGCAGACGAGCTGATTGCAATTGGAAACGACCAACGGTACTTCACTAGCGGGCGTCGTCATCACAATTGCCATCTTGTCACCTTGGTGTGGTGGCCTCCTTCATCCCGTCGTTTCCCTGCTATCCCTTTACCCAGCGCACTTCACGCCCGGACACTGCCATCACATACAGGGATCACAGTCGCAGAGCACCCTGGGAGAAAAATACATAAACATACATTCACTTCATGCTTTTTAGGGTCTAGCCTACCAAAGCAATTTGAAAAGCGCAAATTGTTCCTGTCAAAGCACGTTTGCTGCATTTTTCTTAGCAAACAAACAAAACTAAGCAAATAATACAAAAACACATACACTCATAATATATGCTTAGATACATACATGTAAATACATGCATACAAATGTACATACGTATAGAAACATACACACATAGGCGAAATGCACATATGTATTTAAACTTCACATAACAGTGAGAGAGAGAGAGAGACACAGAGAGAGAGAGAGAGAGGGGAGAGAGAGAGAGAGAGAGAGAGAGAGGTTTGTGTGATTGTGCGTGAGTGTGTGTGTGTGTATGTGTGTGTGCGCGCGCGCGCGTGTGTGTGTGTTTCTTTGTTATTTTGTTGGTTCTGTTTTCTTAGATGATGATGTAAAATACGTTATCACACAATGCGTCCTGAATAAGACTGTAAGTCGATCACTATGCCTAACAATTAAATACACCGTGCATTAAAGTAGTTGATTAACCCGTCAAATTAGTCAAACGCAAATGATCATATTGTTATCATTATTGTTATTTTTTATGATGATGTTGCATTTTTGCACACGGAGCTTTTTCTTTTAAGTGTAGTTCTATGAAATGTGAACTCCATCTGCAGACCAGAACCTGGAGGTTAGAACCATGCGTGCACGTTTTATTTCATTCCTCGCCAGATCCTAGTTTTCTTTCCTTGTGCTTTGGCGATTGAAAAGGAGAGAAGCTGTTTGCAAATAAAACGATAAGATTACACTGTCCTGTAAAAATGTGAAATCTTGTCGACGAAATTCTATCGAAGTGGCCAGTATTTCTGCTCGGGTCCCAGTCTTTTATATGTATATGTATATGTATATGTATATGTATATGTATATGTATATGTATATGTATATGTATATGTATATGTATGTGTATATGTATATGTATATGTATACATATACATATATATGTGTGTGTATACATGTGTGTGCATGTGTGTGCATGTGTGTGCATGTGTGTACATGTGTGTGTGTGCGTGCGTGCGTGCGTGCGTGGTGTGTGTGTGTGTGTGTGTGTGTGTGTGTGTGTGTGTGTGTGTGGTCATATTACTATTACAGAGTAACTGTTATGACTCGAACACATCTACGTAATCCAAAACGTTTATGACCGGCCGGCACCAGTAGAAAAAAAGGGAAACAGAATACATATTTAACATAACAAGACAGGACAGGCGCAAATTTTGGGCCAGCTGGACTTTGTCAAACATAAACTAAGACAACACAGAACAAGTAACAAACAACCGAGAACAAATTCAAACATTGTGAGAAAAATAGCAAACCTTCGCTGATGATTGTACCTAAAACAATGTCAAATGTTTTGAACTGAGAGGTAATGTAGTGATTTTATTTGTAGTTGTTGTTGTCATTGCTGTTGTTGCCGTTCATCTCTTCCACTAAATGAGTGTGCATTATCTAAAAACGATGAAGTTTTAATACATTATTCTTTGACTATCTGTTTCTTTTATGTGCTTTTTATAATGAAAATTTGAAAACCAAACATTTTCAAATAAGAAGATACGGGCTGTCTGTTTCGACATTCACATCCTACATGAAATCTTTGTTTTGACCATTTACAGTTTACAAATGTTACTAATAAATATATCCAAGACAAATATCTGCATCAAAGACATGTGCACGAAGACCTGTGATAATAAATACCAATACAGGAAGTCAAATGTCATCTCAAATTTAAGCATGAAAAACATCGCTAGATGAGGTTTATGAGGTAATAGATGTCTGGTAGTACAGGGGAAACATTTCCTCATAAGATGAATGGAGATTGTCAAGTGGATTTCAGTTTTATTTCAATTCTGTCATTTTCATTTGATAGTACAACTTCTTCGTCATTAGTGATTAATCATTAGTTCATGATCACGGCAATTTCCTTTGGACAAAGTTTCGGAAACCAGAAGGTGATCAAGGAGCAGCAATTCACTCGGAGCACAACAAGAGAGACAATTCTATTGGCAGCGGTCCAAGCCAGAGACCGGTGGTAGAGTGTGTGGGGACACAGTGGACTAGTACAAGTACAAGCTGGGACAGTGTTGCATAACGTGTCCTATGGGCTTACTACCCTACCGCATTACCCCCTCACTCAGCAGCCTCACTGAATTAGCTTGAGCCCTATATGCTAATCATTGCAAATGTGTGCAAAATGTCCCTCTTTGATTCCCACTCTGTTACTTCTGGCATTAGTTTCAGGAGCACCTCAATCAGGTCTGAAAGCGGGAGGGGAAGACAGAAAGAAAGAAGACAGAAACAAAGAGAGGAGCGTGGCGACAATATACTCACTAGATGTTTCCGCATCTGTGTACGACAACTTTCCACAGATGATGTGGGACTGAATGTTTGTACCAAATAGTCAAGCAATAGCAGCTACCTCGTTTTGCGATGAAGATAGATAAAACGGAGCCACGCTTCCATGTGCTGTTCATAAAACAGCCGTCTCAATTATCATCAACATCATGAACCTGCCGCTTGACGCTGACGATCATGGCCCTCCATACGAATCTATCTTTTGTTGTTGCAAGTACATCTCCCACCCCTTCTGTCATCATCCGCTGCACAAATCCGTCCAATATTTTCTCCAGGGTGCTAGGTGCTCACATTTCTCTTGCCTCATAAAATGTCTTATAAATGTTGCTTGTCTTTTCCTAATGTTCTTATTGTATTTGCTTCTTTCAAGACTGTCTCGTCTTTTCCCCTGTCCATGGAACTTTTAGAAAATACATTTCAGCTGTCTCAATCTTGTTCTGACTTCACGTGTTGACAGTCAATGTTTCGCATCCCTACAAAAGTATATTTAACATTGAAGAACTCTCTTCCTGATGTCAATTGATATTTGTTGGAAAAAAGGCTTTTCATTTTCTTGAATGGTGTTTTAGCTTGGCGGATTCTGTTGGCTATTTCTGATGTGCATCTGCCGGTGAGGCGACGGTTACCAGATATTTGAACTTGTCAACCTCTCTCATTGTTGTGCCATTAGCTGTTATTTTACATGAGGGGATTTCTTGTTTTTCACTGATTACCATGAATTCAGTCTTCTTGATGTTTAGCTCCAGCCCTTTATTTCTGCTTTCTATTTCTATTATATCCACAAGATTTTGTAGGACTTTTCAGTTTCTGCCATTAGAACGGTGCCATCTAAAAATAAAACAACAAACAAACAAACAAACAAACAAACAAAACAACAAAAACAAAAACAAAACAAAAAAACAAACAAACAAACAAACAAACAAAAAACGGTGTCATCTGCATAACGAGGATTGTTTAACATTTTTCCTCCAACCTTTATCCCAGGGCATTCTTTTCTTTCTGATGATGGTTTCGCGGTAAAGTAAAAACAAATCTGGTGACACAACACATCCTTGCCCAACCCCTCTATTGATATTTTGGTATGAGCTTCTATCATTTTCTACTCTCATTGCTGCTGTTTGTTCCCAATACATATTCCTTATTATTCTTAGATCTTTTCCATCAACACTGACTCTTTCTAGTCGGTTGATCGATTCTTCATGTCTTACCCGATCAAAAACCCTGGTATAATCAACAAGCCAAGATTCTTCAGCTTCATTGCACCTATTCCTGAGTTCCTTATGTATCCTTTTGTATTCTTCTTCTTTTCCTTTTACCTTCCTCCGTTCATCCATCAAGCCTAAAAGTTATTTTGTCATCCATTTCTTCTTTACTTTTCTTTCAACTGTGGGGATTTCTTCACAAGCTTCATTTATTGAGTTTCTCAAATTTGTCCATTGTGCCACAGTGTCACCAGATTCCTCCAGATCACTGAATTTGTTTTGAACATATACGTTGACTTTGAATGTCCTGATACACGAATCAAGTTCGAACCTTTTCAAAGGCTGGTTGCCTGATTGTATTAGTTTTGTTTGTTTGTTTTTACATGTGGATCTCTCATTGCAACATATGATGGAGTCACATATTATTCAGCCTCTGTTATCCAAGTAATGGCTATGCAACTTCAACTATAAACCCGACTCTCATAATCCTACCTAATTTGTCTTTGTGTTTATCCAGTTAAAATCATTCAGTCTTGACCAGACGTAGTAGTCGGCGTAACGGGTACATCGATCCCAGTTGGCCCAGATCTAGAGTTCAGTGTACAGTAAGTCCAGTGGGACCACACAGTCGAGTTTATCCACTTCACGGGATTGCGGGTGTTCTTCACATTTCCTGGCAGACAGATACGGCTGTATTTCGTAAGAGAAGGTGATGCCAGGGTATGTAAAAGGAAGAGTAAAGTCCTGCCAAGTACTGTCAATCGAAAATGGTTAAGCCATTCCAACGATCTCTTTTTCACCGAAAAATGATGTCGCAAATGCTCCGGGACAAAGAAACGTGTTTAATGGGGCATGAGGGCGAGAGAGCGTGTATTTGAGTGTGTATGTGTGTGTACGTGAGAGAGAGAGAGAGAGAGAGAGAGAGAGAGAGAGAGAGAGAGAGAGAGAGAGAGTACATGCATGCATGAATACTTGTGAGTGGACTAGAGGGTCAGGGTGTGTCTGTATGTCTGTTACTTTAGATTTTTTCGGCGTTAAGAACATATTACTTTAACTTTTTTCTTTTTGACGTATGATTAATGGTTACAATAAATAAATAACAACTGAATCACACAAATATACTTCTTTGGATTTTGTCCACAAATTTCGTATCCAAATGCCTTCATTTCCCTCCACAGAATGACTAATCGGTCATCTAGACGAGGTCTCTTAACATTGCGGAATGCTGCTACCTAATTTTTGGGTGGCTCATTCTTCATGTGTGTTGAGGTTTCTCTCCAAGAGCTATCCTAGGTAGCAAATTTGAAAATTTTCAATGAACGAAACGATCGTTTCATGATATCAACCAAAGGACATAACTTTTGAGAGTTACGTAGGAATTATCTCCCATGTTGTGGAACTTCTCAAATCTAACACAGTTTGCGCTACCCATTCAGCTAGCATAGAAGCAGATACAAAGCACAAAACTGTAAGCTCAGAACACTGCTCACGAGTTCCACAACATGGGAGATAATTCCTACGTTACTCTCAAGAGTTATGTCCTTTGGTTGATATTATAAAAATTCTCCCTGCTTCCCTCTTATTTCTTTGATTGTTTCATGCTTTGGAAACATAAGACTTTCCTTGTCGAGGACCTAAAGACTGGCAGAGCACCTTGGATGGGTCACAGTGTCTTAACATTACTAGTTCCTATGAACTCTCTGGCTTCGACATTTTGACTGAATGAACTTGAAATTGGTGGTATGTTGGAGAATCTGAATAAGTAAAGTGGGGAATTCGTCACTTACGAGATGGGGAAGATGGGGCGGGAGAAAAAATGTATATATTTTCTTTGAAACGCACTGAAATATTTTACGCCACTCACACATTTACTCTCTCTCTCTCTTTCTTTCTCTCTTTCTTTCTTTCTCTCTTTCACTCTCTCTCTCTCTCTTCTGTCTGTCTGTCTGTCTGTCTGTCTCTCTCTCTGTCTCTCTGTGGAGTGGCCGGTAGGTGTAAAGAAAGAGAGAAAATGATATTACCCAATGCTCGGTGCTGATTAGAAAGTAAAGGTGTCCATGGTGATGGTGAAGTCTGTCCTACTCTGTCCCTGGCTGATACAGTGGTGATAATGGTTAAAGTGGTGACAGAGGTTGTACAGGTTGAGGAACATCCTGTTTAACACAGCATACTCCTCCTCCATTTACTTATAGCAGTGTGACCCAGATGGACAGGCATGACAGTAGCTAGGTCCGTCGTTGCTGAAATGTCAGCAATATCAGCAAGGGCCCGACAATATGCCCAGAAGCCTTGCTATCTCAATGCTGTGATAAAACATGCTTTATCAGATAGCTGTTCACGGGGGACTGACTGAGAGAGAAAGAGAGAGAGAGGGGGGGAGAGAGAGAGGGAGAGAGAGAGAGAGAGAGTTGAGACCCGGAGTGCTGTGTGAGTGGTGCGGGCGACAACCTGTTGGGACAGTGAACTTCTCTTTGCCCCTGTCAGTGGCACGATAAGGGAGCGGGCAGAGAGCGAGGCGTCATGATGAATGTTGTAGGGATATTGCTGTCATTGACGGACACCTCTAATAAATCGATGACCCTCCTTTTTCCCGCCTTATCCCTCACCCTATTCCTCCAGCCCACAATCAACATGTCCTTATATTGTAGGAAACTTCAACGAATAGTGATATTATTGATGTCTTCAGCTGCCTGTGTCCCACTCTTCACCACGTTCTGCCAGACGGACGCTTTGACTTCGTACTGATCAAGCGTTTTCCGAGCTGACGCAGTGTGCAGATGTGGGTGGTGATGCACCATTACCCCTATCATCTGTCATCGGCCGCTCTAAATCATGCTCCCCCTTCGACTCGTCATATACATACCTACATTGACGTTGAGTTTCTCAACTACTGTGCCAATGTCAGTAAAATCAGCCAGCTTATGAAAATACATGTTGACAAAGAGCGCCTCCCTCTACTTCTCCACCGAAAGCAAAAGTATCAAATAACGCCATTAATTCAGCAGACAGATATGCTGTTCAGTGTCGATGCCTGTATGATTACATATGCTGTTTGAAACCGACATTTGGGTAAAGTTACTGGGAACAATAGCTATTTCCATTGAAACTGTTTGGGGATAAAACTTCATCAGCAGACAGTGAGCAGACAATGAGACTGGGGTTAAGAGAAGTACACAGCAATGAGAGGTTCTCAGAGCCACAAGTCTCCCAACACAGACAAATCATGATGTTGCCATAGGTGAAGAAATCCGGCGAGTCCCTCCAGACGTTCCTGCACTGCCCCCTAAGACTTCGGAATTTTCAAGGACATGAATTGTGTCAGGGCTTACCCAGATTGGTATTAAAGATTTAATTACTGCTGTCAGGGATTAGGGGTGGACGGGCTGGTGTCTTGGTAATATGAAAGAAGCTGTTGGTAGCTCTCATCCACCTTTCTGTTCCAAAGCATTAACACTACTGTTCTATTATAACCTGGCCCGCAATCTCTGCTTGCCATTTGTCTTCTGCCACTGTCTTGGCGCTCTGTACAACGCCCAGTATACAGAGGACGGCTACAGGAGTGAATATGTCCAAGTGTTAGTTTCCTTACCGGTGGAAGGCAGTGAGCAGGAGACGCTGAATGCCTGCTAAATGGCTCCACAGTGTGCGGCAAAGAACAAAAAGCAGGCCAGTGGTAGCAGTGGTGTGAGTGTAACCAGTAAGCCCCAACAAAAACATAGCCAATCCACTCGGCCCGTCGTCTGCATTACTACTTGCCCACAATCATGTCACACTGAGCTAGCTTCTGTTAATGAAAACGAAAACACTGCACACGAACAACGTTAAAGGTTCAGTGTTATTTATTCGTCTATATATTTGTTTTATGTTTATCTATCTATAATTTGTTTGTTTTTTATGTTTCTTTCTTAAACTTGTACAAAATTTTGCTTTCGAAGATTAGAATACTTAAATTTGTCTAGTTTGTCCATGTATAAGCGTGTACGCGTGAGCTCACACACACGCACTCACGCAAGCACGCACACACACACACACACACACACACACACACACACACACACACACACACACACACACACACACACACACACCATCGCTGTTACCACCACCGTCACCATCACCAGCAACACAAGCTAAGAGATGGTTAGGATGTCCCACTAATCAAGTCTGGTTCGGCTTGCCCAGTACTTCACTAACAATAGGTCAGCAGGTGACAAAACACAATTTACGAACAATGCGTCTCCTTTGATGGCCTGTAATTGGTAAAAGTACTCCAGGTTCTGCCTGATTTGCACTATTCTGTCTGTGGATATGGCCCCTGGCGGCCTCTCTCACCTTCAGCTGCTTCTATTGTGTTAGTGAGTGGACTCAAAAGTAGCGCTTTGGTGAAGTTGCACGTTGATTATGGCACCTAAGAAAACGTCCGCTTTGCTCACGATGACCCTACGATCTTAGAGATCTTGTTAGTTGAGTCATGTACTGAACACTATGGTCAGCCCATGGTCGTAATGGCTGATGTGACGCGTCTAGTGTGTTAGCTAGTGATTGTGTGCTTGACACCTCTCGCATTCAGCCTGCACCACAATGCTGCTTGAAGCTCTGCGAAAAGGAGAGCAGAGTGCGTAAGTCTCTCTCTGTCAGTACATAGCCTCTCCATCAGCAAACACTATGTTGTGCCTCCACGTGGCGACACACGGTAACTGAGCACCTCACAGACTCAGGATAAACTCTTGAGGGACTCCGAGGAGGTCTGGCCCCAAGACGTGCGGCACGCAGGCCCACCAAGCGTGTGGACATGCCCTGGTGCCCACGAACCAGACCCCAGCTGTGGAAAAATAGCTCCACTGCCTTGTGGGTATCTCAGGAGAGACCAGGCCTAGGGGAGTAAACCCTAACAGAAAAACCACTACTGCCTTGTGGTTATCTGGGAAGAGACCAAGGCTAAGAGAGTAAACCCTCACAGAAATCCCATTGCCTTGTGGGTAGTCGTGGGAACAACAAAGGCAAATGGAGAGTCCGTACAAAAAACGATGGAAGGCAACGGGAAACCGCCATTTTATTTTCTCATGTTTCATGACCAGCCGAAAGAAAACAGAAAGAAAGATCAATCGAGTTGAATAATGATTTATATTTACACTTTGTTGATTATACCAAGGTCTTTGATCAGATAAGATGTGAAGAAATGATCAACCAACTAGAAACGCTCAGTGTTGATGGAAAGGATCTCAGAATACATGTATAAGGAGTATGTATTGGGAACAAACAGCATCAATGAGAACAAAACGATAGAAGCTTTTTCGGAAATATCAAAAGAAGAATTAGAAAGGGATTAGGCAGGGATGTGTTCTGGCATCAGATTTGGTTTTACTTTACATCGAAACCATCATGAGGAACCTAGAAGAATGCACTGTTCTAATTGCAGAAAATGAAAAAGACCTTCAAAATCTTGGGAATTCAATCGAAAGAGAAATCAGAAATAAAGGACTGGAGCTAAATAGCGAGACTGAAATCATGGTAATCACTAAAATCCAAGAAATCCCCTCATGTAAAATAACAGCAAATGGTACAACATTCAGACAGGGTGATACTTTCAAATGTCTGGGAACGGTCAATTCACCAGACGGCAGATGCACATGAGAAATATCCAGCCAAAGCGGCCAAATTAAAACAGCATTCAAGAAAATGAAAAGCGTTCTTACCAACAAATGTCTATCAATTAACATCAGGAAGAGAGTTCTTCAGTGTTATATGTATAGAACCAATATTGTTGTACGGATATCAAACGTTGTACAGTCAAATGTTAAGTCAGAACAAGACTGAGGCAGCCGAAATGTAGTTTCTAAGAAGAATGTAAAGAGGTCCAGAAACAGCAAAGAAAACAAACGAGACGGTCTTGGAGGAGGCTGACGCTGAAAGAACATTAATGAAGAAGAGTAGGAAAAGACAAGCAACATTTATAGAACATTTTTTGAGGTAAGAGAAATTAAAGCACCTAGTCACAACAGGAACGCTGGAGGGAAAAGAGCACTAAATAGACCCTGGGAGAAAATATTGGACGGACTTGAGCAGTGGATGAAGACAGACAGGGAGGGAGAAGTAGCTGCAGCAAGAAAGGATAGATTCGTACGGACGTCATGATCGCCAACACCATGCTGCAGGGCACATTATGATGACGATGATGATGGTTATGCTCTATGCCTCAATCTTGTTCTGGCTTTGCTTGTTGACTGTCCACGCCTCACAACCGTATAACAGTATCGGTTCTATTTAACATTCAGGAACTCTCTTCCTGATGTTAATTGATAGGCATTTGTTGGTAAGAATGCTTTTCATCTTCTTGAATGCTGTTTTGGCTTGGCCGATTCTGCTGGCTATTTCTGATGTGCATCTGCCATCTGGTGAAATGATCGTTCCCAGGTACTTGCTGTTATTTTGCATGAGAGGATTTCATGTTTTTTACTGATCACCATGTCTTCAGTCTTCCTGCTGTCTAGTTCCAACCCTTTACCTTTGCTTTCTATTTCTAGTATATTCACAAGTTTTATAGGTCCCTTTCATTTTCTGCAATTAGCACGGTGTCATCTGCGTCTTGAATGTTATCATATTTCCTCGAAACTTTAATCCAGGGTCTTCCTCTAGGTTTCTCATGATGTTTTCACTGTAAAGTGGAAACAGATCTGGTGACAAAACACAACCCTGTCTGACTCCTCTTTTATATTTTGGAAAGAGTTTATATCGTTTTCTATTCTCATTGCAGCTGTTTGTTCCCAATACATATTTCTGATTATCCGTAGATCTTTTCCATCAATATTGAGTCTTTCTAGTTGGTTGATCAATTCTTCATGTCTTACTAGATCGAAAGCCTTGGTATAATCAACAAAGCATAAATACAAATCCTTATTCATCTCGATTGACCTCTCTATGATAGTTCTTAGGATGTATATGGCATTAATAGTTCCTTTCCCTTCCACAAATCCACACTATTTTTCTTTAGTTCTTTTCCTTGTCCTCATAATGATTACTCTTAATAGGAGTTTTATTACATGACTCATCAAACTGAATGTGCGATGGAGTTCGCATTCTATAGCCTCTGTCTTCTTTGGAAGTGCAATGAAAATTGATTTTGACATATCTTTGGGGATTTTTCCAGTGTCGTAAATTTCATTTAGGAGGACTGTTGTTTTTTTCTATGCCAAATTCCTCCAGGGCTTCAATCATCTCTGTGGTAATGTTGTCTGGTCCTGGGACTTTTCTTGGTTTCATCTTTTTCAGTGCTGCTCTAATTTCATCTTTCATTTTGGGTGGTCCTTCAAAGTTCTTTCTTATAATGTGTTCTTCGTTTCTGTCATCTTCAAAAAAGTCTTTAATGCACTCTCCCCATCTGTCTAATATTTTGTCTTTTTCCACGATAAGCGTACCATTTTTCGATTTTAAGCAACCAGTTGATGTGCATGTATTTTTCCTGTGGACAATTTCTTCAATTCGTCTGTACATACCCTGAGGATCCGTTTTGTGTTGGTCTTCTATTTCTTTGTATTTTGTTTTCAGCCAAGCTTCCTTAGTTTCATTGCGCCTATTCCTGATTTCTATGTTTATCTTCCTGTATATCTCCTCGTTTCTCTTTGCCTTCCTCCGTTCCTCCATCAAGCCTAAAACTTCTTTTGTCATCCAGTTCTGTTTTGCTTTTCTATCTAGCTTAGGGATTTCTTCACAAGCTCCATTTAGCAAATTTCTCAACTGTGTCCATTGTTCCTCACTGTCACTAACGTCTTCCAGAGCACTGAATTCGTTTTGAACATGTACATTAATTTTGTTACGTATCACTTCATAAAAAAAACGTATGTATATGAGATATTCTAAATGATGAAAGTTTACCTGGGAAAATATTGGTGAGCATTAAAATGGACAATTGAAAGTTTATTTGGCATTATGCTCTTCAATTTTGAATCTCAGATTTATCATTCTCTGGAAAGTATGTACATTTGGAACACATTTGCTAATGTCGCATTTACAGATAAATGATTTGCAAGAATTATTATAAGATCAAATGTTCTATCTGCTTTTACCTGTTTGTTAACCATGAGCAACACAAGGTATTGCGTGGGTTTGATGTTGAAGGTATTTTTGCATTTTTCGTTGAATAATCTTTCTGGTAAGCGCCAAAAATTAGTGATACAGTAATAATTCCACAGGAAATGTTCAAAAAAGTCTGTTGCATTATTGCACCATGTACGATTTATCGTAGTTGCCATGCTCATTACGTTTAATATCATATTGGTAGCAATAATCCGAGGAACTATTCTAAGTTGCAACCATTTTAGTTTAACATAATTTAATTCATGAATTTTTACATAAAACTTTTCCCACAAGACATTAATGTTTAGTTTCTCTGTCCACTTTAAGCATCAGTTTGGTTTGCTGTCATCAAATTAATTTTTTTCATAGTAAAGTTTAGCTACCTTTTGTACACTCATTATTAGTCTTACTGCACTAGGCACATCCAAAATACTTCTCATGTTACTGAATTCTGGTTGTTCTTAAAATATTGTTTGACTGAAGATATCCATCCATTTCAAGTGACAAAATCAATACGGCAGTCGGTGTTAGTTTTAAATTCCTTTCTCAATCAGTTTATTGTCCTTGGATGTTTAGTTATCCACTTTTATGTTTTCGTCATAGAAGACAGGTTCGGCTGACAATTCACTTGAATTCTTAGATGTTATGTGATTAAAAAATGTCACATAGGCCTTAAATGTATCGGCCCAAAACATATTGTTCTTCGTGAAATATGAAACAACGCTGGTCTATATAGAAATTCATTGTTGTTAAGAAACAGATGCATTTCAGCTGCAAAACTTTTCCATTTATGGCTTGAAGTTTTAAAATTTCTTATCTATGAAAGTTTGAGAGCATATATATATATATATATATGTATATATATATATATATATATATATATATATATGTATATATATATATATATATGAATATATATATATATATTTATATATATATATATATATATACATATATATGTATACATTTGCTCGTAAGTCTGGTATACTCAGTCCTCCTTTGTGCTTTTAGGGGCAGTCTTTCCACTGATTTTATCCTGTTTTCCATTCTATACAACCTGAAAACATACCTTCTGTAGCTGTTATATAAAATGATCTTGTGGATCCGGCAACAATGTCCACGAGTGTATAAGTTTATGTAGTACAAAAGACTTTAGAATTGCGACTTTACCAATCAGAGTGATAGTTCTTTGTAACCAATTTTTGAATAACATTTTTACTTCTGAAAATTTGTCATCATAATTGATGATTTCACAATTTCTTAGATTTTGAGTGAACAAATGCCTATTTTGGAGGGTTCCATATTTTAGGAGGGTTCCATGTCATGTTTAAATGGGGACAGTATATTATAAGTGATTTACTCTCACTCCCGAGCCATATTGTTTGTGGAGTTTTTTCGCTATTCATAAACAGGCCTAAAACGGTACTGTACATATCTATACGCGCAAATCTTCTAAGCTAGGTTTTAGCTCCTGTATTGATTACTGAGTATCATCAGCAAACTGGGAAATTTTGTGTTCTACACCATGAACCTGGATTCCTTTTGTTGATTCATTCTCTTTTATCAATATGGCTAGAATTTCTGCACAAAGAATGAAAAGGTAGGATGAGATTGGATCTCCTTGCCTACATCCCCTTTCTACGCTAAACCACCCTTTCTACGCTAAACCAATCTGTAATCTGACCATCTTTAATAGCAGTTGATTTTATGTTTTTGTAGGTTTCAATCCAACGACAAACACCAATTCCAAAGCCATAGGCTCTCAAAACTTTGAGCATAAACCTCTAATCAAGTGAATAAAAAAGTATTTTTCGAAATCAATGCATAATAACAAATCTGGTATGTTAGTTACATATAAATAATTCATCAAATGATACATTAATTTCATTTTATCTCCTATATAATTTTTTGCCATGAAACCTGCCTGATCTTCATTGACAAGCATTGGAAAATTTTGAAAAGTTCTGCGCTGAATCCGAACTTTCGCCATTTTTCATGTTTTTCATTGTTATATTGGCTTCGTTTATAGTTATTTCACAGTCCAATAAGGGTTTTTCTTCCTTTGATGATTTGGGTATCGTTCTAATAAGGTTTTATATTTCACAATCAGTGAGTCTTCTTATATAGGCATTTTTTTCATAAAAGGATATAACTTCATGAAGTATATGTTGTTGATTTTCTAAAATAGTATCATCTTTGTTCGCAAATTTTGTTATGTGTTTACTCACATAATTCCTTTTATCAAGATGGCAAAACTATTTTAAAAATTCCCCATCTGCAATCCATTTTGCTTTCCATCTCAGCTCTACACGCTCCATTCTTTTTTCCCGAATTGTTTGAATTTCTGGATTCCTTTCTTGAAGTTCACTTATTTCATTTTCACTCATTTCAAGAACTTCTATATTTTCTATTAGTCTTTGGTCTTTTTCTTTCGGTTTTTAATTTTCATTGTGACGTACGTTATAATTTTTGACCGTACTTTCATCTAGGAAATCTAGAATCGGTTTGTCAGGAATTCTTAGTTCAATATCAAGTTTTGCCATTTCGTCCAAATCGATTGATCATAATGATCAGCTGCACACTCGTTTATCACATTAGCAATGTCTTCATTCACATATTATTCATCCTTTAAAGCAGACGTATTGAATTTCCAGAAACCTTTCGTATTTTCGGTTTTGTGGAATAGTAAGCGAAGAGTTACCACTGAATAATCTGAACAGTCGCCTGAAGGTTTCTCAAAATGTGAAAAATTGTGAGGTTAGGTGATAAAACTTAAAAAGAGGAATTGCAAATCAGTATGTACAAATGCGTCGATACACATTTACTGATATGTTGTATGTTATGTACCTTTTACACATATCAAATATATTCATGCACGCACCAAAAATAGGCATGTAATCATACACACACTTTTCACTAACACTCATGCAATGTGGCGCACTCACACACAGTTTATTCACGTACGTGCGGTCACGCCAGCGCTCACGCCCATACAGCCGTGCACAAATATGTGCAAATATGAATTCATTCATGTATGCTTCTTCGTAATTATCTGTACCTGACTCAGTTCATCAGGAAGGAAGAGTGATCAAACACTATTCACCCGTCCATCTCCACGTGCCATGTTTAAACGATGAACGTCTTTATAACGAGAGGAATGATTTTAACATTCTTGTAGATTGTATCATTTCATACACTAGGTCATATACTTAGCATGGGTGTAGTAGAAATCTGTTCTTTACCTTCTTGTAGACTGTATCATTCCATATACCAAGTCATATACTTAGCATGGGTGTATTAGAAATCCATTCTTTTGATTACAAATGTCCGTTTCTTTAAGATAAAGACACTTGCTGACTATTCAATATGACGAAAGTATTCCTTGGTGAATAATGAATTTCTTGATGATGACAAGCATAAACAGTCAGTTTCAGTTTCAGTTTCTCAGGATAACGTCTCCGCGTTCGGAATGAATTCCATACGCACTGACCGGGCTGGTGCCACGTGAAGGAGAAGAACCAAAATGATCACAGCACAAGCCTGCACATACGTCCCATGAGCTGGCAAGATCCTCAGGTCCTACCAAGTGTACCGGTGTTTTATGTCATATCTGAAACAATCTGTCACTGGAAACAATGTTGGCTACACTGTCATGACATGTGCATCAGCTTATCTCATCTTAAAGAAAATAATAAAAAAGAATAATAAAAGAATTAAAACACAACCAGTCACTAAACATAAACTTATCTCACCAATATTTCATATACTCATATCACAGACAGTACCCCCAGCCTCATCTGCCCATCAACATGATTAAAATCATGTTTCTTTATCGTAACTCCTCCGGTCTATCGTCACCCACGAGAAAAATCAATAAGAATAAACAACAAATAAAAACAATAAACACACACACATGCATGCACACGCACGCACACACACACACACACACACACACACACACACACACACACACACACACACACACACATACACACACACACGCGCGCGCGCGCGCGCGCGCGCGTACAAACACACACACATTACGATTTCAGAAAACACTAAAATGAATCAAGCAAGTGACCAAAACAAAACAAAACAAAACAAAACAAAACAAAACAAAACAAAACAAACAAATAAAAACAAAACAAAATAAAATCAGAAGCAAAAACAGAAAAAATGCACGTGCATGCGCACACACATATGCACACCAACAGTCACAGTCACAAAAGAAAAAGAAAACAAAAAGAAAACAAAAAGCAAACAAATACCGTGACAATACCGTGTCAAAAGCAAAGACACACAAACACACAACAAACAAACGGCGATCGTCTAAAAGCACATATATGTCAATAGACGTTAAAAGAGATAACAAATGAAACAAACGGCATTTCTCCATTTCCTTTATTTCCGATTTAGGAAAAACCCAAACACTATCCGTTCCACATAAATAAATATATTATTATGCTTTTATTTTCTAATTCTGAATATTTTATTCGGGCTTTCAAACAAACACTGATTTAAGTTGCTCGCGTGAATGAAGGAATGGTCTGTGTGTGTTTACTGGTTTCAGCAACTGCTGGTAACCTACATCTCTCTCTTTCTAGCGACCATGGCTGCAGGCCATACTGTAACTGGCATATTCACGACGTTATGCTAATGTGCATGTGAAGAAGAGTCAAGTGGAAAAGGCGATCTAACTGCTCTCTAGTTTACCTGTTAACGTTTAAGGAGCGTTGATTGCAGTTTAATTGCTGGTTGGGGGTCTAAATGCGAAGAGAGTGTTTGTTTGCTGGAGGCCATGTCCATCAGATTTGACAGTTGACAAGAGCAGGACAGGCCTGGACCTGTTCCTCTTCTTTGCCGGCGGCTCTTCATATCCCCCACCCTCATTCCTAACTCCCACCACACCCCTGCAACACGTCAGTTCTCCAGCCTGGCGGGGCTGTCACCTTCAACCTCCCCCTTCCAATTCACCAGCTCTGGGCGCTGATGCTATCTGGTGTCGGCCCAAGCTACTGTTGCAATCCTTCCTTCCAACCGTGACCATCTCATTGTTTCGCTTGACCGCCTGAACCTCTGACCACCAGTTATTAACCATCCATTTTGTGGAAGTACATATACATACAAACGGTAAGCGATAGGCCAATCTACGCCCCATCTTGACGTGCGCCAGTGGCTACAGTACAGAGAGAGGACGGCACCGTATCAATGTTACACTGAAGACCATGTTCCTTTCATTCTTGACGGCCGCAGAACCATAAATAACAGCCAGTGTTGGCACACATAGCAACAGCTGCAGAATACCGGAGATGCTATCTCGGAGTTGGGTAAACCCTTATGCGTTCCACCTAGTACTTTCCCTAATAGTACAGAGCATCCTATATATAATATGGGGCCGTCGTATGCCCTGCCTTTATGAGGTTTTTATTGCCCACTGCTATTTTTTCTATGTCATTATTTTTTGTTGTTGTTATACGTAAATATTTACGTTTTGACCAAGCAAGCTGAGAATATTGTAGACGCTTCTTCTTTTTAAAGATGTTGATGAATGGTTTTGTTGGTTTTTAATCACAAAGGACCTTATTTTGCCCTTCTCACTTGAAATGGTCCGAAGGTTCAAAGTTACAACATTGCACACGTTTATGTCCACAGTCAGTACGATCTCTAACATTTCTTCCAGCTGTCAGCAAAGGTCTCCAAGCTACCAGGTACTGGTCTTTGGCCAGATTAGACAAGATGTCCCCTCTAACATGAAATCACAAACAACGTTACGAGTTTTTATTGTCATCATGATCCAAGCACATGCTATCTTTTTAAACAAAGAAACTACCGCTGATTTGAATATTTTGTACTATTATTGATATTACTATTGCTGACGATTTGGCCTCGGTTTCAATGGATATTTAAGGGACAGGTTGTGCCAGTTGAGTGGCAGAAGCATTTCAGACCTGCAACGTATTTCCATTCCTGCACTGTGTGTTGTGTACAGTGTGTTGTAATGCTGGTGTGACTGTCGCGTTATCGTAGTACTGCTGAACCGCTTTCGTTGTTAGATACAACTCAGACCAGAAATCAACAGTAAACATACAGGCATAATTATCGTTTCTAGCTTTCCACCGCTCAAGGAACCCGTCCTCCTTCTCCCCAAAACACTTTTCATAGGAAAGTGTGTAAACATCAGAATAATACAGATGTTCAATAGAATCGAATAAAAAGGGTAATATGTTTGAAATTCTATCGCTGAAAATACGAAGTATCACCTTTTGTTTATCATTCAGATGTTAAACATAGGAATGCAATGGGCACCTCTGTCTTCACCACTACCATCAGCATGACATCAAGTTTATCATCATCAATATCTATGACTTTACTAACACCAGGACTGACAGGTAAGAAACTGTATGGCAAGTTCACGCCTAATCTTCACGCGTCTCCACTGACCTTGTCCACGTCAGCAGGTGAATGTCGTTATGTGGCCCTAGCTTGTCCTCTAGCTCCTTAATGGCTGTATTCCTGGACTCTGTGTCAGTCCGAGCAGTCAGGGGTTTTTGCTTCATCTTTCACTCCATCTACAACTCTTCAGTACATTACTATAATTGACCGGTATATTGAATATGGATGATTTACTATCAACAATCATTTTGATTTTATGACAAGAGTATGTGCGCGGTCTGATCTCAAGTTTGTCCAGGTGTGTGTGTGTGTGTGTGTGGTGTGTGTGTGTGTGTGTGTGTGTGTGTGTGTGTGTGTGTGTGTGTGTGTGTATGTATGTGTATGTGTATGTGTGTGTGTGTGTGTTGTGTATGTGTGTGTGTGTGTGTGTGTGTGTGTGTGTGTGTGTGTGTGTGTGTGTGCGCTCGCTCGCTCGCTCGCACGTCCGCGTGTTATCTTTTAGTCACTTGTGTCCATGATAAAGCCATCTTGACACATCAGCAGACAAAAACAGCATATCTATTGAAGATTTCGTCTCTATGTTTCTTTCGTTGTATTTGAATTACATATAGTACTTTTATTCTTTGGCAACTGTTTTGTATTCAGGTTTAACGAACACTGATTTTACACGTCAGGCTAAACTTTTCACATCAACTTCCTGCCTCTTTTCAATAAGCAATATGGCTTTCTACTATTCATATGTAAATAGTTGAAGTACGAAGCTCATGGCTAGAACACTATTACATGAAGTACGCTTGTCAAAACTTATCATATGCTTCGATTGAAAGCGAGAATTAAATATGAAATTCCCACACTGTACTTCCAAAATCTCAGTTCGAATAAAATGCCAACTTATATGTCAGAACTTTTTCCTCCTGTGCTGCAGATCTTTTATAGCTCTCAGGTCTCAAAGTAGATTTTTCTCTTAAGCGTATCTCAGTTGTCTCCAACTACTGCGGAAAGATATTAAATGTTTTTGATTCAGTCGCGCGCGTGTGTGTGTGAGTGTGTGTGTGAGTGTGCGTGTGTGTGTGAGTGTGCGTGTGTGTGTTTGCGTGCTCTCGTGTTCGTTCGTGCGAACTTGTGTCTGTGTGTATGTGGGCACCGTGTATGTGTGTGTACAGTATATATGTGTGTGTTTTATGTCTGTATTTACGTATGAAACACATGTCTTTAATTCTATTCGTTTTCTTCCTAAATACCTTTATACGGGTGGAGTAATATCATCTGCTGTTGCTGCATTGCTGTATGGACCTATTTACCCTCCCCTCTTTTAAATATATGTGTGTGCGCATGTATATATGATTATATTTTGTGTGTGTGTGTGTGTGTGTGTGTGTGTGTGTGTGTGTTTGCTTTCACGTGTGTATGTGTGTTTGTGTGTGTGTATATATGTGTGTGTGTGCGTGTGTGTGTGTGTGCGCGTGCGTGTGTGCGTGTGTGTGTGCGTGTGCGTGTGCGTGTGCGTGTGCTTAAAGATTGTATTTAGCAGATATTTATACTTTTCTTCCTTATGTATTTTTGTGGACTAGTGTCACTACCACTTATTTCTTTCATATTTTGACTTTTTGATGACTATATCTATGCTGCATTGATGTCTAGTGTGTGTATCTGACTGTTTATAATGTATTGATACATTGAAATGGCAACCCCCCCCCATTTTAAAAGCTTGCTTATGCAAAATGCAACGGGCTACCTTTGACGTGTACTGGTGACGATATGCAAATGGACTTATCATTGTATGGGATAGTAAACAGTTGGCAATTTACCATCATCAGTAGTTATAATTGTAGTAGAAGAAGTAACGGTTAATTTTGTTGATGTTGTTGTTGTTCTTTTTCTTGCCTTTACTTACCGTCATCAGTAGTTATGGTTGTAGTAGAAGTCGTAGTGGTTGTTGTTATTGTCGCTGCTTCTGTTACTTCTGCTGTTCTGGTAACAAATCGATTTGTGCACTGATTAACATTACAAAAGCAGCCTAATCATCCAGTTGTTCCTAGCCAGTACTATTCTGGAGTCACTAAGCACAGTACAGTAAGACATTTCAGACTGACACACTGTGACTACAAGTATACCAAGCGGTAAAGAGAAACAAGAGGTTTTCTTTGCAAGCCGACTAAGACCGAGTACCGAAGATGCAAGTTGGACATAAAAAATATTGGGTTTTGTTCTTTTAACCGTTTCAAAGGTTATAGGTGTGTAAGAAACGTTTTATTCAACTTGGAACAAAAATGAATAAATAGATTAATAAATAAATATATAAATAAATAAAGAAACAAATAAATAAATAATACAAGTCAAGACATATCAACAACCCCAGTTTTATGTATACCACAACAAAAAAGACATCTATTTTCTTATGCCATAACACACTTTGTGCTTTAGGTGATCTTCAAAAATGTTTAGTAATTTTAAGTCCTCAGTATGCTAAACATGCGATCAAAGTTCGGTAAACATACGCTGCTGACCAACCTTAGATATTTGAATTTATTTGTTATAATAAATCAATAACTAGAAAGATGATGATGATGATGATTACGATGATGATGATGATGGTAGTGGTGGTTATGATGATGAGGATGATGAGGATGAGGAGGATGACGATAATACTGACATGAACTATGTAGGAAAAAGATGTGCACACCAACTGGTTGCTTAAAGTGTGCAGATGGTACGATTATTATGGAAAAGACAAAATATTGGATACATGGGGAGAGTACATTGTAGACCATTTTGACGACGACAGAAAGGAGAAACATAAGAGAGAACGTTGAAGGACAACCAATCATGAAAGATGAAGTTAGAGTAGCGGTGAAAAAGACGAAATCGGGAAAAGTTCCTGGACCAGACAATATTACTATAGAAATGATTGAGGTTCTAGATGAATTTGGTATTGAAAGAGGGACAGTCTTCTTGAATGAAATTCATGACACCGGAAAAATCCCTACAGATATGTCAAAATCAATTTCCATTGCACTTCCAAAGAAAGCAGGGACTACAGAATTCGAACTCCATTGTAAGTCAGCTTGATGAGTCATGTGACAAAGATTTTATTGAGAACAATCATGATGAGGACAAGGAACAGAATCAAAACAGAAATAGCAGAAGAACAATGCGGATTTGAACTATTAATGTCATATACATGTACATATCCTAAGAACTATCTAGAAAGATCAGCTGAGGTAACTAAGGATTTATACTTATGTTTTATTGATTATACTAACGTTTTTGATTAGATAAGAAACGAAACAATCAACCAGCTGGGAAAGCACAACATTGATAGCAAAGACCTGAGAATAATAAGGAATATGTATTGGAACAAACAGCATCAATGAGAGTAGAAAATGATAGAAGCTCTTTCCAAAATATCAAAAGAGGGGTTTAGACAGGGATGTGTTCTGTTACCAGATTTGTTTTCAATTTCGAGTGAAACCATCATGAGAAACCTAGAAGAATGCCCTGAGAAAAGTAATAAACAATCTGAATTATGCAGATGACTCCGTGCTAATTGCAGAAAACGAAGAAGCCCTACAAAATCTTGTGAAATCAATCGAAATAGAAACAAAAATAAAGAGCTGGAACTAAATTGCAAGAATACAGAAGTCAAGGTAATCTATTAAAAAGACAAGAAATCCCCTCATGCAAAATAACAGAAAATGGCATAACACTGAGACAAACTGATAAGTTTGAATAGCTGGGAACAGTCATCTTACCAGACGGCACATGTACAATGTATTAGAAATATCCAGCAGAATCGGCCAAGCTAAAACAGCATACAAAAAGATGAAAAGTGTTCTTACCAAAAAATACCTATCAATTAACACAAGGAAGAGAGTTTTCAGTGTTATATAGAACCAATACTGTTGTAGGGATGCGAAGTGTGGACAGTCAGCACGCGAAGTCATAACAAGATTGAGCAGCTGATATGTGGTTTCTTAAAAGAATGTAAAAAGTTCCATGGACAGCAAAGAAAACAAACGAGACAGTCTTGAAAGGGGCAAACACAAAAGGAATATTAATGAAGAAGATAGGAAAGACAAGCAACATTTATAGGACATTTTATGAGGCAAGAGAAATTTGAGTGCGTATAACAGTGGGAAAGCTGGAGGGAAAAAGAGTACCAGGTAGACCCAGGGAAAAATATTGGACATATTTGCAGAGTGGATGAAGACGGGCAGAGAGAGAGAGAGAGAAAGAGAGAGAGAGAGAGAGAGAGAGAGAGAGAGAGAAAACAGACAGACAGACAGAGACAGAGAGGAGAGAGAGAGAGAGGAGAGAGAGAGAGAGAGAGAGAGAGAGAGAGAGAGAGAGAAGAGAGCATCTGATCAGACACAACACAAAAGCACAGAAGGACACAAAATATGAGAGCATGGAATGCCCATTCAAACTTTCCTTCTCGTGAATTTACGTTTGGTAGCCCCTGCGATTTAACTGCGTGCTTTCTTTTCCCAGAAATAAGCAAAAAGTAGCGAAAACTATCGAACACGATCTCGAAAAAGACAGGGAAGAGAGCTGATACTACAAAAATTAAATCAGTGTATGTTATTTTCACATTTGTAAAAAAAACGTTTCTTGATCAATTTGCTGTCGTATATTGCTTGGTAGGTGATAGAGTGAATTCGGTAATGAATACATTTACTTCGTGGAAATTCTGTGTTGAGTTTCGTTTTCTCTAATTCTATTTTGTCTTCATATTTGTGTCTCAGGTCCGTTTTTTGCTCCCGTCCGTTAGATCTGTTGCAGATATTTTCAGTTAACAAACAGTCTTTTGCGGTCTTCTTTACCCGCCGCATCTTACATTGCACATGAAATATTGGCTTTGCTCTGTTCTTGCTTAGGAAGTGAAAATTCCATATATTTCGGTTGGGATATTCGGCTTTTCATGGTTGATCATACATATTTTGGCGTGTTGGGTTAATACATTTACATACTTTTTGATATGGGTAATAGAGAGTGATGATACATCAACTCCAAGGACATTTCGTGGATATAGGAAACGCCACATTTCTTTCAGATCATGATAATCATAAACTGAACGGAAATAAGATGGGTTTTTTTGGAAAAAAATTGATAACTGGCTTGGGCATTTACGCTTGACCAAGGCCAGTTGGCCGAAAATTTGCGCCTGTCTTGTCTTGTTAAATTGAATACGCGTTCGTATTCTTCTTTCGTGTTTTTTCTGGTTCCTGTTTGTTTGAACGCGGGCAGTCACACTTGTTTTAGATAGACAGATGAGACAGAGAGAGGGGGAGAGAGATAGATTGATAGAGAGAGAGAGAGAGAGAGAGAGAGCGAGAAAGAGAGAGAGACAGAGACAGAGACAGACAGACAGACAGACCGACCGACCGACCGACTGACAGACAGACAGGCAGACAAACAGACAAAGGAAAGGGGAGAGATTTAGTATTTCAATGCAGAAAATAACAGCTGAGAACTGGGATAAGAGAGACCCGTGTGTTGGAATGAGGGTGACTAGTGATTTTATTAGCACAATATATGTAGAACTAGACAGGGGGTTTCAATTAGTATAAATGTTTCCATCTGCAGCTTGTAACACTACGGTTGCTCGAGGTCAGCTCAGGTGTATAGCGGTCAAACATAGAATGAGGGAACGTATCATACCATGGTGACTATCTGTAAAAATTGATTAGAGACGGTTGCTGGTTTCGGCGGCTTTAGTTGTTCATATCATTCAATTCTCCATGGTGAGCTGCGTGACTGCTCACACTAGAGAGAGAGGGGGGGGGGGGGCGAGGGGGACACAGAGAGAGAGGGAGGAGAGAGCGAGAGAGAGAGAGAGGGAGAGAGAGAGAGAGAGAGAGAGAGAGAGAGAGAGAGAGAGGTATAACAGGATTTAATGTGACGGCTCAGGTGTATATGCTTTTCTTATGGTTTCAAGTTTATTTGTATAGATATGATCAAGAATCGTTTCTGTTTCTGGATTAGATGTTATTCTAGTTGGTTCTGCTGTAAGCTGGAGGAGCTCAAAGAGACTATAGGTTAAATACTAGGACTTTGGTGGTTTCAATAAATGTTGCCTACATTGAAATCACAGGGAGAACATTATCAACAGTATGTTTGTGTTTATTGTAACGAAGGAGTTATACCATTCATAATTCGCAGGCAATTTCTATGTATATAGATAACAAAGAAAGACAGACGGAATGTGGGCACCTGGAAGTTCTTGCCAAATACATTCGACTGAAATATGTTGTAGATTTTGGCGTCGTTGAGCGATGCTTTCAAAACTGTTATGGATATGTACAATAATTCCAGTTTAACATGTGACCTGGGGACCTGTTCTTATTATGTTGCAGTCTAAAATGTTACCAGAAACAGTAGGTATATTATAATAGTGATTTAGTAATACTACATGTACATAAGCGATAAAATGATGTTGAGTTATGAAGAAAATTGATAACATGTAGTCCTTTGTTGCGTAGAGAACAGACATTTAGATGACTATGGAAATGAAAGGAAAATATTTCGTATTTCATACTTATTTCATACTTATTTCTTTTGTCACAGTTGATTTACCGCGTGAAACTCAGGCTCTCTCTCCTTTGAGAGCTCGTGGCTGCAGTGCAGCGCCACCCAAGACTTCAGAAAGGCAAGAAGGCTAATTGGTCTGTCAAGTGAGTGAAATATGTCAACAGAATGAAAATAAGAACATGAATGGGTAAGATAAAACTACTAGAAGATAAATAGCTGTTTCAATCATTAAGATGATTTGCAAACTAAAGAAGAGAGTTTACATTCGAAGATGTGAATGTCACGAATCTGGGAGGAGCACATTTAGCGACTGAGATGGTTGTAGGCAAAATGACCGAGCCCTGGGGAAATTACACTGATAAAATTTAGCGGTCAAACATAGAATGAGGGAACGTATCATACCATGGTGACTATCTGTAAAAATTGATTAGAGACGGTTGCTGGTTTCGGCGGCTTTAGTTGTTCATATCATTCAATTCTCCATGGTGAGCTGCGTGACTGCTCACACTAGAGAGAGAGGGGGGGGGCGAGGGGGACACAGAGAGAGAGGGAGGAGAGAGCGAGAGAGAGAGAGGGAGAGAGAGAGAGAGAGAGAGAGAGAGAGAGAGAGAGAGAGAGAGAGAGAGAGAGAGAGAGGTATAACAGGATTTAATGTGACGGCAACCAGATCATGTACAAAATGTGTACAAAAGGATTGGAAAAGGGAAGATCTTTGTAATGATCGAGCATCAAAACAATAGATCAAACCACTACAACCCGTCTCTTGGACTTTACAAAATTCAGTGTAACACCATAAAACATAGCTATTTTTCTTTATTTGTGTAGATCACGTTGCAAAAATATTCTGAGTGGATTTTGTTAATATCTAATTCATACAAACCAAACGTGAGTTTGTGCGATTCCGAATTTTTAAAAGTGATTTAATTTAGAGTGAAGAACTTGTTCATATATCCCATAAATCAGTAAGTGATGGCCGTTAGAGAGAGAGGCCCAGAGCAAGACGCAAATGGTTTTGGCCGAAAAATTGCACCTGTCTTGTCTTCCACCTGCGTTGTCTTGTTTTGTCATATCAAATACGCGTTATGATTCTGTTTCTGTATTTCTGGTTCTGATTTGCTTAACGTTGGTAGTCACTTTGATTTAGATTTCTTATTGTCGTAAAGCAGCAAAGAAGAGATTTAGACTATTTTGAGAGGTTCCATAGGACACTGTCAGCATTTACTATAGGATACCTTTCGAGAAATACTGGAAGAAATCCTTAACAGCACCCTGACAATTCGTGAGCATGGTGAATCATTTCCTTTATCACTGACAAGTCAAGGTCGCAGACAATTACACTTGAGCAGTGTTCGGAATTTTTATACACACACAACACACACACACACACACACACACACACACACACACACACACACACACACACACACAGAGAGAGAGAGAGAGAGAGAGAGAGAGAGAGAGAGAGAGAGAGAGAGAGAGAGAAAAGATGAAAGGGACCTACAAAACCTTGTGAATATACTAGAAATAGAAAGCAAAGGTAAGGGGTTGGAACTAAACAGCAGGAAGACTGAAGTCATGGTGATCAATAAAAAACATGAAATCCCCTCATGCAAAATAACAGCAAATGGCACAACCTTGAAACAGGTTGAAAAATTCAAATACCTGGGAACGGTCATTTCATGAGACGGCAGATGCACATCGGAAATAGCCGGCAGAATCGGCCAAGCCAAAACAGCATTCAAGAAGATGACAAATATTCTTACCAACAAATGCCTATCAATTAACATCAGGAAGAGAGTTCTTGAATGATATATAGAACCAATACTGTTGTACGGATGTGAGGCGTGGACAGTCAACAAGCAAAGCCAAAACAAGATTGGGGCAGCCGAGATGTGGTTTCTAAGAAGAATGTTGAGAGTTCCATGGACAGTAAAGAAAACAAACGAGACAGTCTTGATGGAGGCAGACACAAGCAGATCACTCATAAGGAAGATTAGGAAAAGACAGGCAACATTCATAGGCCATTTTATGTGGAAGGGGGATTTGGAGCACCTGGTCACAACGGGAAAGCTGGAGGGAAAGAGAGCACCAGGTAGACCCAGGGAGAAAATGCTAGACGGACTTGCGGAGTGGTTGAAGACGAAGAGGGTGGAGGAGATGCTTGGGGCAATAAGAGATAGAGACAGATGGAAGTCCATGATCGCCAACGCCATGCGGCAGGGCACCTGATGATGATGATCACACACACACACACACACACACACACACACACACACACACACACACACACACACACACACACACACACACACACACACACACACACATACACATAGAGGGATGAGGGAAGAAGAGAGGATCGAGGAATGCAAAGAGAGGATCAAGAGACGAGAACGACAGAAGAAGGTGGGTTAGATTATTCTGACCAGATACCGTCTGTTTGGACTGTTTCAGGAGAAGAGACATCTGTATGAATGTGTTTATCGCTGCGGTGTCCATGTATGATATCAGCCAGACAGGTCTCTTCCATCAAATCATAACGTATAAACTACAAACAAAAAATAACAATAACGAAAAAAAACAAAAACAAAAAACAGTGAGAGTATCGAAACAGCAGAATATGAAACGGTGTTACGGCGCAAAAGCAATAATACAGTCAAGCTATTGTAAAAGCCTCCCTTTCACATTTGAAGACGATTGTGGCCTTAAGATGCTTTTCACAAGTATGACCTTGACAATTGCCCATTTCACGAACATTTATGGAATCGATGCTTTCCGAACGAATAAACGTTTGAACAAATAAGCAACAAATGAAAAGGAAAGCGATTTTCGTTTGTATATTCATATATGCCGATAAACCAGCTCGGCTGCTAACTTTAGGAAATCAGGCCTGATGATCGCAGGCAAAGTCCTGATGATAGTTTGGACAGATCAAAAACACTTCCGATCTCTTTGGGGACATGTCACGCCTAGCTGAAAAGCAAAGTAGACTGTATCTGAAGTGTCATGTTTGGCCGCTTTTGTGATTGTACTAATACCCCCGGTTTCTCTCTTGGTCCGGTAGCTGGGCTGGTCTTGGCTGGTGCGTACTGTGTGGCTGTTTTGCGGTTTGTCATCTCCCCACCTTGTCATTCGGCTCACAAACAAGGTAACTGATAACTGGGTCCGAATGGGTTATGCAGTGCATGGATAGCCTACTTTGCATGGCGAAATGGCTATCGTGTGGTGTCGGGAGATGGAAGGTGAGTGTCCGGTCAGTGGTGAGGTGTTGTTGCTCTAGGTCCCATCCAGCACTCTCTGGTATTTTTTGTTAACTTAAATATGTATGCTGGAAGATGTGCACATTTCTACCACTCTACGTGACCTTGTGGTTTGCGCACCAGGCTGACCGTTGGAATGTTGCGGGATCAAATTCCCATTAAATTGAAATTATCATTCTTTAGATTTTCGGCCTTGGCCAGCTCCTAGCGGAAAAGAGGGTGGTGTGAGCTCACTTAGATGACTGGAATAACACAAGTAATGTGTCATCCAGTTTACAACTGCGTCTTTGGGGATCTCGCTGAAACATTTGACCGACCAGTTAGCGTCTCTGTCTCCTAGGCCTGGTTGACACCTGTGGGATATATGTATTAGTGTAGATTGCAGCTCTGGGCCAAGCAGTTTCAAATTAAAATTAGGCTCTATTGCGACATTTCTACTATCAAATGTCTGGGACTGTTTCATGAAAAGTTTTCAACATCAGCCTTTGAGTGTTGTTGGGAGCGGTGGATGTCGTTGAAGGGACGATCAGGTGGTCGTTCACTGAATCTTTTCTGTCAATCGGGGGCATTGCAAATTGTGTCCTGTGTCTGCAGAATCAGAATCGGCACTATTAAATACCGGTACCGCCAAAATAACCTAGCAGTATAATTACAATATTTAATAATTACAATATTAAATAGCGCAAAATCTTGATAAAATCAAATCTAAGCGCTGAAACAGACACACACGCACGCACGCACACACACGCACGCACACACACACACACACACACACACACACACACACACACACACACACACACACACACACACACACACACACACACACACACGCACACGGCTAAAATGGGGAAAAAGAATAAAAGCAATGGAAAATTAAAAGAGAGCATATTATATACAATTATATATTACAATGTGATTCCCCTCCGAGTGGAGACAGGCTGCAGAGGGGGTTGAGTGAGGTCAGGATTTTATGCAGAGGAGAAAAGGTGAGTTTTGAGAGCGGACTTGAAGGAGACAAAAGTAGGTTGCTGACGGACTGAGAGAGGAAGTTTGTTCCAGGAGAGTGGACCAGAAACAGAGAAGGCTCGTGGACCATAGGTATTGAGCTTAGTGCGTGGAAAGCGAAAAGTCAGAGGATCGGAGGCAGAGCGGATGGTACGTGAGGGAACATAGATCTCAAGTAGGCTTGACAGGTAATCGGGGGCTGCGTTATTGAGGCTTTTGTAGCACACATGGTGTCTAGTTTGTACTGTATGCGCTTTGATACAGGGAGCCAGTGAAGTTGTGCCAGGAGAGGAGATATGTGGTCAGCTTTTTTCTTTTTGAGTACAAGGCTTGCAGCATTGTTTTGAATGCGCTGTAGGATGTGAATGGTGGAGGCAGGAAGACCAGACAGGAGTGAATTGCAATAGTCAATGCGAGACATTATGAAGGAGAGAACGAGTTTTGCAGTTGTTTCGACAGAGAGATACTTCCTGATCAGGCTTATACGATGGAGGTGATAGTAGCAAGATCTGGCAGTTTGAGAAACAAAGTTGTTCATGGAGAGGGTAGAGTCAATGCAGACACCAAGGTTTTTAGCTGAATCAGAAATTGGGACTGATGTGTTACATAATGGGAGAGAAAGAGGAGGCAGCTGAGAAAGTTTTTGACGGGTGCCAATGAGGATAGCTTCTGTCTTGTTGTCGTTAAGCTGAAGTTTATTGTATGTCATCCAGTTCTTAATGTCCGAGTAACATTCAGTGGTGCGAGTCAAGAGGCGCTGTATATTGTCAGGTGAATCACTGTCTTGAAGTTGGGTGTCATCAGCATAGAAGTGGTGTTTTATAGAGTGGGAGTTGATAATGGTGGACAGGTGTAAAGAGTGAAAAGAACAGGGCCAAGGACAGATCCTTGTGGAACAACACAGGTCAGGTATGCAGGTTGAGAGGAAGTGCCATTGATGAGAACAGTTTGTTTTCTGTTATATAGATATGAAGTGAACCAGGAGAGAGCAGTGTCAGAGATGCCAAAAGTATGATGGAGTCTAGAAAGGAGAATACCATGATCAATGGTATCAAAGGCTGCAGACAGATCAAGGAGTGTGAGGAGAGAGACTTTGCCAGTATCAGTTGCAAGGAGGAGATTGTTGAGAATGTGTAGTAGGGCAGTTTCAGTGCAATGGCACTGGCGGTAGGCTGACTGGAAAGGATTGAGGAGATTGTTGGCATAATGGTTCTCCTCAGATGGTAGCCACATGGTGACTGGTCACTGAGAGGTCCTGTGAGATCCCTAGCACGGAAACGGCGGCGAAATGAATTTACAGCTATGAAGCGATTGGGCCCACGAACATAGGCTGTCGTCGTAGTCGTGATTACGCTGCGCAGAAACCGTGTTTCATTAGTAGCCAAGTCGGTAACAGCAGGTGCTGTGCATTTTTAAAATGTAGATGAAGAAAAAAGTTTAAATTACAACATGAAATAAAACAGAAAAAGAAGGAAAGAAAGACGACAAAGAGAAAAAGAAAGAAAGAAAGACGACAAAAAGGAAAGAAAGGGGAAAAGAAAGAAAAAGAAATAACAATCTGTGTACAAATACTATCTAGAGTAGATTCTATTGTTCTATTGCCATAAAAATTCTCGTTTAATGATCGTGCACAGTCAAGATTCAGAGCACGCTAATATTTCTGGCAGATTCATGATACACAATGCCACGACAACTGAATTATTTTGTTGTTTCTGTTGCCTAATAAGTTAATAAGTTCAAATACCTGGGAACGGTCATTTCATCAGACGGCAGATGCACATCGGAAATAGCTGGCAGAATCGGCCAAGCCAAAACAGCATTCAAGAAGATGACAAGCATTCTTACCAACAAATGCCTATCAATTAACATCAGAAAGAGAGTCCTTGAATGATATATAGAACCAATACTGTTGTACGGATGCGAGGCGTGGACAGTCAGCAAGCAAAGCCAGAGCAGGATTGAGGCAGCCGAGATGTGGTTTCTCAGAAGAATGTTGAGAGTACCATGGACAGCAAAGAAAACAAACGAGACAGTCTTGATGGAGGCAGACACAAGTCGATCACTGATAAGGAAGATTAGGAAAAGACAAGCAACATTTATAGGCCATTTTATGAGGAAGGGAGATTTGGAGCACCTGGTCACAACGGGAAAGCTGGAGGGAAAGAGAGCACCGGGTAGACCTAGGGAGAGAATGCTGGACGGACTTGCAAAGTGGCTGAGGATGAAGAGGGTGGGGGAGATGCTGGGGGCAACGAGAGATAGAGATGGTTGGAAGTCCATGGTCGCCAACGCCATGCGGCAGGGCACCTGATGATGATGATAATGATGATGTTGCCTTCCACATCTCCATCTCTTAATTCATGAGAAAATTGTTATACTATCTTGCAAAGTTTAGGGGATGTATTCTAATGCTCTAACATTTTATACACGAGGGACAGAAACTACAGAAACTAACAGTAACAAAAAGAAATCCATACTTACATCTGAAGTGTCTAGATGGGACTTGAAGTCCCTGCCCTTACCAGGGCGCCCAAGTGATTGAATGAACGAATGTTTCTAGAATATATACTTCCTTCAACGCAACAAAGAACTCAGTGTGTAGGCAGGAATACAGAAGTGGGTTAAACAGGCCAATTAGGCTAATGTGCATAATTAACTCTGTTGTTGTGTACGTCATCTGTATACTTACTGGTTACAAGCAGTCAGAGAGGGGGATGGGGGTATAGACAGCTGGCTTAGTTTGATCCGAGACAGACAGAGGGAGGGAGGAGGGGTGTATGGAATGGCAGAGAGGAAGGGGACAGTATATACAACGTCGTCTAAAGTTTACGGTAGGCCTGCTATCTGTAAGGCAACCGTTACGTGACCCGAGTCTGGTAAAAATTCAAATGAAAACTTACAGTAAACTGTACAGACGTAGATGAAAACACTACTCCCTAGCTTGTACTTGTTATATTTCATCCGACCAACCAAAATATGACAATTTCAGTTCGTCTGGCTGGATAAGATCTTTTTTTTCAATGAAGACACCAGGGCGTTCTTCAAACAAGTGTTTTCTGTGTGGGGGTGAAGAAGGAAGGAGTGTTGTGGGGCAGCTTTGATGTTACAGGTGTGTGTCAGTTGTCTCTGCCCAGGACTGGTGGATTACAGTTTGCTCAGGAAGGTGTCACTGTCGGCGCACCATCCATATCCGCTATAGCACAAAGCAAACAGGGCCCGCCTTCACTGAGCTCCTGACATGGCTACTAATGATGTAGTCGCTAGTCACTCTGCAAAGTCAACACAGCACCCTCATACCTGCCTGCCTGCCGCAGAGCCACAGAAACCTCTGTCTGGCTCTCGCTTTTTCTCCGCGAGTTCAAAATGAGTGTAGTGTAATTATCCGTTGTCTGTAGTAGAATGCTTTGAGATGCAGGTGTTTATATCGTTTTTTTGCTTTTGTTTGTTTGTATGTTTGTTTAGTATTTTTCTGTGTTAGTTTGAAATAGTGTTGCTATTGATCTTCTAATTTTACTCTTTTTGTTGTTGTTCTTTACCATTTATGAGTCAAATCATATTTCGTTCCGAACGCGGAGATTTATCTTGAGAAAGTGAAAATGTTATACATGTTTGTTTGTGTTAGTGGGCATGGACTTGATATAAACAAGGGCATTTGTTTACTCATGTCATTATGTTCATATGTGTGTGTTTGTCCGTATATATGTTCATCTGTGTGTCTGTGTGTGTGTGTGTTTGTGTGTGTGTGTTTGTCCGTTTATGTGTTTATCTGTGTGTGTGTGTGTGTCTGTGTGTGTCTGTGTATGTTTGTTTACGTGTTTATCTGTGTGTGTGTGTGTGTGTTTGTCCGTTTATGTGTTTATCTGTGTGTGTGTGTGTGTGTGTGTGGTGTGTGTGTGTGTGTGTGTGTGTGTGTGTGTGTGTGTGTGTGTGTGTGTGCGCGCGCGCGCGCGCGAGCGTGTTTCACATGTATTCACGGCTGTCCACGGATGGAGTTTTACCCGGTTTAATCAGTGCATGTAATGGTTAAAAGAAGTGAAGGCTCCTTACACAAGAACAAAATGCATTATATTTCTGACGTTGTAGACTATTTCCTCTGCTATTCATTTTTCAATGTATTATATTTACCTTGTGCTACTGTCTTAGATATACTACATTGCTTTCTTTGTGCTGAAAACCTTGACATATCCTCTGACAGATGTAGTCGCTACAGCCGCAACACACTCCATTTTTCTCCTTGACATGCCGGGCCATTTCCCGTTTTGTTTTCGGTTTGGCAGAAATCTCATCAAGTCATTTTTTGAGATTGTTCTTCCATCTAACCCTGACTCCTGGTTTATGGCTCTTTTCTTTTTCTTTGGATCACATCACTGTTCTTAAAGGGCACGTTTTTGGCAGACCACCTGACTTGATCACAACTGTTCAACTTGTGCCTGTGCAAAACTAAAGACTCCAATGATTTGCTGGAATTTCCTGTGGTTACCTCGGGTGGTTAAGTCGTCCTTAGATGACATATAAATGACTTTGATCTGAATTCTCCTCTCCATATTTGTTTTCAGAACTTGATTTTACATGCATACAAATTTGATTTGACGACGGATCGAGATGTTAAAATTTTCTCACCAAGTGATCAAAGGTACATTACAATGTGATAATGGGCAGAGTGGAAATCTTTAACAAAAGATCTTTCAAGAACAGGGAGAATAAACTGAATACTCTAATGGACTAGGAAACGGTCCTTAAGAAATCACAAAAATAAGCGAAATAAAATAGAAATTGTTCCAGCTTAGGATTTATAAAGAACAGATTTGGTAGACGACAACAGATGTTATTCTGAAAAAAAGACGGCACTCATCATTATTTGTGGTGCTGTCGGTACTCCAGAATGCTTTGGAAAGAACTAGCTTCAGTTTCAGTTTCACTTTCTCTGGAAAATGTTTCCGAGCTGGGGCTAAATCGCATGTGCATTCTGGTACTAAAGATCCAAACTGATCATGACGTAAACCACAAGCCTGCGTGTAAACCCTATAGTGCTCGGAAAGGTCTTGATAGCTACTTAGCAAATATGTTCTCTGTATATCCTTGAATCAATAATTTATCATTATGTGTATCCTTGAATCAAATCGTCAGTTAAACAACTCACATTTTAAATATTGTATTGAAATGTTTCTTTTCATCTGCATTGTCCCATGAATCAACAAACACAACAAACAAACAAACAAACAAACAAACAAACAAACAAAAAACACATCCCCTCTCCCCTGGACGAACGGCCTGTACAACAACGTCATAAAAACCCAGTCATGGACAACACAACACACAACACACAATAGCCATGCCCCTGATTCCCTCAGCCCTTCTTCCATTCCACCATAAAAAACAACAACAAAGGCAAGATGATGATAATGATGATGATGATGATGATGTTGATAAGTGATAATAACAATGACAATATGATACTAATAATCAATACGCAAAGTCAAAACAAGATTGAGGCAACTATAACGTGGTTTCTGAGAATATTAAGAGTTCCTTGGACAGCAAAGAAAACAAACAGTACAGTCTTGAAAGGAGCAAACACAAAAAAGAACATTGATGAAAAATATTAGGAAAAGACAAGCAGCATTTATAGGACATTTTATGAGGCAAGAGAAATATGAGTACCTAGTCACATCGGGAAAGCTAGAGGGAAAATTGCACCAGGTTGACCCAGGGAGAAAATATTAGACGGTTTTGAAGAATGGATTAGGACTGAAAGGGTAGGCGATAATACTTCCAGCAACGAAAGAAGAAGAAGAAGAAGAACAACAACAACAACAACAACAAAAATAGCAATGATAGTAATAATTATAAAGAAGGAAAAGAGAAAGAATTCCTCTTGTATAGCCAAACAATCCATATCAAAGTATGTTCGCTGCTGTAATCGATCATGACAATAACAACAACAACAGCAGCAGCAACAACAACAAAAACAAAAACAATAACAGAAACAACAACGGAGGGAATGAGAAGGAGAGGCTGGTTACCTGGTACACTCTGTCAGTCGGGTACGTACATTAATGCAGTATAAACATAATGAGTACAGTAAGTTAAACAACAGATGATAACATGAAACGAAAAACAGGTAAAAGACCACTAGACCAAAAAGAATATATACGATAGAAAAAAAAAAAGATTAAATCAATTTATATTAGTACAAGTCTTTAAACACACACACACGCGCGCGCACACACACACACACACACACACACACACACACACACACACACACACACACACACACACACACACACACACACACAGACACACACACACACACACACACAGACACACACACACACAAACAAAAACAAACAAACAAACAAAACCGCAAAACAAAGAAACAAACACAAACAAAGAAACAAACAAACAAAGATATATATTCTTGTCACTTGGAACATGACCGGACTATAAACATTAATCTCTACGTTATGTAGACGTTATTGAAAGAGTTGTTTTGAGATATTTTTTGAAAACAAACAGACATGTGTCCTGTCTCACAGACACTGTGAGGGAGTTCCATGTTGTTGGGCCAAAAACACAGACGGGGTTCTTTCCGCAAGTAGTTTCAGTTTCAGCTTAATCACCTTAATCAAGGTTAACTATGTTCTTAATAATGCTTTGACTTTCACTAGCAGCACTTGAGATGTTTGTCCGGAAAGCAGAGCAGTGCAGCTGTGAGTACAGAGCAAAGAAATGGCAGAATTCTCCTGATTGATAACAGGGCTCAGTGGTCGAAAATACATAGTAAAGAGAACAGACCTCTAAACAGAGCAATGTGGGAAACCAAATTCAAGTAAAAATGGAGCTGACTGAATGTCAATGATGACAACAGACTGAGTTCATGAACCACCCATGAATAGTTTCGAAGCAACCAAATGTGGGTGACAGTCTTGAACTCATTGTGTTGTCTTCAGTAGTGTCAAATGCTGCTTAAAGATCTAGTAGCGATAGAATAGACACTTTTCCATTATTGGAAGCCTGCAAAAGACCAGCTACAACTTTTAACAAAACATTTTCTGTACTATGACCTTTACGACAGGCTAACTGAAAGGCTCAAAAGACTATTGGCTTCTAGGTAATTCATAAGCTATGACATGACGATAGTTCAAGGACCTTAGACAGAAATGGAAACTTGGAAACAGTACTATGATTGTTTTTAGATCATGAGGAACTATATTTGACTTTTTGAGCAGGGGGTTGACAAAGATATGCTTGAAGATTTGTGACATAACACCTGCAATCAAGTATATATTACCTATTTCAGTTGCAATAGGAGAAATGTCTTCACAAAGTTTAAAAAATAAGTAAAAAGAGGAGAGGTCAGATATAGGCTTACGTATATCAACGGGTTTTTAGTCCTTAGAATTGTTTCAAGTATTTCTATGGTTTGAAAGGAATACAGTCGATTTTTTTATACAAATTTAAGAGAAATGTGATATTTCTGAGGTTATAAGCAAACAAAGTTTCTATAAATAGCATGGATAGGCAATGTTTATGTTGCTAGAAAATACATGTGTGTGTGGTGATGTAGGCCTACCTTCTTGGAGACATGGTGAAAGCAGAGAGTGGGATGTAAAGGGAAACTATCCCGGCGGCCGTGTGGAGAATGACAAGTGGGTTAGGCGGAGACAGATTTACTGCAACCTCGCTTGTGTCAGGCTACGTATATTTTTCCTGTTCCACTCCATCCTCCTACCCCTCTGGCCCGGCCTTTTCATACAAAGACAGATACAAAATGAGGAGTATAAATGCCAGACTGTGTCATAATGGCTGCAGTCCCAAATAAAGCTGTCTTTACGCCAACCGTTCCCCGAGGACAGGTGGGCTGACACACGTGATAAACTCAGCTTGTTGCTGCAACAAGCCCCTTCCACTTGTCCTGTCGGAAATACTAACTGCTCAGCGAGAAAACGCTGACAGTTGGGTGTGAACAACGGCTCTTTGCATTTTACATAACGCTTGATTTTGTCACCTACGTAACATCTCAAGTGTGCTTGAAGTAAAAGCCAGATGTCACGCCCAGAATGTCACCACAGGTTTCGCCCGCCAAGTTTACCCTTACTGCACTACGTTTAAGCATTATAGTTAATCAAAACCAGACTAGCCTACACTTTACTCTCAGTGTGCAATGTTTTACAATAAAACAAACAAATAAGAAAAGCAAAGCTCATATATTATTTTCATTAAATTATGTATACATATTTTTACTTATTTATTTATTTTGCTTACAAAAAGTCGTTTTATCAACAGTCTTTGCGCAAGAAAACGCAGTCAGCAAGCCTTCCCCCCCCCCGATAGGATGGCAAACAATGAAGCTACGTGGCATGATAATTGAATGAACAGCTATATAGGTTGGACGGGGTGCATCAAAGATCAGAAATCTCCGTTTTTCGCTAGTACGTCCACATGTTTATTACCGTACCAAATGTTAATATGCATGATTTTTTTGTCATTGTTTTTACATATCTTAAAGTATGGTGGGGTTTGAATTCAAAACCAAACAATTCTTCTGCTGGTGGCGTTTTACCAGAATGTATACAAACATAGGATTGTATCGCGTGAGACAAAATGTGAAGGGCTGAATTCCAGGCAGCATAAGTGCCATCTCCTTGCTTTGAAGTTGTGAAATGAGTGGTCTGTGAATGTTATATAGAACCGATACTGTTATACGGTTGTGAGGCGTGGACAGTCACCACGCATGTGGTTTCTAAGAAGAATGTTGAGAGTTCCATGGACAGCAAAGAAAACAAACGAGACAGTCTTGATGGAAAAAGACACAAGAAGATCATTGATAAAGAAGATTAGGAAAAGACAAGCAATATTTATAGGCCATTTTATGAGGAAAGGGGAATTAGAGCACTGGTCACAACAGGAAAGCTGGAGGGAAAGAGAACACCAGGTAGACCCGGGGCGAAAATATTGGACGGACTTGCGGGGTGGCTGAGGACAGAGAGGGTGGACGATGTACTTGTTGCGACAAGGGATATGTTTGTATGGAGGGCCATGATCGCCAACGCCATGAGGTAGGGTACATCATAATGATGATGATGATACACTATAATTTTATGTTTATTGACATTTATTGAATTTTCTGTAGCGTTGTCGAAGGTCATTTTCTTTACTTATGATGTTCATAACCAATACCAGAAAAAGGATTATAGCGTTGTAAAACACACTTGCACTTTAATAAATGCTGTTTATAACCCAGTCGACCATGAAGGCCATGTCGGAGCAGCTGACACCCTTGCATAAGTGCGATACATGTATTATTTCGGTTTGTTCTGATTGGTCTATCTTTACAAACCATCATCAGCACTGCTTTGCCATGTGCACACCTTGGCGCCAACATATCGAGGCTGATTGGTCGTTTGTGCCCTCAAGAGACACAATTACAAATATTTCTTAAGCGTTTGATATTACGATGTGATAAAACTGGATCATCTGCCAGTCGTGATGACAGTTCTACTATTTCGGTCTAATAGGTAAGCCATGTTCGTATCTTTGTATAGTATATGTTAGATTAAGACACACCCCCTAAACTGACAATGCCAAACAAACTGTATCTTAACACAGTTGTGTTGCAGCGTGTTTGCATGAAAATGATACAAAAATGATAGTTCTAATAATAAAAAAAACCATGATGGTCAAGCCGTTCTATAATCTTTGTATAAAAAAAAATTGTCGTTTCTAACACACGCATTTCTCATTACAAGTCTCAGTGTTGGTGAGAAATTAAACCATCACAGATATTAAAACCAGCAGTATTACCAAGTCATTTAATCAAAAAAATGTACAAAGAAAATGTGAAAATTATGAGGAAAAGGTAGATGTATTTATCAAACATCATTGTTGACAATTTTAGGCGGTGGATCTGTCATTGTGACCTAATCATGAATCATATCGTGAAACTGTTTAAACGAAGCTTGTGTCTGGTTTTACACAGATATGTTGCGGCAATGACAGCACAGAATAAATACTTGGAAAATCGAGAATGCGACTTTTGATACACAAGCCCAAGAACAAAAAGTTATTCGTGAGCGACCTGTCTAAAATTATTTCAGTATATGCCTGTATCTGAGCTGTTTTGACCACTGAGTTATATATCTTTGCGTGTAAAAGCACCAGAAATTTATCGTAATTGTAGAATTCATTCATTATTTTTAATTAGTAAGCATATTTTCATACGAGGTACATCAACAACTGTTGTCTGGGATCACTACCTTGTAAAATCAATTTGTGATTTAAGATAGATCTTCTCTGTGACGAACACAGTGATAAGTATGCACAGCTAGATTTTGTAGTACAAGTTAGTCGTGCTATCTAAATGTATATTAGCAGACGATCCAAGGGACGTCACCTTTATTAGAGGTGCCGGAAAAAGAAAGAACATCTGAGTATTAACAGTAACTAAAGACGCTCTTGTGAGAATGAATCAATTCCTCAATCTCATCGGGCATCTTCGTCTGTTCTGTGATATAAACACATATACGACATGGTGGCAGCGTAATGGTTCAACAAGCAAGGACGGCAGAAAACAACAGACGATCATCGCTAGGCCTGCCGGTTCAAGTCAGTTCTTTCATCCGTAGACGATGTTGCTGAAAATATTCTAGCCATACTTCACAAGGATGGACAAACTACAAGATACGTGGATTTATCCAAAGATTATTTTGATGACTATTTTGGTGAACGAAAGAATTTTATCTTTGCTCGTGCATTGAAGTTAACAGACGCATTTAAAGCCAGATGAGCCAACTGACGCATTCATTCAATATTCATACTGTCATGTTGAGGGTTGTTGTTATTGTGAACTTCGTGGTGAACTGAACTGGAGTGTCTAACACAGATTTAGTTGACGAACTAGCCAGCAAGCCAAAGTTAACACTCTCAGAAGCAGTGCACAATAGTCAGGAAAATGCTGGGAAACAGAATCAAGTAACATCCAGACATCAAGTTAAGAATTCTTCTAAAAACAACAACAACAACAACAACAACAACAAACACGTCCAAATCTTTCACATCGTTCTCAAATCCCACACCTGGACCAATACAAATCCAGAGTCGTGGCTACCACACTCTGTGTAAGTACTGTGGTTCAGAACAACACAAGAAGAATATATGTCCAGCTAAAATGTCGTTAAAAAGGCATGTTCAAAAGAGGGGCATTATCAAGCTGTCGTTGATGTGTCACAAATTTCTACTTCACATCAAGAAGATGATTATAAAGAATTCTTGGGCACAGTTGACACTATGAACAACAAAGACTATTGGACAGCTATTTTTTTCCGTGGTCAACCAACTGTGTTCAATCTCAATACAGGAGCATCAGTCACATTGCTTGGAGAAAAATAAAAAAGGTGACACATGTCTTCAAATTACAACCTGAAAAATGTCTTTGCAGGACCCACTCTTAGGAAAGTTTGATACGACACTGTCTTACAAGTCATCAAGAATCTTGGAAAATATGTAGGTAATAGCTGGTCAAGAGACTGGACTAACAGGTCAGCACGCTAACAACTAGGTCCATTATAACGTATCATCATCATCATCATCATCATCATCATGCGCCCTTCCGCGTGGCGATGGCGATCATGGCCCTCCATACGAATCTATCCCTTGTTGCTGCAAGTACATCTCCCACCCTCTCTGTCCTCAGCCACCCTGCAAGTCCGTCCAATATTTTCGCCCTGGGTCTACCTGGTGTTCTCTTTGCCTCTAGCTTTTTATTATGACCAGATGCTCTAATTTCTCTTTCCTCATAAAATGTCATATAAATATTGATTGTCTTTTCTTAATCTTCTGGGCCCCAGTAGCTCAGTTGGTTTCAGCATCGGATTCACGTGCTAATGGTTGTGGGTTCGAATCCCGGGGTGACTACATTAAAACTGGCCTTCTCACCTTCCCATCTTAACATCATTGTTGTTCTGGCGGTGTCTGTATAGAATTATATAGGTCCCACTTCCCCCACTTCCCTGAGATGGTTATCCTCGTCGGCCATATCACCTGAGGTGGGTGTCGACGTAAAAACTGAACCAAATCAATCAATCAATCAATTCATCTTTCTTGTGTCTGCCTCCTTCAAGACTGTCTCGTTTGTTTTCTTTGTTGACCACGAACTCTCAACATTCTTCTTAGAAACTACATTTCAGTTGTCTCAATCTTGTTCTGGCTTTGCGTGTTGACTGTCAACGCCTCACAATCGTACAACAATATCGGTTCTACATAACATTCAAGAACTCTCCTCCTGATGTCAATTGATAGGGATTTGTTGGTAAGAACGCTTTTCGTCTTCTTCAATCCTGTTTTAGCTTGGCCGTTTCTGCTGGCTATTTCCGATGCGCATATGCTGTCTGGTGAGATGACCGTTCACTGATATTTAAACTTATCAACCTGCCTCAATGTTTTGTCATTTGCTGTTATTTTGCATGAGTGATTTGGTGGG
>CM060305.1:103231750-103334250 GCA_030674185.1 Monoplex corrugatus | reverse complement strand
CCATGATCGCCAACGCCATGCGGCAGGGCACCTGATGATGATGATGATACTGTGGCAGCCAGAAAGAACAGACTTGCAATAGTCTAATTTTGATAGGACAAAGGAACAGACCAATGAGTTTGCTGAGTGGTTAGATATGGGGTGGATAGCACTAATGCAATGAGCTTCCAGAAAGGCTGAGGCGACAAAATTTAATGAGATCGTAAAAACGTAAGCATCTAGCTGAGGGTGCGCTATATCAATACCATCTACAGTTAATTAAATATTAGATAGTTTTGCAGAGTGGATAAGGACAGAGGGGGCAGGAGATATACTTGCAGCGATAAAACGCAGATTTACATGGAGGACCATGATCGCCAGCGCCATGCAGCATAGCACATGATGACACTGATGATGATGACGATGATGACAGTTAAATGAAAACATGGTTTCAAAAGTTAGAGTTTTAAGCAAGTTGTTATTATCTTCCATTTTGTTTTTGTAGAATTAATTTGCACATGATTTGCATTACACCATTTTGATTCTTGGAATAAGCATTGTTGTAATGTTTCTTAAGTTCAGAAATTTTAGTAACATTTAGAGGTTTCCAGATTGTTGATATTTTTAGCTGTGACTCAGCTTGTTGCAATAAGCCCTTTCGCGTTTCTTACCATGCTCTTTACTTTGTTTCTAACTTTTTAAAAATTCTGTATACATAATTCTGCGAAACATAATTTCCATTAACCATTTGATCAACCAGGCTGGTAACTTAAGGCATTTTACCCATTTATTTTATTATAGAGCGTGTTTGTTTAGGACATGATAGAATACTTGCTTCCAGATTTTAGGGCTTCATCAGGATTTCTGCAGTTGTAGACAGAAACAAACTTGTGCAACTAATAACACCATGGCTCCGTGATGGCAGTTTAGGTGTATATACGTTTCTGTTTCAGATTTATTTATACAGATACAAACATAATCAAGAAGTGTTTCTGAAAGATATATTATTCAAACTGGTTCTGTCAACAGCTGGGAAAGTCCAAAGAGGTTAAAGGTTGAACAACGCCAGTTCTGCAGTGCCAGCATGTTAATTGAGAGAGAGAGAGAGAGAGAGAGAGAGAGAGAGAGAGAGAGAAAGAAAGAGAGAGAAAGAGAGAGAGAGAGAAAGAGAAAGATAGAGAGCGAGAGAGAGAGAGAGAAAGAGAGAGAAAAAGAAAGAGAGAGCGAGAGAGAGAGAGAGAGCGAGAGAGAGAGAGAGAGAGAGAGGGATGCATGCATGCATTGCTTCGTACTTTTCAAGGCGTATGCCTTTACGTGCATTTTTCCAATCGTTTACCATCCACGTTGCACTATCGATTGACATTGACACTATCCATTCACATCCTACAGCGCATTCAAAACAATGCTGTACGCCTTGTACTCAAAAAGAAAAAAGCTGACCACATATCTCCTCTCCTGGCACAACTTCACTGGCTCCCTGTATCAAAGCGCATACAGTACAAACTAGACACCATGTGCTACAAAAGCCTCAATAACGCAGCCCCCGATTACCTGTCAAGCCTACTTGAGATCTATCTTCCCTCACGTACCCTCCGCTCTGCCTCCGATCCTCTGACTTTTCGCTTTCCACGCACTAAGCTCAACACCTATGGTCCACGAGCCTTCTCTGTTTCTGGTCCACTCTCCTGGAACAAACTTCCTCTCTCAGTCCGTCAGCAACCTACTTTTGTCTCCTTCAAGTCCGCTCTCAAAACTCACCTTTTCTCCTCCGCATAAAATCCTAACCTCACTCAACCCCCCCCCCCCTCTGCAGCCTGTCTCCGCTCGGAGGGAATCACATGGTTATAATATATAATTGTATATGCTATGCTCTCTATAATTTTCCATTGCTTTTATTCTTGCTTTTATTCTTTCTCCCCATTTATAGCCATGCGTGTGTGTGTGTGTGTGTGTGTGTGTGTGTGTGTGTGTGTGTGGTGTGTGTGTGTGTGTGCGTGCGTGTGTGTGCGTGCGTGCGTGCGTGCGTGCTTACGTGTGTGTCTGCTTCAGCGCTTAGATTTGATTTTATCAAGATTTTGCGCTATATAAATATTGTAATTATTATTATTATTATTACATGGTGTGGTAGATCTTTCTTTCATATATCGTGATATTTATTCGATGCTTCTTTAACACTGTATGTATTGTGGTTCTTGGGGTTTTGTTATAGTATTAGCGGTTGACCTGTTACGGCTGTACATGTGTTTGCCTCACCTATGCTATTGTAAAGCGCGCATGGCTCTTGTAAAAACAGGCCGAACTGAGATACCATACTCATGGAAATGATAAGACAACGCTTATCTTTAACTATATGACAAGACTCATCTTACGACAGTCCCTAATTGTTATCACGCTGGGACGTTATACTCGTACCACTGAAGAAGAAGAAGATACCACACTGACCAGAAATCATAGACCATACTCACCCACAGACATGCCGACGAAAGGCATCACCCCAGAGTACTTACATAAGAATAAAGGCTGAAAGGATGGGGATAAGCAGCTGGTATACCCCAAGATGTTTCACTGACGCTCATATTAACCCGTTTACCCGATTTAAAGAGTTTCGATGATTATTTTGGCTTTTCGTAATGAGTCATTCATACTCTCATACATACTCTCAATCGAATGTATCTACTCCCGACTTCATTTGTGACATTTGCGACATGTATTGGTTCAACGAGGTCATGGGTATTATACTTTCACAATTCCAAGCTGTGCTGACATCTATCTATCTATCTATCTATCTATCTATCTATCTATCTATCTATCTATTTATCTATCTGTCTGTCTGTCTGTCTGTCTGTCTGTCTGTCTGTCTGTCTGTCTGCCTGTCTATCTATCTATCTGTCTGTCTGCCTGTCTATCTATCTATCTGTCTGTCTGTTTGCCTATCTATCTATCTGTCTGTCTGTCAGTTCACCTCTCCGTGTGTCTATCTAAATAATCTTTCGTTTCTGAGAGGTGATAATATCAAGTTTTTGGGTCCATTTGACTGTATCCTTTGGAATAATATTCAGCCTTCAGAATTATTTGACTGGGTCATGGGAAGTCTGCCAGATTCCCGGCAATCTACCGATAAACAAACGAAAATTCTTTCAGCACGTTTTTCGACGCCGGTTTGATTCTTTTTTCCCCCCACCCCTTCAGTCGCCCTATTCATCTTACTGGCGGGTTTACGAATCACGGACAAAATAAATCCATGATTAAAGAGCAACCAAAATTTAAGACAATAAAGAAAAATTCAGTTTACACTTGAAGTGAATAAAAACCTGTTTATTTTCCTCTGTTTTGGAGGAGAGAGAAAGAGAGTGCAGTATGGGTAAACATGTATGCAAAGCGTTGAAGTCATCATTACAGTCATGGGGCGAGGTGTTGCCTACACAAAGTAAAGGGGCGGGAGACAAAGGGACAGGCAGTGAAAGAAATAGTGAGGGTTGTAGGTTAGAGGAGGGACCGGAGCATCAAATGGCGCTGTAGACATTAGGATAGCCCGTCTTTCTCGTCCCCTCCCTCCTCCCTCCGTCCTCTACTCACCCCCTTTCTCTTAACTCATGCAGAACAGTAAAACAGCCATTTGGCGTGGGGACAGGAATATTTATGCCTATTGTATATTCCGTTCAAGTTTATAACAGACAACTCTGCGCTGCGCTGACAGGTTCTCGGTGTTGCTGGTGTGTTCCCCTTCCAAGGAAAGATGGAACACTTATGAAGCTCACAGTCCCCAACAACAACAACATCATCATGAACAACAGGAACAAGTACGAGAGGAGGAGCATCGTAACAAAAAGACACTTTGTAGAACAGCTTCAGTTTCTGTGTAATACATCATTAAATAAACTTAAGTAATCGTATCCTACTCTCTTATCTGCCCTTACACAGCTGCGTTAGCAAATTTGCATACAAGTGAGTAGATGGATGGTCTCTATTCACTCACATGCAAATTTACTAAGTGGATTGTCTGATTCCACTGGCTTGAGGATAAGAACGGCTTAATTATCGCAGAAAGAGACGTTTGTATCAGGTACTTTGTGCATTTAAATATCATTCAAAATGATCATCATCATGTCAAGCTTGCTCGGCTATCCATGACACGTTTCTTCCATTCTTCTCTGTCAGACATTGCAGTAGGTAGTTCATCATACTGACAGCCCATATCATCGATCAGTTGGTCGATGAAGGTCTTCTTTGGACGTCCTGGTCTTTGTTTGCCGTGGCTGGGTCTCCATAGTAGAACATCCGCCACCAGTTCTTCTTTGCTACGCCAGCAGTGTCCCGCGAAGCGCAGTCTTTGTTGACGTACTGATTTACTGATTGGTAGGATCTTACCATATAACTCTTTGTTAGTTGGATGTTCTCTGCAGGATTTGTTCAGGGCTGCACGCAGCATTCGTGTGCATGCTCCATGAATCTTCTTCTCCAATGCCGTTGTTAGGGTCCAAGAGATTTGAGCCATATGTAAGAACGGACTCTACTGCTGCTTGGAAGAAGTTCCTTTTCAGGTTGTCTGGTAGATTGGATTTCCAGATTTTGTCCAGTTGATTTAGTGAGCCGAGTCTGGTGTTGACGTCTTGTTCTGTGGAGTCAATGTAGCTGCCAAGGTATTTAAAGTCTTGAACTTGTTTGATCGTATCTCCATTGAGACTTCTCGTCTTGGTTCAGACAGACGAACTCTGTTTTGTTTGCATTGAGGTGGAGCCCGATCTCCATTGCTGTTCTTTCGACACTGTGAAGGAGATGATACAATATATATAATACAGTCTGTTTTAAAAAAAAAAAAGCTTAAATACTTGTTCGATCAGCGCTGTTTGCTTACACAGTGTCTATCACGCTGTCCCATCGTTTGCATGGCGTGAACGTCATTATCAAATCATAACTAGTGGCTCGTTTCGAATGGAACGTTTTTATTCGCTCCCTTCTGCTCCCTTGTATGTGAATAATTGAAAATAGATATAAACAAAAATAGATGTTACATGACAGTGACCCGTTTTCTGTGATTTTTGACATGGATCTGCTGGGTTATCCGCCAGCAAAGGAATTAGCTTGCCTGTCATTCTGTGACTCATCAATTCATTTGACAGTCAACTAGAGACACGGAAATGATCCTGTTTATATCTATGAGTCGATTGAAGTTAATCAAGACAAAACACGACATGATAAATGGTAAAAGAATTGAAGATTTGTTTCCCCTTCAAATGTGTTAACTCTAGATTTGACCTTGTAGCTTCGTATCTGAGGCACGGTGCCTCAGATAGCTCTTAATTCCCGTTCCAACTCATTTTTGCCACATCTTTGTGTAAGATGTATTTGTAATAATAATAACTATTTGCAGATTCAAATATAATACAAACAGACATACGACGCTGTTGACTTGAATCGATCTCCTTTTCCCTAGGCAAAATGGAAAAGATTTCATTCGAGACCGTGCCGTTTTGATACTGTCTTGTGTCTCACAATAATTTAGACAACAGAAAATGGAGATTGTCAGAAAGACACGGTAGTGTTAATGTCATTCTCATTTTCAGCCCCTCGGATATTCATTTCCTTGCAAAAATAAAGGCTAAGGCATTGTACTTCAAGCACAACAGTAGGTTCCAATACAGGATAATAGAGGCAGACTGATAAAAACAAAACGATTAAGAAAGATTGACAAAACAAGAACACATGCTCAAACAGACAACACAAACAGCCGTTATGGCTACACATTTCAGTAGCAAAGTTTCCCTCAGGAGTGCTGTGACTAGGAGACACACTGGTGGTAGAGGACACAGTACATAACGTGTGTTTGTGGCAACCGTGGCACACCAGTCAGACGGGTTCACAGTAACGAGACCATTCAACGCGCAAAAAACACTGGTCTGGCCCCACGGTCGTTTGTAGCCGCCTTCACAATAGCAACACATCATTTCGTTCCAAACTTCAGATTCTTCCAGCGATGGCGGGAAAGGGTGCGTGTATATATAGATTGGGTGTATGGGAAGGGGTGTAAAAAACGAGAAAGGTGGCGAGGGAGTTAATAGCCATATAAAAACTTCTAAGTAAAATGGGTCGCGTGAAGAGAAGGGGCGACTCAGCGTGGCAGCGGCCCCGTAAATCAGGCGGAGAGACGGTGCGGGTCGTTAAAACGCTGCTTGGGTTTCTCCCTGGTCCCCGGTTTGCTCTCGGCCGCTGAGCCCTTCAGTGTCGCCTCACACCTCCACCGTGCCGCCCTCACCTGCAGCCTCACCTGACTGACGCGTCTCCGACTGCAGGACGCCAGGCTTGCTTTATCGGCACAACACACCACTCCCAACAGGTTCAGTGTGCCAAACACTATTCAGTTCTGTACTGTATCTTAACAATAAGTTGTAACAGCTATGTGTACACGTCATCCCTTCTTTTCAACTTACGTACAAAAATTACTTGTGTGCATGGAGGGTGGGTGTTCCACTTCGTTTCTTTTATCGATAAACGTAATAAATACATGCCACACCATTCCTACAGAATTTATCTGTCAGCGCTTTAATCAGATGTAAAACCACCACAAATTAAAATTTAACAACTTGTCTTGCTTCCATTTAACGTATGCAATGTTTTCTTACTGACCCTCCTTTCTTCAAAATGGAAACTGACAACATATCTTTTCTTTATTTGTGTGTGTGTGTGTGTGTGTGTGTGTGTGTGTGTGTGTGTGTGTGTGTGTGTGTGTGTGTGTGTGTGTGTGGAGAGAGAGAGAGGTGTGTGTGTGTGTGTGTGTGGTGTGAGACAATTCAGAACCCCTGTGTTGTGTTTAAATTGCCCATGGTGCAAATGTAATCAGTACAGAGAAATGGAACAAGTTGGCAAGTGTGCCAGTCTGCATCTTTCATCATAGGCCTCATTAGCATATATTACAGATAATCACTTAAGCCCAATCTTTACGTGTGTGACTTTTTGTTTTAAAGCAACAAACAAGCTGTTAACTTGGCCATCTGATCGTTATTCATTTCCTGCCTTTTGATATGGTTTGTATGATCGTCACTTTCATACTGTTCAAGTTGCCCAGATGTGATGGGCAAAACACCACGTACAGTGGTGTAGCCATTTATAAACAGGCAATAAATACGCCTGACATTCAGACTTATATTGGCCACGTCCTACTAGAGAGGGCCTGTGAGTCAAAGATTATAGGTTCATAGACAGATGTCGTTACAAAGATCCTGTTAAGAATAGTCATGATGAGGACAAGGAATAGAATCAAAAGAGAAATAGCAGAAGAACAGTGTGGATTTGTGGAAGGGAAAGGAACTATTAATGCCATATACATCCTAAGATCCTAAGAACTATCATAGACAGGTCAAATGAGATGAATAAGGATTTGTTTTTATGCTTTGTTGACTATACCAAGGCTTTCGATCGGGTAAGACATAATGAATTAATCAACCAACTGGAGAGACTCAATGTTGATGGAAAAGATCTAGGAATAATCAGAAATATGTACTGGGAACAAACAGCTGCAATGAGAATGGAAAACAAATAAGCTCTTTCCAAAGTATCAAAAGAGGAGTCAGACAGGGTTGTGTTTTGTCATCAGATCTGTTTTCACTTTACAGCGAAAACATCATGACAAACCTAGAACAAGACCCTGGATTAAAGGTTGGAGGGAAAATGATAAACAACATTCGATATGCAGATGACACCGTGCTAATTGCAGAAAGTGAAAGAGACCTACAAAACCTTGCGAATATATTAGAAATAGAAAGCAAAGGTAAGGGGCTGGAACTAAACAGCAGGAAGACTGAAGTCATGGTGATCAGTAAAAAATATGAAATCCCTTCATGCAAAATAACAGCAAATGGCACAACCTTGACACAGGTTGATAAATTCAAATAGCTGGGAACGATCATTTCATCAGACGGCAAATGCACATCAGAAATAGCCGGCAGAATTGGCCAAGCCAAAACAGCATTCAAGAAGATGACAAGCATTCTTACCAACAAATGCCTATCAATTAACATCAGGAAGAGAGTTCTTGAATGTTATATAGAACCAATACTGTTGTACGGATGCGAGGCGTGGACAGTCAACAAGCAAAGCCAGAACAAGATTGAGGAAGCCGAGATGTGGTTTCTAAGAAGAATGTTGAGGGTTCCATGGACAACAAAGAAAACAAACGAAACAGTCTTGATGGACGCAAACACACGTAGATCACTGATAAGGAAGATTAGGAAAAGACAGGCAACATTTATAGGCCATTTTATGAGGAAGGGGATTTGGAGCACCTGGTCACAACGGGAAAGCTGGAGGGAAAGAGAGCACCGGGTAGACCCAGGGAGAAAATGCTGGACGGACATGCAGAGTGGTTGGGGACGGAGAGGGTGGGGGAGATGCTAGGGGCAACAAGAGATAGAGGCAGATGGAAGTCCATGATCGCCAACGCCCTGCGGCAGGGCACCTGATGATGATGATGATGAGACAGATGTCATTAGTGACATTTGTCTACTAATACAATATGAGAAACCAAATGTCACCTAAATAATTTCCTCATTTTTAGAGATATTCAAAAAGTAATCGCAACATCTCAGTACGTGGTTACTCAGTTAAGTGCAATGGAAACTTTGTGATTTTTGACTGGAAAGTGCACTGTGTGTGGTTAAAAATCTTCAGTTGAGATAAAAGCAACTCTGTTTAAGACATGTGGCGCATCATGGCTGAACTGAAAAAAACTCTTATGTCAAGAAAATCATATCACGTGAATCTAGAGATCACTAAGAGTATTTAGTAAGTTTGTACCACAACTTTCTTTTTTTGTTGTTTTTGTTGTTGTTGTTTTCCACGTTAGTTTTCTCTATACAGTGTCAGCCAAAGGGCAGTGGTGGTGAAGAATGGGATCAGAGCGGCGTTGTAGAACACTAGACAGGATAATAAGCCAGCCACCGTCTAAAGCTGACCCACCACACCATCGTGTGTCCAACAGCCACGCAGATTACACTTCATCCCCGCTCCTCAAAAGGCGTAACAACTCACTTTTTGTGCGGATTCTTTTACTTTTTATTTCATCATTTTCCCTCAATTTCTAGCGTCTGGCCTTCTTTCCTGGGGTGATTAGCGTGCCGTGTTTTGCCGGTCCTGTCACTGCGCGAGGGGAGAACGCAGATGTGGCCATTGTCACGGTGCAGGCTTTTTACACAATTACTTCAGACAGAATGTCTTCCATTGCCGGCAATCAGATGCGAGTACATGGTGTGTGGGTTGTGTTGAATGTCTTTTACAGCGCGACTCCCACAAATAAGTACCCGGTGGTGTAGACGACATTGGATACAGGGGCTGTCACTCCAGCGGCGACCATCCAGCGAACACCCGCCATTTGAAGCCCACCCGTACCCCGATCTGGCCTACTCGGGTTTCTGTTTGAGTTAGGCATACAACTCGACGTTGTACGCCAGAAGATCACTTCTAGTCTGTAATCCTATCCCGACATACTTATGCCGCCTTTCAATCCTCTCTTGTTTTCCGATACTTTTTGGCAGGATTGTGCAGGCTCAAGATCTAAAGGGCTTCAGCCTGCCTTTCTTTACCTGCTGCTTAGTAGGTCAAAGATTCAGCGGAAGCAAAAGGTCATCCTACACCTCGCTAAGTCGTGGGAATAAGCCATCCAAACGCTTTAATCCTAAATCTTAAACAAGAAACAAACAAACAAACAAGAATGCTTTGGGGATAATTCTCGTGAAAACGGGCCCCAGGCTTGGCGTGTTTAAGGACAGGCAACAAGCTGCATTAGCTATGCCTTTAACATGCTAAAAGATGTAAGACGCCGTCAGCGAGTTAGCTAAAGCCTGACGCTTGACTGAGGCTCTGCATGCAGCAAGCAGTGACTTCTGGTGGACACAGACCATGGATGGTCATCATGCTCAGTGTGCCTGGCTGCCACTACTACATGTACAATCCTAACCACACACACCTTGCACTGCTGTTCGAGCATTGACTCTGTCATTTCTCTCTTCTCTTTCTGTCATCTCTCTCTTCTGTCTGCCTTCTTTGTGTTATGTCTGTCTTCTCTAACTTCACTCTGTTCTCTCTCTCTCTCGCTCTCTCTGTCTCGCTCGCTCTCTCTTCTTTTTCTATTCTGTCGGTCTTTTCTCTCTTCTCTGTCATCTCTCTCTTCTCTGTCTATTTTGTCTTCTCTCTGTCTTTCTCTTTGTCTTCTGTCCCTCTTCTTTGTCGTGTTTGTCTGTCTTATCTGTCTCTTTTCTCTCTCCTGTTTGTCTTACGTTTAGCCTTTCTTCTCCGTCCGTCACAGGATTAAATTCTTTTCTTTTCTTTTTCTTTTTTCTTATCTTTCTTTTCCTTGTTCTTTCTTTCTTTCTTTTTTTTTTTTGGTCTACCACACGTCGTTCATATTTGTTATACTGTCTGCTGTCAAATACTTGTTTCATCTCAGGAACAAGTCTGTTTTGCCCATTTGCGATATGTCCACACCTAATAGACTCCCTGAAGGAGACGGACGGGAAGACGTAGTGAATGGTGGACTGACAACCTTGCGGAATGAACAGAGAAATCATCTGCAGACTCAGGCTTTGGCACACAACTGACATAGCTGGAGGAATCTAGTGAACAGCTCGTTAGTGCGGCGCCTCAATGACTCTTCACAAACTTAAATGACAAAAGAACAGGAAGAAGAAGAAGAAGAAGAAGAAGACAACGAATACGAAGACCAAGAAGACGAAGACGAAGACGAAGAAGAGGAAGAAGAAGAAGAAGAAGAAGAAGAAGAAGAAGAAGAAGAAGAAGAAGAATAGGCCTCTTTAATATTAAAATAAGATTTGTGTTCTCCCTTCTGAACATTCTCGTTTCAGCTACTGATCCAAAGTTGTCAATGTTAAAAGCAAACAATAAGCATTAAATACCAAAGGAGGGAAGCAGGGAGAATTTTAAATATCAACTAAGGAATGTTCTGAGCTTACCACTTTATGCTTTGTGGCTACGTCTATGCTAGCTGAATGGGTAGCGCAAACTGTGTTGGGTTTGAGAAATTCTACATGGGAGATAACTCCGTGACTCTCAACAGTTATGTTACTTAGTTAATAAGAATTAAAAACAAAATACAAATCAAACAAACAAAGGGGGGAAAAAGAAACAAATGGGAGGCAGCCACACATAGTTTTAGCACAGAGAATTCTCAATCAGATTAAAGAAAAAATGAATAGACAAGAAATAGAAGGTCAGTGAAAACATGCGGCACTTGCATTTGTTTGTAACACTAGACAAAATGGATCCAGGCAGACTGTCCCGAAGTCTTCCACCACCCGCCCGCCCACTTTTTCCCCCTTTCTGTTGAGGCGTTTTTTTTCCCTTAAAAGGAAACATAATATTACACACATTCCATTCACAAAGAAACACAACAGACAGCAAACGTAGGCACACATAAACATTCTCACATACACACGCGAACACACACACATTTTTTTAAGCATTAGGAGGAGGGGGTACTGGTCCGTGCAGCAATGCAGCAATAACGAAGTAATACTACTACTACAAAGGGTACGCGAGGAAGAAACATGTGTACAATTAAACGCAAGTTTCTCATATACATCAGTTTGGGCATAGAAAAGCTAAAAGCATTAATCTATGCAAGGTTGAGATATTTCTGAATGATACGTCTTTGGAGGTGTTTTTTGAAAGTAAGAACACAACTGCTTTATCTTAAAGACATCGACAGAAAGTTCCATGTTGTTGGGCTAAAACATATTAGTATTTTTTTCCACAAGTAATTAGAGAGAACCGAGGCACGGTCAATTAAAAGAAAAGTTCAATGAGACTTGAGTGCTTTGGTAAGTTTGTAGAGCTAGAGGAGTTCTGGCATACATGTTGGCAGGGTATTTGAACTTAGACACTCGAAGCAGAGTGTGATATTTCTATATTCAATTCTTGCTTCGATGGAAAGCGAGAGTAGTTTTGGCAAGAGTGCTTTTGCACTGCCCCGTTTGCTCTTCCGTAAGATAAGTCGAGCTGCACTGTTTTGGATTCGCTGGAGTTAGAAAGCGTTTCATCGGATAGCCCAGCTAAGAGAGGGTTAAGGTAGTCTAGTCTTGGTAGAATGAATGACAGACACTCAGTTTGTTTGTGAGATTGGCAGACACATATGGGCAGATTTCACTTATTCTGCGTAGTTGTAGATTTATAGATTTTGCTTAGGTACTTAATACAAGCTTCCATAGACACAGATTCATCAAGAAATACGCCAAAATTTGTTGCAGATTTGCTAAAAGTAAAGCACAGTCTAAAATACTCGTAACTATGTTTTTTTTGAGAATATTTTTTAGGTTTGATTTTGTACCTATGCACATGACTTCTGTGATCTACATGTAGGATGTATCCTCCACCTGTTACTACACACCGCATTCATCTTCTGTCTTCCACAGAAAGGGTCATAAATGTTCTATCTCACTCTATGTTCATAGTTCAGTATATATCCCACACCATATTCATAGCGTAGATTGTACCCCACACCAATTTTCTAGCGTTATATGTATCCCACATCATATTGATAACGTAGTACGTATCCCACAGCATGTTCATAATTATGTATCCCACAGCATGTCCATAGTTATGTATCCAACACCATGTTCGTTGTTATGTATCCCACACCATGTTCGTAGTTATGTACCCCAGACTATGTTCATAGTTATTATCCCACACCATGTTCATAGATACGTATCTCACACCATGTTCATAGTTATGTATCCCACACCAAGTTCATAGTGTATTATGTATCCCACACCATGTTCATAGTTTATATGTATCCCACACCATGTTCATAGTGTTGAATATATCTCACATTATGTTCATGGGATGAATGTATCCCACAACATGTTCATAGCGTAGTATATATCCCATATTATGTTCATGGCGTTGTATATATCACACACTATGTATATATCACACACTATGTTCATAGAGTTGAATGTATACCACACTACATTCGTAGCATTGTATTTATCCCAAGATGTGAAGCTGGGCCAGGTCGTATCATGTAAGCGGCGTACAGAGGATGAAGTGAGGTTTCCCACAGGACGGAATCATTCTCAATTAGCCAATTCCAAAGACTCATCACAGTCACTGGCTTAACCGATCCAGGCAGGCAAAATGGTCAAGGTGGTTAACCTAGTTATCAATAACGGCGTCTATAAGATGGTTGATGGTAGTGGTTGGTGGTGCTGGTGTTAGTGGTGGCGGGTGATTGTGGCGTGTTTATCGCTGATCACTGTCAGAGGAGGCCATGTCGGCAGAGAGCTGAGGAAAAGCAGAGGCCGGCTGTCATGGGGGCTGTCATGATAAGCACACAGCAGGCTGCGGCAAGCTGACGGGAGCTGGACCAGTTCACGTGACTCATGCACCTCCAGACTCGCGACAGCATCCCCTCTCCGTCTCCCTCAGGCCCCAAGAAACAAGCAGTCAGTCATCTTGCGGGACATTAGCCATGCACATTACACGAGTCGGCCACTGTGACTTGGCTTGTTGCCTTTCTAAACACCCAACAAACCTCCATAATGATTTGCACCTAGTGAACTGAAGAATATAAGGAGCCAAAGTCAACAATACAACATATCTCCCCACCTCTCATCCACCTATCTATCCATTATTCATGAGGAAACATTCCAGACTATATCATAATTTTTTTTCATATATTTTCCAGTATTGCACGAAGACACAATTATTTGTTGGAATTTTCAACTGGCAGAAAATTCCAGTTTAGACACAGTCATCTCTTATCATGACTCTGCTTGAGACACGGTCATCTCTTATTATGACTCTGTTTGAAGCAGACAGAAGTGCAGCGCCACCAATGAAAACCGTCATCATCACAGAGCAGAAGTCTTATAAAGTTCCCCAATCCCCACCCTCTTTTCATTCGATTCAAATTCTTCGGGGAAAATACTGAGGTGTGTGTGTGTGTGTGTGTGTGCGCGTGCGTGCGTGCGTGCGTGCGTGCGTGCGTGTGTGTGTGTGTGTGTGTGTGTGTGTGTGTGCGCGCGCGCGCGCGCGCGTGCGAGTCTGTGTTGCATTAACCCACACCATGTTCACAGTGTAGTATGTGTTCCACACCACTATGCTCATACCATTGTAGGCCTACGTAAGCCACACCATACTGATAGTGTTGTATGTGTCTCGTATCATACTGATAATATTGTATGTATCCCACACCATGTTCATAGTATTGTATGTATCCCACACCATGCTCATAGCATTATATGTAACAAACTCTATATTCATAGTGTTGTATATGTCCCACACAACGTTCACATGTTTATGTAACCCATACCATGTTCATAGCGTTGTATGTAACCCACACTATGTTCATGGCGTTATCTGTAACCCACACCGTGTTCATAGCGTTCTATGTAACCCACACTATGTTTATAAGGTTGTATGTATATCACACCATGTTCATAATGAATATGTAACCCACACTACGTTCATAGTGTTGTATGTGTCCCACACCATGTTCATAGTGTTGTGTGTATCTCATGCCATGTTCATAACGTTGTTTGTAACCCACACCGTGTTTATAGCGTTCTACGTAATCATAACACAGTCAATCAAACAAATCAGTTATCCTACAAATCAATTAGATAATCGATTAGTTTGATTTACCAAGTAAGCAACCAATCATCATTGATGTAATCAGTTAGACTCTACTGACTTACCAAATAAACAACCAATCACCACTGATACTATCAATCTCTGACTTAACAAATAAAAACCAAATCATTAATACAATCATCAATGACCAACTTACCGGTTAAGGAATAAATCATCATTGATATAATCAAGAGAGTGAGAGAGAGAGAAAGAGACGAGAAGAAGAGACAAGAGAGAGAGAGAGAGAGAGAGAGAGAGAGAGAGAGAGAGAGAGAGAGAGAGAGAGAGAGAGAGAGAGAGAGAGAGAGATAGATTCATATGTCTTAAAGGTATTCGTACGTCTTAAAGGTTTCTTCTCAAAAGTGTCCTTTCCCAATGATTTTGTTTCAAGGAAAAGTACTCAAAGGATCTAAGCAGTTTTAGAAAAAAGGTGAGATGGGAAAACTGTTTTTTTTTTCTGCGGCTTGTCTGTGGTACAAAAGAGTGGTGATGGGATGTTGACAGATTACAGGGCAGAGGCGAATGGTGCACCACACACACCGGCATTTTCCAACAAGCGGGCTTCTTGTTTCACGAGAAACGGAAAGCTGTCATTAGGGACAGACTGTCTAAGTCCTGAATCCACCCTCTACCACCCTGCTCTTGCTTGCCTACAGCCGTCATTAGAGACCTTTAGATTACACGTCACGTATCCAATATGGGCCAGATACGTAACGTACCGACTACGTATCGCATTTTCTCGCGCGATTATATCGACACGTGCCACTTCGATAGGGACGTGTCTACGTATGGAAGTCTGGTTATACGTGCTCTCGCCCATGTCTAGTTTGGGACTGCATATCTCAAGTTTCAAGGTAAGAAATATTTTGGTTGTGTTTTGAAACCTTTTTTCTACCTTGTTATGTGTGTCTTATGTCACTGAGTTTTAAACAATTTATGAACGAGTTGACCAAACGCACCAAGTGTCAGCAAGCAAAAACCTGCTGCTGGGAAGTATGTATTGCCAGCTGACTTAATTAAAATGTCCAACGAGACTTCAGCTCGGAGGCCGATTCGACTACAATTTTTGCTGTGAAATGCTATTTTGTGGACGCGAAACGGTAGAAATGTCGTGAGTGACGTAATTTTTTTATATTGTTTTTGATTAGTTGCTGGTAAATTTTCGAACCAAAAATGTATGATGGATTCCGCGTTTAAGGAAATAGATCTAGCCTTGCAGTTCATTGTCTGGTTTCTCATCAAAGGTCAAAGCCACATAGGCTACCCTGGTAAGAGAAGCTGCTGGGGAGCAAGAATGGACTGTGTTTGCACATGTGGAAGAAACTGATAGTGGTGATGATGATTATTTATTTATCTATTTATTTATCATTGTTATTATCATTATTATTATTATTATTATTGTTGTTATGATTATCAGTATCATCATTATCATCATCATCATCATCATCATCAGAATGAATATGTAAACAAATAAAAAGACAAATGAAATCAGTTTCTTCCTGTTTTTCAGATCTAAGTGTGATCCCTGGAGAAACAATCCCCCCTGTGCTCCCAGATCAGTACGTATGGGCCAGGAGCTAAGGGTGGGGCAACCCTTACAGAAAACCTAGAAGGCTGAAGACAGAGGTACTGGGCCAGCGTGCGCCTTCTAACAAACCATGGTACCATGCACTTTTCGCATAATGGCTACTATCTCAAACCACGGAGCATATACTCCAAAGATGTCCCCTTCACCAGGTGGCAAGACAGGACGTGTGGCTGACAGACACTCCACTGTCAACCAAACTCCATGGATGCAGACAGGAGCTGGAAAAGACGGCTGCATTCATTGCCCGGACTCAGATGATTGTGTAGCAGCGTACGCCAAGAAGAAGGAGAAGATCTAAGTGTTCCCCATGCCGAATCAAGAAATCACACAGCTCAGCTGCATGGTGCTCTACAACCATGGAGTACCGGCAAGATTGAATATAAACAGAAGAAGAAAGCAAAAAGACTGATTTTGACATTCAAAAAGATTAATGTGAAGAGAGAAAATATAGAAGTCCAGAAGCTGGAGGATGCAAATAATCGCCTGAACGTTAGAAAAACATTTATCTTTCATTGTAGTTACACTCATCTCTAATGTTGTAAAAGCAGATTTACACTTAGCCGGTGCTAAACAGAAGAATGTTAGAAAAGCACTTATCTATTGTACTTACACTTATCCCTAATGCTATTGTAAAAGCAGATAGCTCTTCTTGCACATGTCACACAGTAGAGATCACCAGATGGAAGAGACAAGTCTGAATTCTTGTACTTCAGGACTGTCAATGATTAATTATTTGATTTGGAACCAATAGGATGGTAGTATTTGAAACCACAAATCCCCCTGCAGTGGTGGTCATGATGAATTGCATCAACATTTCATTAGCATATCAATTAGAATTATGAGGTAAGACCTACTGGCTGGTCATCATGGCTATGTGTGAAAGAAAAGGAGGGAGGAGGAGATAGAGAAGGAAGGGGAGAGGGCAGAGAGAGAGAGAGAGAGAGAGAGAGAGAGAGAGAGAGAGAGAGAGAGAGGTGATTTAGATTTTAAAGTGACAGTATGTTTATACACCCTAACAGACACACACACACACACCACACACATATATCTGCTCTCAGATACATACATATATATGGGCAATCAAATCTGGTTTCCTCTAACGGGGCCCAGCAGATGGGCTAGACAAAGTATGATAAAAGCATCTGGGTTTTTAGTTAAAGTAGGAATTGTGAAGTTATTATATCTAATATATATCATGAAAAATGTGGCAGTACATTTAGCGTTTAAGGACTGGTGTTCTTTGAAAGGATATTATTACTCTTATCCCTAATGCTGTTGTGGTACAGTGGTAGACAGCAGAATGTTAGAAAAACATTCATGTTTCATTGTAGTTACACTCATCTCTAATGTTGTTGTTAAAGCAGATTTATACTCAACCAGTGCTAAACAGAAGAATGTTAGAAAAAGCACTTATTTATGTTCATTGTACTTACACTTATCCCTGGTGCTATTGTAAAAGCAGATAGCTCTAACAGTACCAAATAGAAGAATGTTAGAAAAAACCCCACTTATCTTTCATTATTCTTGCTCTTCTTGCACATGTCACCATAGTAGAGATCACCAAATGGCATATGCCATAACTCTGCACATGATGCGCTCCCAACCCCCAACCCTGTCTGCCCCCCCCCCTTCCCATTTTCCATGTACACACACACACACACACACACACACACACACACACACACACACACACACACACACACACACACACACACACACACACTGCACACGTGCAGAGGAAACACACCATTATGAAGTCACAAAATGACAGGTGTGGTAATCAAGCAGGTAAATGTCAGACTGGTAATAAGAATGTCTGGGTTTGGTCCCTTCTGAGTGCCTCCTGCCTGGTGAAAAAGGGTGGAGAATTTGTTAAGTTCTTTGGTCAGCACGTGTGCAGACCTACCAGTGTCTGAAACCCCTTTGTGTGCATGCTCATGCAGAAAATCAAATAATTATGCACTATAAAGATCTTGCAAGTCATGTCTTGTGTGTTTGATGGCTTATGGAAGCTTGGCCCAGCAAGCATGTCCACCAAATCAGAGTATGCAGATTGCACCAGTATACTGCCTGCACAGTGTGGACAAAACTGCACATATACACATTTGAGAAAATCTGAACGCTATAGATAGATCATAAGTTTTTTTTCTAAAAAAATAACACAAACTGAGCAGACCTGTGCCATTAAAAAAATAAGCAAAGATCAAGGAATGGGGAATGATTGTTTTGTACACGTTACTTTTTAAAAAAATAATTTTCTTTACTAATTAGACGTCTTCATTTGTATGGTAGAAAAACAAAAACAAAAACTTACATGTCTCAGAACATGTTTAATCTTTCAGAATAGTATCCAGAATTCATTTTGTCACAACAAAGGATTCATATGCCCATATAGTGAATATTTTCGTCACATGGAAAGTGTGTTGCAAGTGCATTTGTGCGTGCCCGTGGGCGCGTGCGTGTGTGTGCACACAAAGACTGAGTTAATAATTATAGTGCAATGTATGTACTTAATTAATTTCATTACAATCTGAATTTATGAACAATTCCTGTTCTTCGTTGCTAGCATTAAATAAACGTACAGAAATATATATTTATACATAATCAATTTTTTTAGCCATGACTTATTGACTCAGGTGAAGCACGGGCACACATGCGCACGCGCGCGCGCGCGCGCGGGCACACACACACACACACACACACACACACACACACACACACACACACACAAACACACACACACAAACACACACACACACACACATACACACACACACACACACACACACACACACACACACACACACACACACACACACACACACACACACATCAATAGCGTTCATTGCCTTTGATGCCATTATATTGAATAATGTCATAATATTGGAGCAACCAAGTTGCAGGAAAGATAAAAAGTAATTGCTAGATCTATTTTCCTTTAAAAATCCGAATAAAACAATTTAGTTCATCGTCACATTTTCAGCATCGATGAAAAACAAATAGCTGCGTATGTTTATAATGTCACACGTCATAAAGTACAGGAAAGGCTATGGTTACGTCCCTTGCTTAAGGGGGCGTCGGGGGACGTAGATCTGTTTCACGTGTAATCTAAACCCAAATCGCTTTCACGTACGGGACACGTACGTATCGCGATACGTATACGTGTTGGGAGATACGTGACGTGTAATCTAAAGGTCTCTATTGCTGTCGCCTTGCTGCCTGTACTACACAGCTACTGCCATCTACCTGTAGTACATGGCCATTGTCATCTACCTGAAGTACACAATCGCGTCATTTACCTGTAGTACACAGCCACTATCATCTACCCGTCGTACACAGCCACTGTCATCTGTCTGTAGTACACAGCCACTATCATCTATCTGTAGTACACAGCCACTGTAATCTGTCTGTAGTACACAGCCACTGTCATCTGTCTGTAGTACACAGCCACTGTCATCTGTCTGTAGTACACAGCCACTGTCATTTATCTGTAGTACACAGTCACTATCATCTATCTGTAGTACACAGCCACTGTCATCTGTCTGTAGTACACAGTCACTTCATCTATCTGTAGTACACTCCACTGTCATCTGTCTTTAGTACACAGCCACTGTCATCTGTCTTTAGTACACATCCACTATCATCTATCTGTAGTACACATCCACTGTCATCTATCTGTAGTACACATCCACTATCATCTACTGTAGTACACTCCACTGTCATCTATCTGTAGTACACATCCACTATCATCTATCTGTAGTACACATCCACTTCATCTATCTGTAGTACACAGCCACTTCATCTATCTGTAGTACACATCCACTATCATCTATCTGTAGTACACATCCACTATCATCTATCTGTAGTACACATCCACTATCATCTATCTGTAGTAACATCCACTATCATCTATCTGTAGTACACATCCACTATCATCTATCTGTAGTACACATCCACTTCATCATATTCTGTAGTACACATCCAATCATCTACTGTAGTACACAGTCCACTATCATCTTATCTGTAGTACACATGCCACTATCATCTACTGTAGTACACACCACTATCTTACTGTATCTACTCCACTGCATCTATCTGTGTACACATCCACTATCATCTATCTGTAGTACACATCCACTATCATCTATCTGTAGTACACAGCCACTATCATCTATCTGTAGTACACATCCACTATCATCTATCTGTAGTACACAGCCACTATCATCTATCTGTAGTACACATCCACTATCATCTATCTGTAGTACACACCACTATCATCTATCTGTAGTACACATCCACTATCATCTATCTGTAGTACACATCCACTATCATCTATCTGTAGTACACATCCACTATCATCTATCTGTAGTACACATCCACTATCATCTATCTGTAGTACACATCCACTATCATCTATCTGTAGTACACAGTCCACTGTCATCTATCTGTAGTACACAGCCACTATCATCTACTGTAGTACACATCCACTGTCATCTATCTGTAGTACACATCCACTATCATCTATCTGTAGTACACAGCCACTTCATCTATCTGTAGTACACATCCACTATCATCTATCTGTAGTACACATCCACTATCATCTATCTGTAGTACACAGCCACTATCATCTATCTGTAGTAACAGCCACTGTCATCTACCTGTAGTACACAGCCACTGTCATCTACCTGTAGTACACAGCCACTGATCATCTATCTTTAGTACACAGCCACTGTCATCTATCTGTAGTACACAGCCACTGTCATCTATCTGTAGTACACAGCCACTATCATCTATCTGTAGTACACAGTCACTATCATCTATATGTAGTACACAGCCACTGTCATCTATCTGTAGTACACAGCCACTGTCATCTATCTTTATTACACAGCCACTGTCATCTATCTGTAGTACACAGCCACTGTCATCTATCTGTAGTACACACCACTTCATCTATCTGTAGTACACAGCCACTATCATCTATCTATAGTACACAGCCACTATCATCTATCTGTAGTACACAGCCACTGTCATCTATCTTAGTACACAGCCACTGTCATCTATCTGTAGTACACAGCCACTATCATCTATCTGTAGTACACAGCCACTATCATCTACCAGGTACACAGCCACTATCATCTATCTGTAATAAGAGCACTGTCATCTTCCGTTTACACAGCCACTAGTCATCTATCTTTAGTACACAGCCACTATCATCTATCTGTCACAGCCACTATCATCTATCTGTAGTACACAGCCACTGTCATCTATCTGTAGTACACAGCCACTATCATCTAATGTGGTACACAGCCACTGTCATCTTCCTGTAGTACACTGCCACTGTCATCTATCTGTAGTACACAGCCACTGTCATCTACCTGTAGTACACAGCCACTATCATCTACCTGTAGTACACAGCCACTATCATCTATCTGTAGTACTCAGCCACTATCATCTACCTGTAGTACACAGCCACTATCATCTTCCTGTAGTACTCAGCCACTATCATCTACCTGTAGTAAACAGCCACTGCCATCTACCTGTAGTACACAGCCACTATCATCTACCTGTAGTACACAGTCACTATCATCTATCTGTAGTGCACTGCGACTGTCATCTATCTGTAATACACATCCACTGTCATCTACCTGTAGTACACAGCCACTATCATCTATCTGTAGTACACATCCACTGTCATCTACCTGTAGTACACAGCCACTGTCATCTATCTGTAGTACACAGCCAATATCATCTATCTGTAGTACACAGCCACTATCATCTACCTGTAGTACACATCCACTATCATCTTATCTGTAGTACACAGCCACTGTCATCTATCTATAGTACACAGCCACTATCATCTATCTGTAGTACACAGCCAATATCATCTATCTGTAGTACACAGCCACTATCATCTACCTGTGGTACACATCCACTATCATCTATCTGTAGTACACAGCCACTTTCATCTATCTGTAGTCACAGCCACTGTCATCTATATGTAGTACACAGCCACTGTCATCTATCTGTAGTACACAGCCACTGTAATCTATCTGTAGTACACAGCCACTGTCATCTATCTGTAGTACACAGCCAATGTCATCTATCTGTAGTACACAGCCACTGTCGTCTATCTGTAGTACACAGCCACTGTCATCTATCTGTAGTACACAGCCACTATCATCTACCTGTAGTACACAGCCACTGTCATCTATCTGTAGTATACAGCCACTGTCATCTACTTGTAGTACACAGCCACTGTCATCTACATGTAGTACACAGCCAATGTCATCTATATGTAGTACACAGCCACTGTCATCTATATGTAGTACACAGCCACTGTGATCTTCTCGTTGTACACAGCCACTGTCATCTATCTGTAATACACAGCCACTGTCATCTATCTGTAGTACACAGCCACTGTCATCTACCTGTAGTACACAGCCACTATCATCTATCTGTAGTACACAGCCACTGTCATCTATCTGTAGTACACAGCCACTGTCATCTATCTGTAGTACACAGCTACTGTCATCTATCTGTAGTACACAGCCACTGTCATCTATCTGTAGTACACAGCCACTGTCATATATCTGTAGTACACAGCTACTGCCATCTATCTGTAGTACACAGCCACTATAATCTGCCCGTTGTTCACAGCCACTGTCATCTATCTATAGTACATAGCCACTCAGCTCTGGTCGCCTGCCCGCACCACACGTACTCAGCAGTGACACCTCCCCTTTCTGACTGCATGGCACAACAACCTCTCTCCTCTCCTGTCTTGAGCACTCTGCTACAACAACACTCCCTTTCCACACTGTTTGCTGCAACAAAACTCACCCTGTGTATCAAAGAGATAAGAGGGAAGCAGGGAGAATATTTATGATATTAATCAAAGAACATAACTCTTGGGAGTCACGTATGAATTATCTCCTTATTGCAGAATTTCTCAACTCCAACACAGTTTGCGCTTACCCATTCAGGTAGCATAGAGGCAGATACAAAGCACAAAAACCGTAAGCTCAGAACACTCCTCCTGAGCTTACGGTTTTTGTGCTCTCCCTGTGTCTATTGCTGCAATAACACTCTCCCTTTGGCTGCAACAGCTGCAAGAATATTCTCCCTTTGTGCACGCTTTGGTGCTACAAAAGTGTCCTTTTCTATATTTCTGGAACAACATTCTCCCTTTATACATTGCTGCAACAACACTCTCCATTGTACATTGCTGTTACAACACTCTCCTTTGTACATTGCAGCATCAACACGCTCCGTTGTACATTGCTGTTACAACACTCTCCTTTGTACATTGCTGCTACAACACTCTCCTTTGTACATTGCAGCATCAACACTCTCCGTTGTACATCGCTGCTACAACACTCTCCGTTGTACATTGCTGTTACAACACTCTCCTTTGTACATTGCAGCATCAACACTCTCTGTTGTACATTGCAGTATCAACCTTCTCCTTTGTACATTGCAGCATCAACACTCTTCTTTGTACATTGCAGCATCAACATTCTCTGTTGTACATTGCTGCTACAACACTCTTCTTTGTACATTGCTGCTACAACACTCTTCTTTGTACATTGCAGCATCAACACTCTCCGTTGTACATTGCTACTACAACACTCTCCAATTATACATTATTTGCTACAACAAACACTCCCTTTGTACACTCACTGCTACAACAACACTCTCCTTTGCGCATTGTTGCAAGAATACTTTCACTATTGTACACTATCTCCTGCTGCGACGGTCTTCCTTTGCATACTGATTGCTGCAATGGATTTCCCATTTTTACATTGCTGCAATAACACTCTTCCTTTGTACACTGTTTGCCACAACACACACCACAGTTCTCTCTCTCTGTACACTGTTTGCTGCAACAACACACTCTCTCTGTAGACTGTTTGTTGCAACAACACACCTCTCTCTCTGTACACAGTTTCCTGCAACAACACACCTCTGTACGCTGTTTCCTGCAACAACACACTCTCTCTATATACACTGTTTGCTGCAACAGCACTCTCTCACTATAAACTGTTTGCTGCAACAACAACACACACCACTCTCTCTGTACACTGTTTGCTGCAACAACACACTCTCTATATGTACACTGTTTATTGCAATAACACACTCTCTCTGTAAAACGTTTGCTGCAACAACACACACTCTCTCTCTGTACACTGCTTGCTGCAACAACACACTATCTCTGTACACTGCTTGCTGCAACAACACTCTCTCTGTACACTGTTTGCTGCGACAACACACTCTCTCTGTACACTGTTTGCTGCGACAACACACTCTCTCTGTACACTGTTTGCTGCAACAACACAAACTATCTCTGTGCACTGTTTGCTGCAACAACACACTATCTCTGTGGACTGCTTGCTACAACAACACACTCTCTCTGTACAGTGTTTGCTGTAACAACACACTCTCTCTGTACAGTGTTTGCTGTAACAACACTCTCTCTGTGTACAGTGTTTGCTGTAACAACACACTCTCTCTGTACACTGTTTGCTGCAACAACACACTCTCTCTGTACACTGTTTGCTGCAACAACACACTCTCTCTGTACAGTGTTTGCTGTAACAACACACTCTCTCTGTACACTGTTTGCTGCAACAACACAAACTATCTCTGTGCACTGTTTGCTGCAACAACACACTATCTCTGTGGACTGCTTGCTACAACAACACACATCTCTCTGTACAGTGTTTGCTGTAACAACACACTCTCTCTGTACACTGTTTGCTGTAACAACACTCTCTCTGTGTACAGTGTTTGCTGTAACAACACACTCTCTCTGTACACTGTTTGCTGCAACAACACACTCTCTCTGTACAGTGTTTGCTGCAACAACACACTCTCTCTGTACAGTGTTTGCTGTAACAACACTCTCTCTGTGTACAGTGTTTGCTGTAACAACACACTATCTCTGTACACTGTTTGCTGCAACAACACACTCTCTCTGTACAGTGTTTGCTGCAACAACACACTATCTCTGTACAGTGTTTGCTGTAACAACACACTCTCTCTGTACAGTGTTTGCTGCAACAACACACTATCTCTGTACACTGTTTGCTGTAACAACACACTATCTCTGTACAGTGTTTGCTGCAACAACACACTCTCTCTGTACAGTGTTTGCTGTAACAACACACTCTCTCTGTACACTGTTTGCTGCAACAACACACTATCTCTGTGCACTGTTTGCTGTAACAACACACTCTCTCTGTACACTGTTTGCTGCAACAACACACTATCTCTGTGGACTGCTTGCTACAACAACACACTCTCTCTGTACAGTGTTTGCTGCAACAATACACTCTCTCTGTACAGTGTTTGTTGTAACAACACACTCTCTCTGTACAGTGTTTGCTGCAACAACACACTCTCTCTGTACAGTGTTTGCTGTAACAACACACTCTCTCTGTACACTGTTTGCTGCAACAACACACTATCTCTGTGCACTGTTTGCTGTAACAACACACTCTCTCTGTACACTGTTTGCTGCAACAACACTCTCTCTCTGTACAGTGTTTGCTGTAACAACACTCTCTCTGTGTACAGTGTTTGCTGCAACAACACTCTCTCTCTGTACAGTGTTTGCTGCAACAACACACTATCTCTGTACAGTGTTTGCTGTAACAACACTCTCTCTCTGTACACTGTTTGCTGCAACAACACTCTCTCTCTGTACAGTGTTTGCTGTAACAACACACTCTCTCTGTACAGTGTTTGCTGCAACAACACACTCTCTCTGTACAGTGTTTGCTGTAACAACACACTCTCTCTGTACACTGTTTGCTGCAACAACACACTATCTCTGTGCACTGTTTGCTGTAACAACACACTCTCTCTGTACACTGTTTGCTGCAACAACACACTATCTCTGTGGACTGCTTGCTACAACAACACACTCTCTCTGTACAGTGTTTGCTGCAACAATACTCTCTCTCTGTACAGTGTTTGCTGTAACAACACACTCTCTCTGTACAGTGTTTGCTGCAACAACACACTCTCTCTGTACAGTGTTTGCTGATACAACACACTCTCTCTGTACATGTTTGCTGCAACAAACACTATCTCTGTGCACTGTTTGCTGTAACAACACTCTTCTGTACACTGTTTGCTGCAACACACTCTCTCTCTGTACAGTGTTTGCTGTAACAACACTCTCTCTGTGTACAGTGTTTGCTGCAACAACACTCTTTCTCTGTACAGTGTTTGCTGCAACAACACACTATCTCTGTACAGTGTTTGCTGTAACAACACTCTCTCTCTGTACACTGTTTGCTGCAACAACACTCTCTCTCTGTACAGTGTTTGCTGTAACAACACACTCTCTCTGTACACTGTTTGCTGCAACAACACTCTCTCTGTACAGTGTTTGCTGTAACAACACACTCTCTCTGTACACTGTTTGCTGCAACAACACTCTCTCTGTACAGTGTTTGCTGCAACAAACACTCACTCTCTGTACAGTGTTTGCTGCAACAACACTCTCTCTTGTACAGTGTTTGCTGCAACACACACTCTCTCTGTACAGTGTTTTCTGCAACAACACACTATCTCTGTACAGTGTTTGCTGTAACAACACTCTCTGTGTACAGTGTTTGCTGCAACAACACACTCTCTTGTAAGTGTTTGCTGCAACAACACTCTCTCTGTGTACAGTGTTTGCTGCAACAACACACTCTCTCTGTACAGTGTTTGCTGCAACAACACACTCTCTCTGTACAGTGTTTGCTGTAACAACACTCTCTCTGTGTACAGTGTTTGCTGCAACAACACTCTCTCTGTACAGTGTTTGCTGCAACAACACACTCTCTCTGTACAGTGTTTGCTGCAACAACACACTATCTCTGACAGTGTTTGCTGTAACAACACACTCTCTCTGTACACTGTTTGCTGCAACAACACACTATCTCTGTACAGTGTTTGCTGTAACAACACACTCTCTCTGTACAGTGTTTGCTGTAACAACACACTATCTCTGTACAGTGTTTGCTGTAACAACACACTTCTCTGTACACTGTTTGCTGAACAACACACTATCTCTGTACATGTTTGCTGCAACAACACACTATCTCTGTACACTGTTTGCTGTAACAACACACTCTCTCTGTACACTGTTTGCTGCAACAACACACTATCTCTCGTACAGTGTTTGCTGTAACAACACGCTTCTCTGTACATGTTTGCTGCAACAACACACTATCTCTGTACACTGTTTGCTGTAACAAACACGCTCTCTGTACATGTTTGCTCAACAACACACTATCTCTGTACACTGTTTGCTGCAACAACACACTATCTCTGTACAGTGTTTGCTGCAACAACACACTTCTCTGTACACTGTTTGCTGTAACAACACACTCTTCTGTACACTGTTTGCTGCAACAACACACTATCTCTGTACACTGTTTGCTGTAACAACACATTATCTGTGTACATGTTTGCTGCAACAACACACTCTCTCTGTACAGTGTTTGCTGCAACAACACACTATCTCTGTACAGTGTTGCTGCAACAACACACTCTCTTGTACTGTTGCTGAAAACACTATCTTGTACGTGTTTGCTGCAACAACACACTATCTCTGTACAGTGTTTGCTGCAACAACACACTCTCTCTGTACAGTGTTTGCTGCAACAACACACTATCTCTGTACAGTGTTTGCTGCAACAACACATTATCTGTGTACACTGTTTGCTGTAACAACACACTATCTCTGTACATTGTTTGCTGCAACACCACACTCTCTCTGTACACTGTTTGTTGCAACAACACACTCTCTCTGTACACTGTTTGCTGCAACACCACACTCTCTCTGTACACACACACACACACACACCACACACACACACACACACACACACACACACACACACACACACACACACACACACACACACTCACACACACTTCTATGTGAATACAGACAGTTCATCATCCGATGCGAGGTTTTTGTTTGTTTCTTTCTTTCTGTGTTTTTTCTTGATTGTTGCTTAACACTTTTAGACCAGTGAAGAGAATTGGCATGAAAAAGCCAGGTGAACAGAATGGGCATTATTTTTAACAAGTGATCCAACGAATAAACGTGAAGCCTACATTTATTTTCTTTAGCATGCAGTGGGTCAACAACAAGTGCACTGTGTATGTGCTGGGTTGTCACACACAGTTAAGTGTGTCAAATCGACGTAAAATCACCGATCCTTCAATCCCCTGCTTTCTACAGGCTAAACTTCTCTTGACACAAACCTTCCCTTAAATCATTTTGATCTGTGGTGCATTGGTTTAAAAGCCATATACACAGCGAGACTGAAATGTAAGTGTGAATAATGACATGGACTTATTGTAAACAGCCCGGGGGAAGAAAAAGTGTCGCTAACGCCGTGTTTTCAGGGCTTCTTTGCAGAGTTTGTTATTGGCTTTAGGGCACTAGAGCGTCTTTTGCCCTTTCGTCTCCGTGTAAAGGCTTTAACTCTTCTTTGCGCGCCCTCCTCCGGGCCCGTTTAAAAGGCTCCTTTCTTGTCGGGTAAAAAGGCAGAGCTGGGTTAAAACCCGAAATCTCTAAAGGCATAAAAAAAACCCTTGTTGTCAAGTTAAAGGGAAGTGGAGGTGATCATTCGCGAGATGATGGAAATACTTCATACAAATATGTAATTTTTACTCTTTTTTTTCTCTTCTTTTCTCCCCTTTCTCCCCCCCCCCCCCCCTTTAGCTTCGCTCTTTCTGCCTAGGTCTTTGCACAGTCCTTCCTTTCGTGTTCTCCTGTGGCGGTGTGGCTGTGGCTGTCAGTCCATACAGGTAAGTGGAGGCCCGTCACGCTTTAGCGCCTCCCACTGGCATGAACAATGGCCCAAGGTTGTGACATGGTCCCTTCCCCCCTGGAATGTGGCTGTGCTCTCCCCTTCTACCTGCCCCCCTCCTACTGTCCACGCTGTTCCCCCCCCCCCTTCCCCGACAGTCCCATCTCCCCACATTCCCTACTATCCGTTTGGCATTCTTATGTATTGTTGCTATCTCCCTACCAACTGTTGCTATTTTTCCTGTCTACTATCGCTGTTCCTCCTGTCTACTATCGCTGTTCCTCCAGTCTACTTTTGCTGTTATCCCTGTCTACTGTTGCTGTTATCCCTGTCTACTGTTGCTGTTATCCCTGTCTACTGTCGCTGTTATCCCTGTCTACTGTTGCTGTTATCCCTGTCTACTGTCGCTGTTATCCCTGTCTACTGTTGCTGTTATCCCTGTCTACTGTTGCCGTTACCCCTGTCTACTGTTGCTGTTCCTCCTGTCTACTGTTGCTGTTATCCCTGTCTACTGTTGCTGTTATCCCTGTCTACTGTTGCTGTTCCTCCTGTCTACTGTCGCTGTTATCCCTGTCTACTGTTGCTGTTATCCCTGTCTACTGTTGCTGTTCCTCCTGTCTACTGTTGCTGTTATCCCTGTCTACTGTTGCTGTTCCTCTTGTCTACTGTTGCTGTTATCCCTGTCTACTGTCGCTGTTATCCCTGTCTACTGTTGCTGTTATCCCTGTCTTCTGTTGCCATTACCCCTGTCTACTGTTGCTGTTCCTCCTGTCTACTGTTGCTGTTATCCCTGTCTACTGTCGCTGTTATTCCTGTCTACTGTTGCCATTACCCCTGTCTACTGTTGCCATTACCCCTGTCTACTGATGCTATTATCCCTGTCTACTGTTGCCATTACCCCTGTCTACTGTTGCTATTATCCCTGTCTACTGTTGCCATTACCCCTATCTACTGTTGCTATTATCCCTGTCTACTGTTGCTATTACCCCTGTCAACTGTTGCTCTTACCTCTGTCCATTGTTGCCATTACCCCTGTCTACTGTTGCCATTACCCCTGTCTACTGTTGCTGTTACCCCTGTCTACTGTTGCTATTACCCTGCCTACTGTTGCTATTACCCCTGTCTACTGTTGCTATTACCCCTGTCTACTATTGCAGGTAGTGCCACTACAACAAATATTCTTCATCTGGAAAAGTCTAAGGTCCTTAGACGCTTTAAATCGTACCTTCCGCAACAGAATGTGAGTCATCATGTCATCGAATGTCTTGCCAAAAAAAGGAATAGATAGAGGAAGTGGCCGGAAATCTACTTTGAAAGGAGAAACAAGAGCTATTATTAATCAGACTAACATTGGTATCATCTCAAAAATAACACTGCACAGACTCTTATAGAGTGGAATGGAAAGTATTTTGAGCTTTTCCTGAAACAGAGATAAAGTGAAAGTGAAGAAAAGGAAAAGACTGCAGGAGAACAAGGAAATTTGTCAAACCGTCTGTGTGTGTTTGTGGGCTGTTTGTTGATTGTTCTCCAGATATGTCTGTAAGTTTGTCATGATATGTATATATGTATGTTTCCTCTTTGCTGCTGCTGTTGCTGTTGTTGTTGTTGTTGTTGCTGCTGTTGATGTTGTTGCTGTTGTTGTCGGCCATCATGCTGTGTGGATAAGGTGAGTATGTATGAATATATACACGTGCATATGCCTGTGGTCGGGCATGTGGGTATATGCATGCATTTACTTTTATTTATTTTCATTTCTTATTTATTTATCTATCTACATACTCCTTTTTTGTAGATATTTATTTATCTCTTTACGTACACTCTTACTTACTTTACTTACTTACTTCTTCGCTTACTTACTTATTTACTTACTTACTCACCCACTTACCTACCTTACCTTACCTACTTACTGACTTACTTACTTGCTTACAGGCTTACTTGCTTGCTTACTTACTTACTCACTTACTTATTTACTTACTTACTTACTCACTTACTTACTTACTTACTTACTTATCCATTTCCTCATTTCTTTCCTCAGAAGTGAATGACAGACTGGTGAGGCTATGATTAAAGTTTCAGTTTCTCAAGATAACGTCTCCGCTCTCGGAACGAATTCCATACGCACTAACGCCACAGGTGCTATGTGTATGGTGATCATGGCACAAGCCTTAAGCCTGCACATGAGCTGGCCAGGTCCTGAGGCCCTATCTAGACTACGTTTTACCTCGTCTATACTTTACACTGGTATTTTATCAGCCTATCGCTGGAATAATCTTGGTTGTATGTAAATGACATATGTATCTGTGTATCTTACCTTCAAAAAAGGGAACATGTCAATAAATAATTAAAGGTCTGAATCACAATACAAGTAGCTATACTGTGTAAACTCGTCTCACATGACAGAAACCTATTCCTGACCCCCCACCCACCCCCAGTCAATGCACAAATGCTCAGCTATCTATCAACTAGGTGAAGACAATACTTTCTTAACTATGATTAAGGAAATATTGTCTTCCCTAGTTGATAGATAGCTGAGTCGTTGTGCATTGACTGGGGGAGGGGGGGGGACTTTATGTTATGTGAGATGAGTTTATACAGAGTAGGTAATTGTGACTCAGACCTTTAATCATTTATTGATTATGTTCCTATTTTTTGAAGATAAGATACACAGATACACATGTCATTTACGTGTTACCAAGACTATTCCAGTGGTAGACTGATAAAATACCAGTATAAAATATAGACTAGGTAAAACATAGTTTAGGTAGGGCCTCAGGACCTGGCAAACTCATGGGTTATGTGCAGGCGAAAGGCTTGTGCCATGATCACCATACACATGGGACGTGTGACGTTAGTGCATACGGAATTCGTTCCGAGCGCGGATACGTCATCTTGAGAAACTGAAACTGAAACTGAAACTCTACTGTTGCTATTACCCCTGTCTACTGTTGTCATATTCCCGGTTTACTATTGTTATTTTCCCTTTCTACTGTTCACTGTTAATGTTCAACCATAACTATACGATTTATTGTATGTTAGCCATCCATACAAATATTCCTATAAACAGCTGTCTGGCTATGTGTATATCTTTTAACAACTTTCAAGCTGTACGAAATGTACTATTAGTCTATGTATATGTGTTTAACAGTTTTCAAGCTGAACGAAACGTAATATTGGAATTAAATCGCCAACACTATGTTTCGTCAACCACTTGTGATTTCAAAGAGCTCGGTATGATGAAACTATATGTGGATGAGATGGATTAAAGTGAAGGCGGAAACACGGACTTTTGTCGGCAACAGAAGAGAAACAGTTTAAAAAAGCGGTTTACTTCTATCAGAAGCAAAATTATGTCCAATTAACTAGTAATGATTATATGTTGCAAATACTTAAGACAGATTGATGTGCATGTGTCATGGGTCTCACTTGCACAGCTAATACAACTTCATAATAATTCATCACGATTTGGAAAGCATTTCAACATATTAATGTCACTTAGGACTTTGTACAATGTTAATGTAAAGAAAAAACTGCATAAAGATACTGACTTAAATGTTGTATCATAATCTCGATCTTTCAGAAATACATGTACACACACATGTCACACCACAACACAAAACAGAAATCAGGTTACATAACTCCAAATGTACAGAACATTGTCACAATTCTGTATTTTCTGTGGTCTTGAGTAATGTGGTGGAGACGGCAAGGTGAAGCAGATGTGCCGTTTAAAGGGAGAGAAGAGACGTTACGTATTGTTGAGGAATTGGAGTTTCAGATTCCTCCAGCTTGATAGCTGCATGTCTTGATGCATTCATACACATACAGATCGGAGTATAAGTTTTTGTGATTGCTTTTTAAGTTCTGTGAATAGTAGTTTTTTTCCTTTTATTTTCTTTAGCAATTATGTAATTCTTCAGAGCCACATTAACCAGACTATGCCTGTTTCCACCTTCCACGATGTTGGCATCATTCTTACAGAAGACGAAAAACTCAACAGACTGATCGAAATCAGAATCCAGAAAGCAAACCAGTCAACTATCACCTTGCACACTAATGAAATACATGGGAAGAGTGGAGTGGAGACAGACCTCAAGATCATTGGCATTAGATTTAAGCACTGTATCAGAGCCGCCCATTGATACAGCTGTACGCCCAAGGACGGACAAAGAGCGTTCAGAACCATCTCCACAGAGTTTTAATGTAATGAAAACCATCGATTGTTCAATAGAGTTAACAGTGTTCCATGTTTTGGTTGACTGCAGAGAAGTCAGAAGGTTGGAAACTGTCACGTAACTGTGTCATTTGCATATTTGTGATTTTCTGTGCCGTAGTCAGCCAGGTAGACCCAGGGAGAGAATGCTGGACAGACTTGCAGAGTGGCTGGGGACGAGGAGGGTGGGGGAGATGCTAGGGGCAACGAGAGATAGAGACAAATGGAAGTCCATGATCGCCAACGCCATGCGGCAGGGCACCTGATGATGATGATGAGTCAGCTATTACTACTCAATGGGAATAAAATGTGAACAACTCGGGATCCAAACCTGAGCCCTGTGCATCATCGTGCTTAAGGGGTACAGATTTAGAAAATGGTGGTTAGCAACAACTATTATAAGTGCGAGACGACAGATTAAACAGAAGCAGCTCAGTGCAGAGTCTTGAATCCAAAAGTAGCACATAATCTGGACAGAAGAATGTAATAATCTATAGTATTAAAGTAAATGCTGTTGACAAATTGAGCAATGTAAGTTTTAAGATATTATTTGAATCTGCTTTGGACAGCTATTATCAAGAAGTCCATTCGACTTAATATGGCTCAATAGTTGGCACAGGACTGGAGATGGGTTGATAATCATTGATATATTCAGTTTCAAGACCAGGCTTATTCTGTTTTATAACAGTGTCACAATTGTTTGCTCAAAATACTTAGAGATAAGAGTCATGCAATAAGTCCTGAAGTCAATCTGTTGTACATTTTTTGTGCCATTTTAAAATTAAAGTTATGAACAACAACAACATCAACAACAACAACAACGATGATGATGACGATGATGATGATGATGATGATGATAATAATAATTATAGTCAAGTTTTCTTGGATGTGTGTACGTACGTTTCTCTGACTCACACCATGTTGGCAACATGAGATGATCCACTCTTTTGGACCCAAGACAAAACAAAGGCTTCTTGAGTCTCACAAACAGTCCTGGAACAATGACATTTTCCTCGCTGTTTAGAAAGAAGTCATCATCACTCTTGTCCTGAAGAAAAAAAACAACTAATTGTCTAGGAGGGAGTCATCAACAAGAGACCCCTTTGGCACCTCGAAAGCAAGAATCTCATTTGCAAAGAGCAAAAGCTTCCAGGAAGAACCAAAGTATCGAAAATCGTCTGGTTTATCGTACCCAATCTCTCGAAAATATATTTCATGAAAAGAAAAAAATCATTGCTGTCTTTTATATATATATACCTGTCAAAAGATTTTGATAAAGCCTGGAAGCGAGCACTTCTCCCAAAGCTACTAAAGCACGGTTTGCCAGGCATGATGTAAGTCAGATACAGACCTACATGCAACACATGACAGCAAAGGTCAGGCTGGATGGGACACTGAGAAACTTCATCAAGATCAGACAAAGCTAACACAGGTTGAGATCATATCTATACAAGTTTTCTATCAACCACAGGGCGTAAAAGGCAGATGTATTGGAAACTGCAAAAATCAAAACTGTCTTCTTAACAGACTGTAAATCTTTGATAGAGAGTTAACAATCACCTGCTGACAATCTTTCCAGGTCCACCTTGAAAACAAAACATAACAAAACAAAACAAAAACAAGCTGAACTAGCATTCGTGTGCCTGTAATGGTACAGTGGATTCTAGATCACTGTGGCATCTGACAAAACGAGCAGGCAGACTGTTTGGCGAAGACAGGAAGTAGATTACAACGAACAGTAACGCTGCAATTCATCAAGAGAGGCAAAGATCATCATGAAAAGAAATGTCCACCCTGAACTTAATGGGAATGATCCCATCCATTACCTTGAGCGGCGGCAACGAAACAATAATCTTCCGCTTGAGGACTGGACGCTGCCGCCTACAAATGTGCCGAATGGGCTGTCCCACACGGATGAATGTTCATGCCAGACATGATCAGTTTCCAGAGCACGTTATGCCCGCTGTTCAGAAATTCTTCAAAGAAATACTTCAAGTTTATCAAAACATTTACAGTACGTGTGTCTAATATTGGGGACAAAGTGCTCAATAATAATGTATTCTCGTAATATAAGACGGTAATGTTAGAAAAGCAAACAAAGAAACAAACAAACAAAGAAACAAACAAACAAATAACAAACAAACAAACAAACAAAAAACGGTGAAAATAAAAGACGGACAGATAGGTTTAAAAAGCTGCTTCGTCACTGGCAGAATAGACATTCAAATGCCGTCAGATGATAACATATTTGTGCCGATGGCTGTCTTAAAGCTAGACTTTATTTTCTATACCCACACAGTCAAAGGACACTTGGACAGAACAAAAAGTCATCGAAAATTTCTGCTCAGTTTTTGTCATCAGGTCGTTGTCTATGCGATTGTGCTTTCCAGCCTGCGCCCAACCGAAAATGCCTCTCCTGTAAAAAAAGAAAAGAAAGGTCATACCTTTTCTAATACAAACATTATTACAGACAATCCAGATTTTTTTCCCCACTTCTCAAGGTCACTGTGACCTTAAAGAAACTTCAGGTGGGCTAAAACTTGATACGGACAGAGGAACATGGCAGTGTATTACAACAGTAAAAAATTTATTTTACAGATTGTCAGATATTTCTGAAAAAGTGCTGTTAATGCACTTTTCAGGTTCTTGCGATTTTGACCCTTGTTCGCCACACTTTTTCAGTCACAACTCCTCAATGGTACATCTTTGACCAAAAGTTGGTAAAGATCCATAAAGAAACAGCTGAGAAAATCTGACTGACGTTTTGGTAACGCGCACGCACGCATTCGCACGTCCACCCCACATCCTTTTAAAGGGAGTTTTAAACAAACAAACAAACAAACACAAACAACAAACAAACAAACAAACAAACAAACAAACAAACACAAACAACAAACAAACAAGCAAATACATTCGGATGGGGTGGGGTGGCCTGATACAAAATAGGAATTTAGTTCACATATGGCCCCATATGGACACGTTTCAATTAGTGCAATGATTCAACAGCATGACTTGATCGTGGTAAAAGAATATTTGTGATGTTCTCGATTCATGTCTCAATGATACGATAATTAACCATTCATCATCATCGCCATCATCATTTGCCCTGCCGCATGGCCTGGCAATCTTGGCCTTCCATACGAGTCTATCTTTTGTCGCTCCCATTTTTTGTCTTCATCCACTCCACAGACCCGTCCAGTATTTTCTCCCTGGGTATACCTAGTGCTCTTTTTCCTGCCAGTTTTCCTGTTGTGGTTAGGTGCTCAAATTTCTCTTGCCTCATAAACTGTCCCATACATTAACCATCGCTAGCATTTAATTAGCTATTGCTATCATAGTTGTCAGTACAATATTAGTTAATTTGACATTTAACGCTGTTGAATTTGAATGCAGGCACTGTTTCGAAGTTTGTTTTACAGCGTCTGATGAAATGTATGTTAAGGACTCCTGTATGTAGGCTATTTTTACCGATGTTCCTGAAATGAGTATGGACCAGACCCTGATTTTAAACTAGATACAAGATATATCAAATTTAAACTAGGCGCGATAGTCAGGTGGATAAACGTCAGACTTCCAGTCAGAAGATCTGGGATTCTATGCTGCCTGGGTGGAGATTTTTCCCATCTCCCAGGTCAATATGTGTGCAGACCTGTTAGTACCTGAACTCGCTGAGCGTGTATAGGCACCCAGAATATCAAATAGGCACATTGAAGATCCTATAAGTCATATCGGTATCTAGTGGCTTATAGAAACATGAACAAACCCAACATGCACGCCTCTGACAGACGAAGAATGCAAACTGTCCAGCAACATGCCACCTGTACAGTGTGGTCAAAACAACGTACGCACGTGCATCCGAGAACAATTGAACTGCAAACAAACATACAAACAAACAAAAACCAAATTTAAACATAATATACACTTCCCCCAGATAGAAAATGCATAGAAGTTAAACACTACACAAGACTCATACTTTTAAAGTAGACACTAAGATATATAGATTTGAAACTAGATTATGATACATATATTTTGAATGAGGCGCAAGGTAAACACAGTCTGTACCAGATAAAAGATACTCACATTTTTAATTAGTGACAATAATTATGGTTAAAACTAGATAAAAGATACAGTTTACAATAGAAGTTAGCTATACAAATTTCAAAAAAGATACATGACACAGAGAACTCAAATAAAACAAACTGGACAAAGACTATGAAGCAGACATAAAATACACAGACACTGACATTAGCGGTATCTTCTAGAGCGACAGCAATATCAGGCACCTCCGGCAACATGGGGGGAGGCCGGCAACAGTTCATGTGTATCTTTCTTATCTCTAAACATTTCTAAATATTTTGTTGCTGTACATAGTCTTTTTTCTCTCAAGAATGGAGGAGGAAGATAATGTGAAATAGGAAAATTGATAAAGAAAGAAAAAAAGAAAGAAAGAAAAAGAATAAAGAAAGAAAGAAAGAAAGAAAGAACGAAAGAAAAAAAGAAAGAAAGGAAGAAAGAGAACACAGGGGGTGGGGTGGGAATGCGAACGAAAGAAAATCGAAGAAGTATTTGGGTGTATCATTTATGAATTTCACTTCAACCGGCAGAATGATAACAATGAGAATGCAGGCATGGTGGAGAGAGAGGAGAATAACCGGGCAAAGCCACTTAATCACAGTTAGCAAAACAGGACGTTGACGGATCACGGTGGTGACAAAAGCAGACCAGTGACCGAAAACAAGGTTTCATAAAATAACACAGCCCGTCGTGCCAAACAGTATGAGACGGGCTTTAAGGTATTAACCATTTTTAATAACAGAAAGGCTAATATCGCCTTTCTTTCCTCTGTTTCATTTCAGAGTTCGTTGGAGAAGTCAAAAGAGAAGCTGCCATGGTGCCATCATAGTGGAGTGACAGCGCAGATCGCAGGTAATCCCACTGTAGAGCTGATCGCAGGTAATCCAGGTACATTGCTGATGAGAGGCAGTCCGGGTAAATTGGTCTTGTGGTGTGGAACTGACAGGGAGTGGAGGGGCCGGGCTCTTCACACACGAAGCAGCTGCGTGGGATGCCGGCCTCTACCCTCTTGCCTCTGCACAGTCCTGTACCAGGCTGCAGCACGGCTAGAAGTCTCCTGTTCCTGTCCCTTTTTGCCATTTAGCTGCTAAAGCTTCATCATCCTTCCAGATTACCTGAACTTTTCACATTAAACCCGCCAGTCAGCTGAAAGGAAAGTTTTGTGGGAAAATCATAACAAACAAAAGCTGAAACATTCTGTTAAGACAGGTATTGAATTTAAAAACAACATTTACAGGAATAGCTGCAATTGTTCCTTCCATGCCACTCAAAGTCAATAGGAAAAGTTCCGTTGTGTCACGTGTATTGTAATAAATGTGTCCTCTTGTTTTGCAATGAACGTGATCCGGCAGGTTGTTTTATTTTGTTTTGTTTTGTTTTTCGTTTTGTTTTGTTTTTGTTTTGTTTTGTTTTGTTTTGTTTTGTTTTTTGTTAGTTAGTTTGTTTGTTTGTATGTATGTATGTTTGCTTGTTTGTTTGTTTGTTTGTTTGTTTGTTTTTCATGTTTAATTGAAATGAAAACTGCGCCTTGGAAACACTGATGCAGGAATTGTTCTCTGCAAGGCAGTGGTGCTAATAAACAGGACTGTCACGTGCAACAGTTCACTCAAGCCACAGGATTGTTCCTGATGTCGTTGTCAGCTGTTGGAAGTTCAAGGTTCAAAAGATGGTGAAGTCAACGGCAGTGTAAACACCCATGACAGCATTGGTAACAATGACACAGATGCAGGTGATGATGCCATAGAAAAATTAGCAAACAAGATGAACGTCATTCAATATTAACTAGACCGTCAGCCCTTTGACATCCACTTGATATATATTCATTTAATACTGATCAGCGCGAACAACACTGAAAAGTATGTTATTAGCATGTATTGTGTATATATGTTATGTATGAATATGTAGGCATGTACGTACGAACTTGAGTGTGTATGCATGCATTTATACAGTATATATATATGCATTCATGTTGAACAGGAATGTTTCTCCCCGGTCCACTAGATCTTGAGTGTTGGTCTGGGTGAAAGTCTTTTGGATGAGACGGTAAACCGAGGTCCCGTGTGTAGCATCCATTAGTGCATGTAAAAGAACTTGCGGCAAGAAATGCAAAGGTAATCCACTATGACAGTAGGACAGCTAAAGAAAACAAAATATAGATATACTCATACAGAAAAAAAGTGTGGTGCCGTACGTTTACGATATACTTTCCCCAAGGTGAGCAAGGAGCATTTCATACGGCAAAAAGACAAAATATTCGATTGATAGATGGGGAGCATGCATTGAAGACCTTTTTGACGATGACAGAAAGGAGGAACACATCATGAGAAAGAGCGCTGAAGGACCACCAATAATGAAAGATGTAGTTAGTGCAGCGTTGAAAAGGATGAAACAAGGAAAAGCCCAGACCAGACAATATTACTGTCAGACCAATTTATATGTTCCTATTATATTGCTTAAGTATGACTGTGGGACCCATACTGTATTCATTCCAAACTATTTGAAGTTTGCATTATCCAAGAACAACTATGCATTACATTTTGTGTTTGTATAATGTGTTCACACCCTTTCAGATGGGGCTATGGCCTGACTGAATATAATTCTGATTCTGATTCTGATCATGATATGATTCTGATTCTCTCTCTCTCTCTCTCTCTCTCTCTCTCTCTCTCTCTCTCTCTCTCTCTCTCTCTCTCTCTCTCTCTCCCTCTCTCTCCTCTTTCTTCTCTCTTTTCTCTCTCTCTGTGTCTTTCTCTCTCTCTCTCTCTTTTTCACTCTCTCTCTGCCTCTGTCTCTCTCTCCATCCCTTGGTGTGTGTGTGTGTGTGTGTGTGTGTGTGTGTGTGTGTGTGTGTGTGTGTGTGTGTGTGTGTGTGTGTGTGTGTGTGTGTGTGTGTGTGTGTGTGTGTGTGTGCAAGTCACTGTGCTTGGGTCATTGAAATTGAAGGAACACATTCTGTGTATGTTGTCAATGCTGACAGCTAATGTCGTTTCCTCTTAATTTGTATCAAGAGACAATTAAATAACTCAGATCCTAGAATTTCTGAACAAAGATTCTTTTCCCAAATAGTTTGTAATTTTCTTAATGATGATAGACATTTTACCAACTGATACAAGAGTTGTACTTTGCTGTGACACATTTTGTTGTTATTGCTTTTTACATCAAACGATAGGCTTATAGATGGTAATTTTACATGCTCATCCCACAGCTGTGTTTCATCTACGCAAAGCACGATATGGCCCTGAACACTGTCAAATAGTTTTTCCAGTCAGCAACAAATAATCAACACTCAGAAAATCGGTGGATGGATGTGACGGTGTTTGTGTAACATTGAGGAAAACCTGGCACCTGCTCATTATCCGAACTTCAGAATTTGAATCTGCTTAGAGGAATATTTGATGAAAATATATTTAAATTTGTACCTCACTAGTCCAATTCATGAAATTGCTTGAGTGAAAAATGGCCAGTTGGGCCAGGTTTGCCCAGATTTAGAATGAAAAAGACTGGGATATTGCGATATTGTTCAAGAATAGTAAAACTTTGGAAAACGCAAGAGCAGAATTAAACTTTGACAACAGAAAACAGAATTAAAATGCATGACTGCATGTTTCTGGCAAAAAAAAATGCCTCGTTGATATTCCGTAACAGAGTTGAAATCTAAGACGTATGCTTAATGTAAAGAGAAGAAGATCCAAGCAGATAACAAGCTTTATCAAACAATAATCCGTCTGTTTTAACATGATGATACTTTTGATCTCTGACTTTTGTTGGTGGAGTGCTGGCAGCCCTGCTATGGCCCATGATGGTCGGTTGGGCTCTATGCAACATGAATTCAGAAGTTTAAGCTAATTTTTCCCGATAGCCTGACACTGACCTCCTAGATTTTCTTTCCAATTTTCTGCAGTTTCGACTCTACATTACTTCAAGCTCTTGATCCAAATTTAGTTAGAGATTTAAGAGCAGCGAAAAAAGAATATGAATGATCGCCCAGCTGTGGTGAATCCACTCATGTAAGATGGTCAAATGTTGTGTGGTCAATGAAATTTTATGTTTCTTATTTTATCTGGGCAAAAATACACACGGACGCGCGTGCGCAAACACACACACACACACACACACACACACACACACACACACACACACACACACACACACACACACACATTCACACACACATATGTACATACATACATACATACATACATACATACGTACGTACGTACGTACATACATACATATACATGCATGGATACGTACATACAATCATACATACATACATACATACATACAGACATACATACATACATACATACATAAATACATACATACATACATGCATGTATACGTACATACATTCATACATACATACATACATACATACATACATACATACATACATACATACATACATACATACATACAGTCAGACATACAGACATACATACAGACAGACATAAAGACATACATACATACATACATACATACATACATACATACATACATACGTACGTACATACATACATATATACATACATACATGTATACATACATACATACATACACACATACACACATACATACATACAAACATACATATACTTGCATGAATACATACATACATACATTCATTCATACATACATACATACATACACACATACACACATACATATATACACACATACACACATACATACATACAAACATACATATACTTGCATGAATACATACATACATACATACATACATACATACACACATACACACATACATACATACAAACATACATATACTTGCATGAATACATACATACATAATACATGCATACATACATACATACATAACACATAATAACATGATACACAATACGTACAGTACATACATACATATATACGTACGTACGTACATACGTACGTAAGTACGTGCATACATATACATACATACATGCATGCATACATACATACATACATACAAACATGCATACATACATACATCATACATACATACATACATACATACATGCATGCATGCATGCATACATACCTACCTACCTACCTACTACCTACCTTCCTACCTACCTACCTACCTACCTACCTACCTACCTACCTACCTACCTACCTACCTACCTACCTACCTATACATACATACATACATACATACATACATACATTTTAAAATCCATTCAAAACGTGGATAATTGTTATGGATTGCAACTACCACGTCCTCCCACTGTCCTCTTTCATCCCTGTAGTCACTAAATTACTTCTACCCCTGTCATTAAACCACCGTAAGTGAGATAAGATACATAACAAAACTAGTAAACCTCTAGGCATACAGATGAAGTTGAGTATATTGAGCTGTAATCAACGTAAGATTAAGTTTTGTTATCTTTTATTGTCCGCTTTTAAGAAACTAACTGAACAGTATATAGTAGTCTGGAAAAAAAACACAATGTCACCTGTACTAGATTGTAAAACTGGTCCTAAGAGACCTTCGTCCCTCTCACCGTCTTCATTTCTCGATTTCTATTCAACCGCGAAATACAGAATTGACGGCAACTTTTCAGTTTAGAAGTGTTTGATGAAGACTAATAGAGTTCATTCCACCGATCGCTGTACATGTACTCAGACTAGTATTTACTAAGTTGTTCTTCTTCTCCAGCGAACAAGCTTCAGATCTACGTACAAGAAATCCGGACGCTGAAAATAAGCAGTACTGCAATTTTTCACATGAGAATGATGTGGGTCCTTGATGGAAGAGGGACATTGTGGCTGCAGGCGACAGCTCTAATTCCGGGCAATCCACTACATCGCTCAAGCCAACCTGACGCAGGTGGTCACTCGCTGTTCTTGTCCCGACCTGCCTGGCCATCATCCTACATATAACGTGAAGGATGTGTGGTCCGGCTTCTGTGTACATCAAGTACGAAGGAAAGACATCAGACAGACTTATTTCTTGTAATATTTCCTGCTCTTTTCACCTTTTAGTTTTAGTAATACTACATAACACCTTTTACATACGACGATACTTCCGATGGAAATCAGTGCAAAGTTTACGTATTGAATGCATCATATGAATGCAACATATATGCATACATACATACATACATACATACATACATACATACATACATACATACACACATACACACATACACACATATATACATACATACATACATACATTCATGCATACATGCATACATGCATACATGCATACATACATACATACATACATACTTACATACATATATACATACTTACATACATACATACATATATACATGCATATATGCATACATGCATACATACATACATACATACATACATACATACATACATACATGCATGCATGCATGCATGCATGCATACATACTTACATACATACATTACATACATACATACATACATACATACAAGGTATTTACATATGAAACAAAGTTTATGGCGTGTCACACGTAAAACATTACCGCTTCATTTATCATCAATTTTCATTACACTTCCAAAGAAATCAGGGGCTATAGAATGCGAGCTCCATTTCACAATCAGCTCGATGAGTCATGTGAAAAGACTGTATCAAGAATAATCATGATGTGGACAAAGAACAGAATCAAAACAGAAATAGGAAAAGAATAATGTGGATTCGTTGAACGCGAAAGAGCTATTAATGTGACATCCATCCTAAGAACTCTCATAGAAAGATCATCTGAGTTGACTAACGATTTATATTTATATTTTGTTGATTATACCGAGATTTTTAATCGGGTAAGAACTGAACAACCAACTAGAAAAGCTCAATATTGATGGAAAAGATCTACGAATAATAAGGAATATGTTTTGAGGACAAACAGCAGCAATGAGATACAAAACAATATTAGCTCTTTCCAAAATATCAAAACAGTGGTTCGGCAGGGATGTTTTGTGTCACCAAATTTGTTTTCACTTTACAGCGAAACCATCATAAGAAACGTGGAAGAATGCCTTGGGATAAAGGTTAGAGGAAAAATATGAACAGTCTTCGTTCTGCAGATGACACCGTTCTAATTGCAGAAAAAAACTACAAAATGTTGTGAATACAACAAAAATAGAAAGGGGTAATAAAGGGGTAGAACTGAACAGCAAGAAGACTGAAGTCATGGTAATCATTAAAAAAACAAGATGTCCCCTCATATAAAATAATAGCAAATGGCACAACACCGAGACAAGTTGATAAGCTTAAATGTCTGGGAACAGTCATCTCACCAGACGGCAGATGCATATTATAAATAGACAGAGAATCGGCCAAGCTAAAACAGCACTTAAGAAAATGAAAGGCTTTCTTATCAAGAAATGCCTATCAATTAAAATCAGGAAACGAGTTTTTCAGTGTTAAAAAAGAAGAAATACTGCTGTACGAATACGAATCGTGGACAGTCAACACGCAAAGTCAGAACAAGACTGAGGCAGCTGAAATGTGGTTTCTGAGTAGAATGTTAAAAGTTCCATGGACAGCAAAGAAACAAATGAGATAATTTTAAAAGAGGCAAACACAAAAGAACATTAATAAAGAAGATTAGGAAAAGACAAGCAAGATTTATAGGACAATTCATGAGACAAGAGAAATTTGAGCACAGGTAAAGTGGGTGGAAAAGAGTTCTAGGTGGACCTAGGGAGAAAATATTGGACAGATTTGCGGAGTGGATGAGGACAGAAAGGGTGAGAGACATATCTGTAGTGACGAAAGTTAGATTTGTATGGAGTGCCATGATTACCAACACGATTTGGCAAGGCACATGATGATGATGATGATGATGATGATGATGATGATGATGATGATGATGATGATGAGGTATGTACGACATAACAATAGACTGATCTATGACATAACATAGTATCTGGTAAAACATCATCTTCCTGGGTTACTTATGTGTATTGAGTTGAAGAAGGCATGTCCCCCTATGTGTTCATTTTATGTGTACAAGTTACTGCCATTATGAGCACAGAAGATACAAACATTAATGGCACTTTCACACACAAAAATGTCTGAACGTAAAATAGCTCAGTTTACTGTTACTATTAAAAAGATAATATGAATCTTTTTAAGGAAATTGTGAACATTTTACATAAGGTTGGCGAAATGTCAGGAATAAATAAGAATTGTGAAAAAAACATCTGTTGTGTGGCTTGGTAGTGAAACATTATCGAATATGAAATGTTTCTCATCTAAAAATGGAATGGAATCCTTCAATATTCAAAATACTGGGGACATGATTTTCCACTGATTTACAAAGTTGTGTGGTCAAGAATTATTCGCGAAAATTCACAGAAATATAAAAAACGTATATAAAATGTGGATTAAAAGATACATACTCCTTTAGATAGAACAACAGTTTCAAGTCATTTTGTCCAAACCGGTGTATCTATGGCGTATTTGCTCCTCTGTTTACTGAAATTAAAAATGTAATATATTTGGGTGATGTAGTTGTTTCATTACTGCCAGTATGTATGCTTAGTGTGTTCACAAAATCTTTCTTTTCTTTCGTTTGAATTAACGACGCATAGCTGATAAAATTTCAGCATAAATGTAATGGGTTCCATCACCTTTGCACAAATCTGCAGTGGCACACATTGTCTAGAATCCTTTCATTTCATCTCAGCAAAATTGTTCAATTAACGTTTTATTAAAAAAAAACAATGGGTTCTGCAAAAACATCAGCAGTAGTAATGGGTTTAACAATTTGCTAAATTTTCTATGTTTGAAACCCAGTCAGAACGCATTTCTCTTTCTAGAGTTGAACAAAACCTTGGACCATATCTTCCCATCAGTGTTAGTTTTGGTATCAGACCATTTACAACCATTTCCACATAATTATGTGTTGCATTTTTTAAAATCTCCTTATCTAGTTGATTTTTTTTACCTGTACAAAACTGTTCAGTAATGGTATTTAACCCCTCCCCCCCTTAACCTCTTGTAATCTATCTTTCTGTTCATTCTTGTTTATTGTTTCAAACAGATTTAAACCAAAGAATACTTTTTTTTTAAATCCGAGCATGGTAACTTTTCCACATACGGGCATTTCTACAAAACAGTAATGTAAACGTATTCATTTACATATGTAATATGAATGTATACCAATATTTTACTTTTAAATGTGTCTGTTTAGACTTTACACTTTGGTATTGACGATTTTTCATTCACACAAGTAGATTCTTTGAACGAGATGTACATGCAAATTTGTTGAATTTGAAGTCTTATGTAAATGACTTTCTTTGCTAATAGTGTTTGTCTCTATATTCTGTGAAAAAAAATGAATAAAAGCCAGTTTAAAAAGATTTAATGGAAACTTGAGAAGTCGAAAATAAAAACAAGAAAAGAAAAGAAAGGAAAAAAGAAAAAGAAAAGAAAACGAAAGAAAGACTAATGCGTGCAAATGTATATTTAGATGAATATGCAAAGTGGTGAAAATTTCCTAAAAGAACTACCAGACTATAATTTATGACAATCTCCATTCAATTATGAGGGCATCCATATGATAAGTTTTGACACATTTTGATGCGAGACCAAACGTGGGTTGAGATGTACCCTTTAATAACTAATAAGGTACATTTAATATTTTTAGATGTAAAATGTATTTGTCAAATCAAATCAGCAACTTCACGATTTGATAGTATCATATGTAATTTGACAATAGCCCAGTGAAATAATTGTCTCTAATGCACTACGCACAAAAAGTTAAGGATCACTTGCACAAAAATTCATAACTTTCAAAATAAGAAAGCCAATGCGTTGAAGTTTGGCAAACATTTGATTCCATGCTTTAGTGATAACGATACACAATTGCCTTCAATTTCGAGCAATCGTTTGGTGTGTACATTTGATCAAAGTGGGTACGTATCGAAATTTGATTTCCCAAAGTCATTGAAATCACAAGACAGGGCATTCTGATGCTCCCAAAAGTTCAGTAATGCGTGTACTCGTAACCGCCATGGCTGTTCTGGCACTCGACGCAGCGAGTCCTCATCGAGTTGACCAGGTTGGTGAAGATCCTCTGTGGAAGCGCCTGCCACTCAGCCTGCAGCATCTGGTAGAGGTGTTGGGCATCCCTGGGAGGGGGGTGGTTGCTCCTCACTTTGCGATCCAGCTCATCCCAGAGGTTCTCAATCGGGTTGAGATCGGGACTGCATGCTGGCCACTCCATTCTGTTGACTCCAGACTGCTGCAGGAAGTCGTTGACCACCCTTGCCCTGTGGGGGCGAGCGTTGTCATCCTGGTAGACAGCCGTCGGTCCCATCTGCTGCAGTGTAGGCACAGCCAGCGGTCGAAGGATCTCATCCCGGTATCGGAGGCCAGTCAGGTTACCCTGTACATGATACAAGGGTGTTCTGTGGTGAAGGCTGAAGGCCCCCCAGACCATTACAGAACCTCCACCAAAGGCCACCTTTTCTTGGACAGTGGTGTCAATAAAGCGTTGCCCTGGGCGCCTCCAGACCCTCAGTCGGCCGTCGTTGTGGTTCATGGTGAAGCGTGATTCATCACTGAACAGGACCTGGGACCATTTCTGACGTGTCCACCTCACGTGACGTCTGCAGAAGGCACGGCGTGCTGCCCTATGGGCTGGAGTTAAGCGTGGCCGTACAGCTGGGTGACGAGAACGGAGGTTAAACCCATGAAGGCGGTTCCGTATGGTCTGCTGGCTGATGTTGATGTTAGTAGCCACCCTCAGCTGCCTTCGAATGATGCTGGAAGAGGCTGTTCTTGTCTGCAGGGCTTGTCGTTCAATGAGACGATCTTCACGTGGATTTGTCTTCTTCGGTCGACCAGATCTGCGTCTTTCATGGACCCTCCCAGTGGCTGTGAAGCGTTGAATCAGTCTGACAATGACCGAGATGGACACCTGAAGTCGCCTGGCCACTTCTCGCTTGTGAACACCATCTTGGAACCATGCAACAGCTCGTCCCCTCTCAAACTCGCTCAATTTTCGTCGTGGAGGCATTGTCAGATCAGGCCTACTACTGGTGGAATGTCTTCTTATAAAGCCAAGCAAGAGACAGCATCTCACACATAAACAGCAGTGCTTGCACGTGCATAATGGTTTTTCCATCTGGCTTGTGCAATGTGTTCAGGCAGAACGGTCCAAAACAAGGTCCTTTTTCGCAAGTTTCCGCTTTTCCGTTTGCGGCCAAGCTCAGTAGTAGAGAATCCCGTGCAATTTTCGCACTAACACAACATCGCCCACTTACAGCTGAACAAGAATTCATAACAATTTGGCTGAACTGAGAAATAAATAACAGTAGCGAACTGAGTTTATTACGCACCTGTTTTCACATAGTGATCCTTAACTTTTTGTGCGTAGCTTATGATAACATTGTTACGCTTGTCTTCCTGGAGTGACATAATGCGGTTAGTGTTTGCTCGTCAGTGTATCTGTAAATATACATGTACATATGCATAAAATGAATAATAATGTTAATGGAAAAAATGTTCATTTCCCTTTTCTTTAAAAGGGAGATTAATAATACATCTGTTGTATTTAGTCTGTCAAATTGGAATATAAATGTCACATCTACTGATTTTATCTCCGAACATGACAGTTTTGTGAAATTAATATACCTGATTTGGAATTAGAGTAAACTATTTCCGAAAAATTGCCAATTAAACAGATTTTGCGCGTAACATTTGTCAATTTCATTATGAAACATTTGCTTGTTTTTGTAGTAGGCGATTTTCCAGAGCTTCTGCCACTGTGCGGTGGATCTATCTATATCTTATCACGCAGCATGTCAGGTACCAATTTATGGCTACAAGAAAACACACTCACATAACATGCATTTGCTCAACAAATATGCTCATTCCTATCAAAACTCTGAAGGCAATCTGCATCATTCAAAATGAGCATACAATGCAGATGTTGGGCTAATATTCTAGACTAGTCGATTCAAGGTGAAGGATGTTCTCAATAGGATAAGAATGTGTTTTTCTTGTCTATATTAGAAACGTTCTTATACAAGTTTTCAAGAGTTGTAATGTGATCAGATTTTTTTTTACATATTTTCTTCCTTTCTTATCTGCTTGCTATAGTTTAATAATGTTTGACGTGATTTTATTGCACAAATGGGTAAGATTAATGATTAGACTCATTAAACAAGTAAGGTCCCGGTAGGTGGCAGGTCAAAATGTAATAATTTTCACTTATATACAATAATGTAACAATTTTCACTTATACATGTATAACGGAAACGGTCCATGTCAAAGCATGCTCGTTGCCCTTTTTAAAATTAGAATATACATGTACAATGCAATTGCATACACGCGCGCGCGCGCACACATACACACACACACACACACACAGAGAGAGAGAGAGAGAGAGAGAGAGAGAGAGAGAGAGAGAGAGAGACAGACAGAGAGAGAGAGAGATAAAGAAAGGATATACAATAACAGAGAATAACAAGGTATGCATGAAAAGGCATATAGCTCGGTCGCGCATAGAAAACCGTGAGTGAGGCAGGTGGCCAGAACAAAGTTTCATTTAGTTCAAAGAGTCATTTCGCGTGTGTAATTGCCAGCCACCCACCCCTGCACGACTTCGCCCGAAATAACCTATTGAAAGGAAAGCTGTAAAGGACTATGCTAACACGCAGGACAAACACCGCTGTTGCGGTGCTGCTGTTGTCTGAGTGGCCACTGTTGACAAAGATCACCATACCTGCCATTGATGCAAGATCCGTGAGTATATCCAAGTGTCATCCTTACTAATTAACCCATTTAGTCTGCAAGAAGAAGATTGTTTGCAACTTACGTGCCCTACATCTATTGCATCGCACCCAGAAAATACACGTTATTTTTTGTTTCTTGCTGTGTTTGTTGTTGTTGTTTGGATTTTTTTTTTGGTTTGTTTGTCTGTTTTTGTTTTTGAGCTGACTGAACACGAACGACGTTAATCACAAATAAAATAGACGAAACAGTTTTTTTCCCTGCCAGGTCGGTTGTAAAATATTAAGAAAATCATCCCTGTTATAAGATGTTCAGATTTAATAAGGGATACCTAGCAGGAATATTAACACGAAAACTTTTCTCAAACATACGTAGCGCGATTCTGTGAACAAATATTTAACGGGTTGTATTATGAGAAAGGAGAAGTGTCAGAATGGTTAAAACATTCCCCTGCCAGTAACTAAACTCGAGGTTTCAGGATTCGTTTCGCGTGGAGGCCTTGTCTTTTCTCCTCAGTTTAACAGGAAAATCGAACTGTACGTCTAGTCCTTCGGAAGGGGACGAAAAACGAGTCGAACCCGTGTGTCTTCTGTCCTCGGCACGCTAAATATCCCACTACAGTTGAAAATCACCAAGAGAAGGACATTTGTCGAAATGCCCTGGCAAAAAAATTATGGGAAAGACAGGTTCATTTCCCAGGTTCCTTCCCTTGGGTCTTGGATCAAGGTCATTCGTCGTACAGTGTCGAGTGTAATCGAAACCTGTGTATGCGCGCGGTGTGTGTGTGTGTGTGTGTGTGTGTGTGTGTGTGTGTGTGCGTGCGTGTGTGTGCGTGTGTGTGTGCGTGTGTGTGTGTGTGTGTGTATGTGTGTATATATATATATATATATATATCAATTACATATTACATATATATACATATATATATATGTGTGTGCTGTGTGTGTGTGTGTGTGTGTGTGTGTGTGTGTGTGTGTGTGTGTGTGTGTGTGTGTGTGTGTGTGTGTGTGTGTGTGGAGAGAGAGAGAGAGAGAGAGAGAGAGAATCAGAATCAGAAATTTATTCAGTAAGGCCATAGCCCCATTTGAAGGGGTGTATACACATTATGAACATTATACAAAAACATTATGTAATACACAGTCGTTCTTGGACAATGCAGACTTCAAATATTTTGGAATAATGACAATGTAGGACCCGCAGCCAAACTTCAGTAGTACTCGAGGAACATATAAATAGGTTTGACAGACACACGTCACTAGAATTTAAGTCTATGATGAGGCAAACTCTCTTCTCTTACACGCTTTATAGAGGTATGTTGTACCCTCATTTTTTGAAGCCATGAGCATTATTAATCTGAAATCATTTGGATTATAGTAGCACTTTGGCTGAATTAACAGGCGTCTCAGATAAAGTCGGGCATACCAAACCTAAGTCTTGTGAACACATATCTAATCAAGTATGTTTCCACCTCATGAGATTGTTTAAACTCTCTGTATTGTGCTAAAACATCACTAGTATTCATAATTATGATCTTCCCAGTTTTGCCATCTACAATCAACTAATCTTTGTTTGCACATTTTCATAAAAGACTTTATGCAACCCACACCCTGATTTTCCCAAAGATATGAAAAACTGTATTTCATGTATCACAGATTTTTGAGGCCCAATTTATTTTTCCTTTGTTGGCTAAATTCAATAGTATTTCATATGTCTTATAAGGCAGTCTCTCTTCGCTCATTTTCGTTAGTTTTAGCCAATATCGAATACAATAAACGCTTGAGTTTATAGTTAAGGGAAATCTTGCCAACTCACCATATATGAAAGAGCTCTAAATATTTTTGACATAAGCAATTGAACACTTTAAATCACCAAAGCTGCTTTCTCTAAGCCCCATATTTTTTAACCATACAGTAAAATCGGTTGAATATCAGTATTAAACGGTTATAAAAATAATTTTAGTGAATTACTATCTAGTTTATTCAGCTTACTTAGAATACTGAAGGCAGCTCGTTTTGCTCGACTTGCTAGATCTTGACATGTAAAATTAAAACCGAGTTTTGTTGATAAAAAAACATCCCTAAATACATATATGAGTTTATAACAGCCATCCTTGTATTGTTATAGAACCATTTCTCAGTATTCGCTAAAACTCCACCTTTCCTAATGACCATTACATTACTCTTGTCCATGTTTACTTTAAGCTGTAACTGGCAAGCTGTTCTATAGAGACTGTTTAGTTGTGTCTGTAAACCAACTGCAGTTTCTGATAATATAGCAATGCTGCCAGCAAACAACAGGATAAATAACTCAATCAATTCATAACGCAGGTTTGCGCTGTGTCTACCATTATTAGTTATTTCGAGAGCAAGTTTATTTATAAACAAAGAAAAATAGAATGGAACTGCACACATCACATTGTTTTACTCCATTTGTACAAGTAATGCAACTAGTAAACTGTGTACCGTACCGCAGAAGCATACATACTTTTAATACATCTATGTGTCTTACGTTTAATACCATTCTTTAACGATATAGGCCATAGAAATTTTCTTGAAATTGACTCAAACGCTTGTTCAAAATCAATGAAAGCTACAAACAGTTTAATGTTATAGGTAAATTGTTTCCGAACAATTACCAGTAATGTGAACATATGATCAATTGTTGAATAATTCTTTTTAAAAACCAGTCTGATATTCACCTGTAGTCATGCTATTCCTGTAATCTTGAATTGATAACAGAGCTGTACAGTTTACTGCTGATGTTACTCAAAGAAATACCACTAGCGTTTCCTTTTTTGATAAAGGAAGAATGACAGATTCTGTCCAGTCGTCAGGGTATTGACCAATATTGAATAAAACATTGAAATATTCAACTAGGACATTCATCACCTCATCTCCTCCATTTTTCAAGAGCTCCCCAGGTATACAATCTGGTCCTGCTCCTTTTCCACATTTCAGTTTTCTTAATGATAATAAAACTTCTTCTTTTGAAATAGGGCGATTTGAAACATCTTCACTATCATCTTCATTACCATCAACAACATTCCTACCAGCACTAACGTTATCATCACCGTCATCAACGCCACCCCGATTTTCATCATCACCACAATTATCACCACAATCACAATCAAGGCCATTAAAAATATAACCAGAGACATCGCTATTGATAATAACACTGCCACAGGGAGAAGTTACTTTATGAAGAACACCTTTGAAATGTTGAAACCAATTTTGAACAGAAATCATGTCAGGTTGAAATGCCCTTTTATAAGATATTTTACGCATGTAGCGCCAGAAATTTTTCTGGTCATCCACAGACGTTGTTAGATTGTTCAAAATTACACTATCACGTTCCTTTCTCTTTCTGTGCAATACATTTTTATACTCCCGTATAACCTTACAAAACTTGGCTCTATCTTCAGACTTTAACGACTTTTTAACCACCGTCAACTGTCTTCTAATTGTTCGCTTAAGAGCATTACATTCATCGTCATACCATACTTCCGACTTCCTCTGACTGAAATGAATTTTCTTTTTCATACGTTCAGCTTGCTGTCTTACACAACAATTGAATGTTTCCAGCTCTTCGTTGACATCAACATTTATTAAATCAGTGGCATGGTGAAGTGTTTGCTTTGTTTCTGCAGAATGAATATTGTTATAATACTGTTGGGCACAATCAGAATTCCATACACATTTTTCAACAAACATTTTCTTATTGTCACTGACGACTTCTATTGCAGACCTTATGTAATTCTTGGTATCAGAACAAAAATTTATAGGTTGATGTTGAGAGTCTATCATTTCAGAAACTTCCAATCGACAACGTTTTTGTACCGTAGTAAATAAACTTTCAGAAGCTAAACAACAATCGTTCACACTGTTGCTTTTGTCTGAAACGAAGGTGTAACGACCATGAAGGTCGCCATTACATACACCATTCAAAATAAACAAACCAAAAGCAACACATAGATTCAACAGCATTTTGCCATACAAATTTTGCTCTGAATCTTCTAACTGTCTTGTCAGGTTTACAATTTCAATTCTTTACTAAAAACAGACAGACCAAATTGACTACAACTGACAGGAAATACCTTTGATGTCTTGGCATTTACATCTCCACTTAGAAGAATATCCATATCATCAATTGACATCGTTTTTTCCATTAATACATCTTCTAAACACACAATACAGTTTTCAAAATCAAAAGTCGTCTAATAAGGAGAATTAACAGGAGGAATATATACTCACATGTAAAGTATACTTTCTTCAAAATCAAATAGAGTTTTATCAAGCAAAAACCAACATATTTCATTATTATTATCTTGGTTGCATTTAAGTTCTAACATATGGTACCAAATCAGTTTTAATTAAACAAACCATATCCTCTGACCGCCTACCTTGTTTTGACAGCTTCAAAGCTGGTTTACAAAATACTGTATAACTTGGAAATATATGGCCTTCTATGTGTTCCACGAAAGTTTCCAAGATACAAACGAAGTCGAAAGAGGTAATATATTCACCTTAAATTTTGAGAACCGGTGTTGAGGGGTAATTTGTTACCTCTTGGTATTTGCTTAAGATATTTTGCTTTTGGCTTATAGGGCATATTTGTTTTACTTTGGGTCGGCCAGACTCCTATTTGATTTCTTTCAGTTTATCATCGTCATCCAATCCAAACTTCTTATCCTCAGTAAGGAGATGATCATCTATCATGTTAGCCCTTTTATTGTTATCTCTAGATGCTTTCAGGTGAGGTCCCGATCGTTTTCTAATGTCGCATGCTTTGTGGGTAACATCTAACATCTCCCCTAATAAATATTTGACTGTTTTTCAGTTTTTCCTTTTCTTTGATGATTTCTTCTTTATCTTAATAGAATGTACACCTGGCAATGATCGGGGGTTTGGTTTAGTGTTTAGGCGTTGTACACGATCAAACTGTATTGTTTTTGGAAGTTCTAAGTTATCTCTTAGCATGTCCTGTACATAAACTTCACAGTCCTTTCTTTCGCCGTCTATTCCTTGAATACCACGTATAACTAAGTTATTCCTTTTGGGACGACCTTCTAGATCATCAGTTTATCTTTCAGACTGATCTAGTCTGTCCTTTAAAACTGCGTTCTCTGCTTTGAGGGAGTTTCTGCAGTCAGATTACGAATAGTCTCTGATATCATGCATTTCATTTCTCAGTTCATTGACAGTTTCATGGAGAGAGACAGCGAGAGAGGACGGCGGCTTGGGTCAGGGGTCACACGCCCAACTCCCCTCCTGTCCTGTCTTCTCCCTCCCAGTTTGTGTGTGCTTTATGCTCTGGAAAGTTGGTCGTTCTTGGTGAATGATGAGAGTGCGTGCCTTGTTTGGTTCTTATGTCAAGATTCGGTGCTTTAGAATCATCATCGTCGTCGTCATCATCATCATCATCATCATCATCATCATCATCATCATCATCATCATCATCATCATCATCATTCATCATCATCATCATCATATATTATTGTTGTTGTTGTTGTTGTTGTCGTCGTCGTCGTCGTCGTCGTCGTCGTCGTCGTCGTCGTCGTCATCATCATCATTATCACTATTATTATTATTAGTAGTAGTAGTAGTAGTAGTAGTAGTATTTTTATTATTGTTGTTGTTAGTATTATCATCATCATCATCATCATCATCATCATTATCATCATCATCATTATTATTATTGTTGTTGTTGTTATTATTATTCTTCTTCTTATTAACTACAAAATATCAAAATAGAAGCGGAAAGACTAAACATAAATATTTTAGGACAAGATGAGGTAAGATGGAAAGAAGCAGGCATGATAACATCCAACAAGCAATATAATTATATGTTCTGGAGGGAACACACATGAAAAAACATTAGGCATGGACAATGACATTTTAATGTCTGTCAAAGGATACTGCGCTTTATCAGACCAAGTTTTATTAGTCAGATTGGAGGGCAAACCATTTGATATCAACATCATACAAGTATATGCTCCAAGATCAGCAAATACTGAGGAAGAAATTGACAACTTCTTTAACCAACCAATGCTCAGTCAATCAGAGGACATTACAATAATAATGAGATATTTTAATGCTAAAGTAGGACAGGAAAAAGTAGATGACGTAGATGGACCTCATGGCCTCGGCTCGCGAAATGAAAGGGGAGAAAAACTCGCTGAGTGAGCACAAGTAAATGAATTCATGATGGGAAATACTTTATCTCAGCAACCTAACAGCAGAAAACGGACATGAATGAATCCAGACGACAGCAGAAGAAATCAGTTTGATTGCATCCTTAAGATTTAGAAATTCTTTACTTATAACAAAAACAATACCAGGCGCAGACTGCAGTAGTAACCACAATCCTGTAATGAGAAGATTTAAGTTGAAACTGAAGAGAAGAAAATAAACAAAACAAAACAAAAATAGCATCAAACTAAGTCTTGGACTAACCAACTCGAGGAAACTTCGACGCATTTGTTCAAAACAAATGCACTGTTTTGGAGGACGTTGGGGACAATGAGGAACAATCGATAAATTTGAGAAACTCAATAAACGAAGCTTGTGAAGGAATCCCTAGAGTTGAAACAAAGGGAAAAAAGACCTGGATCACAAACGAAATTTTAGGCTTGATGGATGAACGGTCGAGGGTAAAGGGAAATGAGGAAGAATACACAAGCTTATTTATGGAAATCAGAAATAGGTGCAATGAAGCTGAGAAAGCTTGGCTGGAATCAAAATGCAAAGAAATGGAAGACCGACACAAAACAAACCCTAAGTTTATGTACAAAAATAATGAAGAAATTGCCCACGGTAAAAAGATGGGCACATCAACTGGCTGATTAAAATCTAAAGATCGTACGATTATTATGGAAAAAGACAAAATATTAGATAGATGGGGAGAGTGTATTTAAGATCTTTTTGACGATAACAGAAAGGAGGAACATGACATAAGAAAGAACGTTAAAGGACCACAAACAATAACAGTCCTCCTTAATGAAGTTTTTATGACATGGGAAAATCCCCAAAGATGTATCAAGATCAATTTTCATTGCACATTCAAAGAAAGCAGGGGCTATCGAATGCGAGCTCTGTCGCACCATCGGCTTGATGAGCCATACAAGAGAGATTCTATTAAGAATAATTAGGATGAGAACAAGGAACAAAATCAAAACAGAAATAGCAGAAGTACACTGTGGATTTAATGAAGGGAAATGAACTTATAATGCTGTATACATCCTAAGAACTCTCATAGAAAGATCAGTTGAGTTGAATGATGATTTATGTTTATGTTTTGTTGATTATACCAAGACTTTTGATCCGATAAAACACGAAGAATTGATCAAGCGGCTAGAAAGGTTCAATATTGATGTAAAAGATCTAAGATTAATCAGAAATAGATATTGGGAACAAACAGCAGCAATGAGAGTAAAAAATGATAAACGCTTTTTCAAAGTTATCAAAAAGAGGGGCTAGGCAGGGATGTGTTCTGTCACCAGATTTGTTTTCTCTTTACAGCGAAACCATCATTACAAACCTAGAAGAATGCCGTGGGATAAAAGTTGGAGGGAAAATGTTAACAATCTTCGATATGCAGATGATACCATTCTCACCGCAGAAAGTGAAGAAGACCTACAAAATTTGTGAATATAATAGAAATAGAAAGGGGAAGTAAAAGGCTAGAACTAAATGGCAAAACAAAAACAAAAACAAAACAAAAAAACCCAACTGAAGTCATGGTAAATGTTAAAAATACAAAAAATTCCCTCATGTAAAATGACAGCAAATTGCACAACATTAACACAAGTTCATAAGTTTAAAATCTGGGAACAGTCATCTCACCAGAGGGCAGATGCACATTAAAAATAGCCAGCAGAAGCGTTCATATCAACAAATTAACATCAGGACGAGAGCTCTTCAGTATTATGTAGAACCAATACTATTGTACGGATGCGAATTGTGGACAGCCAGCACGCAAAGTAAGAACAAGATTGAGGCTGCTAAAATGTGGTTTCTGTTTATAGCCTGGCCGATTGTTAGAGCCATATCAGAGAGAGAGAGAGAGAGAGAGTTTCTTGAATTAAACTCATAGATCTAAATCTGTGTATTTTTCGTGACTGTGTCAGACGAAGACACAAAATGTTGCTCTGGATACGGGCTGTGTGCAGATCGACAAATACTCGAGAGTTACTTTCCTTGCCTACGGTACGCAACGGCCGTAGCTATAGACGCCACAACGCGAATTCAAGCATCGTGACGACCGTTGGCATTAAACATATGCGGGAAAGCTCATTCGAAAGGAGAAATAAAGATACTACAGAAAAACTGTGGATATGAGAGAGTTTATCCATATGAATATCTTAAAAAATCGTGGTCTGCGCACCCGAACAATCTGCCAGATGTAGACTATGTATAGCGGCATCGTGAATTTTTTTTTTACGAGACGAGTGCTTACAATGAGAACGAATTCCGAGCATATATTTCGTAGAAAGCAAAAATAAAAAATTGAGGCTTCCGAGATATGGTTTCTAAGAAGAATCTTACATGTCAAAAGGCCGATGTGATGTGTTTAGTGTGCTAGTGACTGCGTGCCTGTCTCCTCTCACTTTCAGCTCGCACCGCTGGCTAGCACTGCTGCTTGCAGCTATGCGAAAAGGAGAGCAGAATGCGTAAGTCTCTCTCTGTCAGTACATAGCCTCTCCATCAGCAAGTCCTACGTTATGCCTCCTCATGGCGACATGTGGTAACTGAGCACCTCACGGACTCAGGCTAAATCTCGAGGGACTCGGAGGAGGTCTGGCCCCCAGACGTGCGGCACGCAGGCCCACCGGGTTGTGGATATGCCCACGAACCAGACCCCCCATCTACGGTTAAATAGCCCCACTGCCTTGTGGACATCTCAGGAGAGAATAAGGCTAAGGGAGTAAAACCATGAAAAAAAAATCACCCTACTGCCTTGTAGGTTGTCGTGGGAACAACAAAGGCTAGCGGAGAGACCGTAAACAAACCGATGGAAGGCAACAGGAAACCATCATCGTGCTTTCCCAAGATATCATGGCCAGACAATCCAATGAAAATAAGCGTAATGACGTAAATGGGGGCTCCTATGGAGCACCTTTGTCCGGTAGGAACCGTCATGCTGCGCAGGTGACACCAGACCGTCAGCAAGCTACCACGTTCAACCTCAGAAAAAATACCAAAATCGCAACATGGAACGTTAGAACATTGTTGCAAAAAGGTAAATTAGACTATATCAAAATGGAAACGGAAAGGCTTAACATTATTGTTTTAGGACTGGGTGAAGTGAGATGGAAGGGGGCAGGCACGATAACATCAGGAGAGTACACAGTAATGTATTCTGGTGGAAACTCACATGAGAGAGGAGTAGGCATCGTAATAGACAGGGACAAATCAAAAGCAGTTAGGGGATACTGGGCTGTGTCCGACAGAGTTTTGCTGGTTAAATTGGGTGGCAAGCCATTTGATATCAACATCATTCAGGTGTATGCACCAACATCCGCAAGTACTCAGGAAGACATCGACAACTTCTACGAAGTATTAGAGATGGCCGAGGCCCAATGTAAATCGCAAGAAGTTACAATAATAATGGGAGACCTTAATGCTAAAGTGGGACAGGATGGGGTGGAGGATATAGTTGGACCTCATGACCTTGGTACACAAAATGAAAGGGGAGGTACAATGGGCACAGATGAATGAGTTCATAGTAGGAAAAACCTGGTTTGAGCAGCCTAATAGAAGAAAATGGACTTGAATGAGTCCAGGAGATAATACCAAAAATCAGATTGACTACCTTCTGATCAATAAAAGATTAAATTTTTTTTTACTGTCAACAAAAACACTACCAGGCGCAGACTGCAACAGTGACCACAATCATGTAGTGGGAAGATTTAGGCTGAAATTAAGGAAACACAGACCAAAAGCAACATCAAACCAGATCTTGGACTCTTAAAGACAGATGAAGTGATACGTGAAAAATTTAACTTACATTTTCAAAACAAATTCAGTGCTCTGGAAGACGTTGGTGACAGTGAGGAACAATGGATAAAGTTGAGAAATTCGATAAATGAAGCTTGTGAAGAAATCCCTAAAGTAGATAGAAATGAAAAAAAAAAAGAACTGGATGACAAAAGAAATTTTAGGCTTGATGGAGGAACGGAGGAAGGCAAAGAGAAACGAGGAGATATACAGGAAGATAAACAAAGAAATCAGGAATAGGTGCAATGAAGCTAAGAAAGCTTGGCTGAAAACAAAATGCAAAAAAATAGAAGACCGACACAAAACGGATCCTCAGGGCATGTACAGTCGAATTAAAGAAATTGTCCACAGGAAAAATACATGCACATCAACTGGTTGCTTAAAATCGAAAGATGGTACGCTTATCATGGAAAAAGACAAAATATTAGACATATGGGGAGAGTACATTAAAGACCTTTTTGAAGATGACAGAAACGAAGAACACATTATAAGAAAGAACGTTGACCATCCATAAAGAAAGATGAAGTTAGAGCAGCACTGAAAAAGATGAAACCAGGAAAAGCCCCAGGATCAGACAACATTACTCCAGAGATGATTTGAAGCTCTGGAGGAATTTCGTATTGAAAAAATAGCAGTCTTCCTAAATGAAATTTATCACACTGGAAAAATCCCCACAGATATGTCAAAATCAATTTTTATTGCACTTCCAAAGAAGACAGGGGCTAAAATATGCAAACTCCATCGCACAATCAGCTTGATGAGTCATGTAACAAAAGTCCTATTAAGAATAACCATGATGAGGACAAGGAATAGAATCAAAAGAGAAATAGCAGAAGAACAGTGTGGATTTGAGGAAGGGAAAGGAACTATTAATGCAATATACATCCTAAGAACTATCATAGAGAGGTCAATCGAGATGAATAAGGATTTATATTTATGCTTTGTTGATTACACCAATGCTTTCGATCGGGTAAGACATGAAGAATTGATCAACCAACGAGAAAGACTCAATATTGATGGAAAATATCTACGAATAGTCAGAAATATGTATTGGAAACAAATAGCCGCAATGAGAATAGAAAACGATATAAGCTCTTTCCAAAACATCAAAAGAGGAGTCGGACAAGGTTGTGTTTTGTCACCAGATCTGTTTTCACTTTACAACATAAACATCACGAGAAACCTAGACGAAAACCTCGATCAAAGATTGGAGGAAAAAATGATAAACAACATTCGATATACAGATGACACCGTGCTAATTGCAGAAAATGAAAGGGACCTACAAAACCTGGTGAATATACTAGAAAGAGTAAGCAAAGGTAAGGGGTTGGAACTAAACAGCAGGAAGACTGAAGTCATGGTGATCAGTAAAAAACACGAAATCCCCTCATGCAAAATAACAGCAAACAGCGCAACCTTGAGACAGGCTGATACCTGGGAACGATCATTTCACCAGACGGCAGATGCACATCAGAAATAGTCAGCTGAATCGGCCAAGCCAAAACAGCATTCAAGAAGATGAAAAGCATTCTTACCAACAGATGCCTATCAATATGACATCAGGAAGAGAATTCTTGAATGTTATACAGAACCAATTCTGTTATACGGTTGTGAGGCGTGGACAGTCAACAAGCAAAGACAGAATAAGATTGAGGCAGCCGAGATGTGGTTTCTAAGAAGAATGTTGAGAGTTCCTTGGACACCATAGAAAACAAACGACACAGTCTTGATGGAGGCAGATACGAGAAGATCGTTCATAAGGAAGATTAGGAAAAGACAGGCAACATTTATAGGCCATTTTATGAGAAAGGGGAAATAGAGCACCTGGTAACAACAGGAAAGCTGGTGAGAAAGAGAGCACCAGGTAGACCCAGGGAGAAGATATTGGACGGACTTGCAGAGTGGCTGAAGACAAAGAGGGTGGAGGAGGTACTTGAGGCTACAAGGGATAGAAACAGATGGAAGGCCATGATCGCCAACGCCATGTGGCAAGGCACCTGATGATGATGAAGAAGAAGGATCTTGAGAGTTCCATGGACGGGGAAAGAAACACAAACAAACGAGACAGTCTTGATGGAGGCAGACACAAGAAGATCATTGATAAAGAAGATTAGGAAAAGACAAGCAACATTTATAGGCCATTTTATGAAGAAAGGGGAATTAGAGCACCTGGTCACAACAGGAAAGCTGGAGGAAAAGAGAACACCAGGTAGACCCAGAGAGAAAATGTTGGACGCACTTGCACGATGGTTGAGGACAGAGGGGGTGGAAGATGCACTTGCAGCAACAAGGGACAGATGCAGATGGGGGGCCATGATCCCAACGCCATGCGGCAGGTCACATGATGATGATGATAATGAACAAACATGTACTATGCGGAAACATGCTTACAATTGAAAATAGTAATACTGGAGCCATTTCTTTTTATGAGACAATGGGACATATGTTAACAAGAGCACATGATGCTATCACAGTCAAGTGCTGTTGTCTGTTCTCCAACATGATTAAACAGTAATTCTAGCCGCTAAGAATTTTGTATTTTCTGCAAAGCATTCTAATCACTTCTTCAACATGAAACTGTAAGCATGCTAGATTTCTTGTTGATTCAGTTTGTAATGAACTCAGTGGAAGTTGACTTTTATGAAAGCAGGAATTTTCACTTCAGCTCCTTGCTTGGCAACTACTTCAAATATATTAACTCCCGTCGGCCAAAACAATATCATTTGAGAGGCAATTGTTTAAATAACCCCGCTGTTCATATATTTTTGTCACTAATCCAGCTACCCTATCATTTCGATGTAAAAGAAATATGTTCCTGTGGTATAACTGATATGAGATATTTGATTGTTATCATGATTGTAATGTGACCATGTCAGTGCACTTGTGTCTGAACTAGAAGACCTCTCAAAGAATATTTCAAAACAGTCAATTATTGATGGCAACATTGCCATGGATATGTCTTGAACTGAACTGGCAAATTCATACAAATACTAGGTCTATCTGGCCAAACAACCAGTGGCTTAAGCCCAGATCACAGTTCATCCGTGGTAAGTGAGAAACAAGAAAATCAAACAAAACCAATAGTGTTATAAAGTCCTGTAAAATAACTGTCATCCTGATTATGCAAAGATTCTACAGTAATTTCTTTGTCATACACCTATGACCCAAAAGGAAAAGGATCCATCCACAAATATGACAGAAAATCTTTCCAATATGTTTTTGTCACACACACACGCGCGCGCGCGCGCACACACACACATACACACACACATTGTTACAATAGTGACATTGACGATTTTTAAGCATTAAAAGAGATTGTTGCTCATCTAGTCTTAGAAACACACACACACACACACACATACAAACACACACACACACACACACACACACACACACACACACACACACACACACACGCACGCACGCACTACGCAACACACACAGTTCTGTAAAAATTCTTACTTAGAATGGTTGAGGACTTTTTAAGTGAAAGAAGGTGACTGCAACAGGGAGGTTTGACTGGTGTGTGCAGAATATATGTGCGCGCGGATGCATACATAGCAGTGCGTGTGCACGCGCGTGCGTTGATGTCAAGACAGGAGGTAACACGCTTCGAAGAAAAATGCTCCTATGGTTTGACAATATTTTATCAGCCCCCTTTTTTTCTTTTTAATGACTTGTGGAAGCTAACAGACCTATGAGCAGGCGCTGAAATCCTCAGAAATCTCCCTTAAATGGCAAGCGAGCAAATGGACTTAGCGGCACAAGCCTAAAGTCTTATTGTACACACCTCGTCGTCTTAGCAGGGTCACAGAGCTTAGGTGACAATTGGGCTCCAATCCAAAGTAAATCATGCACGGATTTAGGGAGATTAACACATGCATATGGAGTGTCTGACGACAGACGCACAGCGCACGCTTGGCGTACTAGTATCTCATGATGCCCGTGAACTCGATTCCAACAAAACTCTGTGCTTCACGCCTGTGCCAGATTCTGCCTACTCATGTCAAATGCGCCGTCAGAATAAACACGACTCTGGCCTACAAGCGCATACAACAGCTTTAATGTGTTCCGCTCCTGTTGCGTCGTATGCTGGTTGGCTTACGTTCTAAACCTGCAATAATGCCTTACTGTGACTGGTAGAGCCAGCGCGCTAACACGTTTAGGTACAAGACATTGGTTGTCGCTGGTGCAGCAGATCTGAGAGCTGTACCTGACGGCCATTCAGCTTTGTCGCCAGTCAAGCTTGAAGGAAGAGGTCTGCCAAGGCGCGAACGGGGACTGACTGTTGGCATGCGGGATAGAATGTGACAGCATGGAAGGGAACAATTTACATCCCAGTGGCTGACCCACTTGAGGAGATGTGGAGGACAGGCGCAGGGGTCAGAGAATAACGCGGCGGAAATGATAGAGTGTGTGGAAACTGTTTCTTGTTGGCTGTCCTGTGGACTTGCCTTGTTCAGCCACTGCCGCTGTCAGCGCCATGACGGATAGCAAGTGGTTCTCCTGAGACCCTACAGTATCTGTCCTTCCGCCCGCTTCTCTTTCTCTTTACAGACACGTGTGTGCATGCGTACACATACTTGCACGCACGAACGCACGCACGTACGAATACATACACGAACGTGCACACGCACACATGTATAAATATTTGAACTGTTGGGTAATTCGTTGATAACTTAATACGAGATATCTAAGTTATCAAAACATTGAAACAGAACAGTCGGTAACAGCGCTACTAGATAATATCTGCACCAAAATTATCAACAAAATACAGAGATTCACGCAAAAATGTTTTACTCAAAGAAAAGATGTAAGACCAAGACCATTACTAAATGCTCTAAACCGTCATCTATTCAGGTGCAATATTCAAAATTATACTTCAATGATCTTAGAACATGAGGGTGAACTATAAAGACACAAAGTGTGCATACAGAAACAAACTAGTGAATAACTTGAATACTGCTATGGAAAATAATGTAATGTCTATAGTGAAAATGTTGTCGGAACCTCAAAATCACAGAGACACACAACTAATACGACAAAAGGGATAAATCATCTGGAAAATCTGATAACTGAAGAAATATCAGTTCACAAAGAAAGAAAAGGAGGAATCCATAAGGACTTTGATAATTAATACTGAACTTAATATGGTAACGTCAAATTTACACAGATCTATACCTGTGAGTGAAGTTTTACAAGCAATAAATGATCTTAAAACTAATAGAATCCCAAGTACAGCTGGACTAATAAGTGAAATACTAAAAGATATTACCCAAAGCATCGACACAATTGTATGCAAGCTATTTAATGCGGTATTGTTCTCAGGCACATATCTAAATCAATGGCAAGATGGTATAAATATTCCCATCTTTAAAAATGAAGACCAACAAAGCCTTATAAATATCGTGTTTAACATTTACTAGAAACCAGAAATATACAAAAATGGAATAAGAATGCAGAGTGATATGACAGTTTCAGTTTCAATTTCTCGAGATGATGTTTCCGCGCTCGGAATGAATTCCAGATGCACTTACGTCACAGGTGCTATCTGATGGATAAGATCCAGAATGATCACGGCACAAGTCTTATGCCTGCACATAAACCCATGAGCTGGCTAGGTCCTGAGGTCCTACCTAGATAGTTGCTTAACTCTGAGGTCGTAGGGGAGTGAGGTGGTAGAGACCTCAACTTTTCCCGGGGCCGCACCACGAGGGAGGCGCCCATTCCCTCTCCCTTACTTCAAATTCATCTTCAGTTTTTTCAAACCAAGAAGGCTAATTGGTATTCAAGGGATGGGACCTGGGAAATCAACCTAGCTGTCCAATGATTTGTACCAAGGCAGCCGGGCAATGCCCTGCTCTTCACGATTTTCAACTGCCGTGAGATCTTTAGCGTGCGCAGCCAGAAGGCACACAAATACTTTCCCCTACATATATCAACAGGTTTGAATTTCTATATATGCACATGATTGCTTTATGTGCCTGTTCCCATGGGTGTGAGTGTATGTTCGAGTGTATAAGTGGTGATTCCTTTATCCATGCATGAATATTCGTGATTTGTGTCCTTCTGATGATATTATGAATGCAGTATTTTTAAGTGTGTGCTCGTGTGTGTGTGTGTGTGTGTGTGTGTGTCTGTGTGTGTGTGTGTGTGTGTGTGTGTGTGTGTGTATTCATGCAAGCTTTACACTAGTGCTGACCTAGAATAACTTAAACTGCTGAAATTGAACATGTCATTCTTCTTGGACTGCACCCCCACCCACCATCATCCACTCCATTTAGGTCCTCTCGGCTTTGCGACTGCACTTGTGATTTTATATTTTTTATATTTCAATTCCTTCATTATAAGACAGGCCCAGACGTGTCTGGCTAAGATTTTTCCCCTGGATACTCAGGTTTTCCCTTCAGCACCTTGGTTATTGGATTAGGGTATGTTTATTTCCTTTTCCAAGATCAGACTGGATTTGTTGCACTAGCGTTACTTCTCACATTCATATTTTCCCATTCATTCGATCGTATGTATGTATGTATGTATGTATTTGTGTATGTATGTATGTATGTATGTATGTATGTATGTATGTATGTATGTATGTATGTGTGTATGTATGTGTATGTATGTATGTATGTATGTATGTATGTATGTATGTATGTACGTACGTGAGTACGTACGTACGTATGTATGTATGTATGATTTTTGTGTGGACTTGCGTTGCATGCAGGTATATGGAACACCTTTTTTTTCCTTTTTTCTTCGTTCAGGTTTTTCTTTTTTTCTTTTAGTACTTCACATGAGAAAACATCATGAGAAACCTAGAACAAGACCCTGGATTAAAGGTTGGAGGGAAAATGATAAACAGCATTCGATACGCAGATGACACCGTGCTAATTGCAGAAAATGAAAGGGACCTACAAAACCTGGTGAATATACTAGAAATAGAAAGCAAAGATAAGGGGTTGGAACTGAACAGCAGGAAGACTGAAGTCATGGTGATCAGTAAAAGACATGAAATCCCCTCATGCAAAGTAACAGCAAATGGCACAACCTTGACACAGGTTGATAAATTCAAATACCTGGGAACGATCATTTCATCAGACGGCAGATACACATCAGAAATAGCCGGCAGAATCGGCCAAGCCAAAACAGCATTCAAGAAGATGACAAGCATTCTTACCAACAAATGCCTATCAGTTAACATCAGGATGAGAGTTCTTGAATGTTATATAGAACCAACACTGTTGTACGGATGTGAGGCGTGGACAGTAAACAAGCAAAGACAGAACAAGATTGAGGCAGCCGAGATGTGGTTCCTAAGAAGAATGTTGAGAGTTCCATGGACAGCAAAGAAAATAAACGAGACAGTCTTGATGGAGGCAGACACAATTAGATCACTCATAAGGAAGATTAGGAAAAGACAGGCAACATTTATAGGCCATTTTATGAGGAAGTGGGATTTGGAGCACCTGGTCACAACGGGAAAGCTAGAGGGAAAGAGAGCACCAGGTAGACCCAGGGAGAAAATGCTAGAGGGTCTTGCAGAGTGGCTGGGGACGAGGAAGGTGGGGGAGATGCTAGGGGCAACGAGAGATAGGGACAAATGGAAATCCATGATCGCCAACGCCATGCGGCTGGGCACCTGATGATGATGATGACTTCACATGCCTTTTTTCACAGGTTCTTTTTTAGATATACATTTGTGAAAAACTATTCATAATCCAACGTTTGTATGTTAAACTATATGAATGATCAGCTTGCCATTTCTGGTTAGTCTTTTATACCATTCATAATGTATTGTCTGTGCGTTTATCTGTTGATGGACAATTAATCATTTTCGTTAGTCTTTACAAACGTTGTATCTTGTCTGTTTTTTTCTGTGACCTAATGTGTATGCATGAGTGTTTGTATTTGCATGTTCTATGGCAACACTGACATATGCAACAGTATTCTAAGAACAGACATTCATTATCATTGCACAATGCTATTTCAGACATCGAGTCCCTCTATGTATGTGTATGTGTGCGCGTGCAGGTGTGTATAGGTGACTCTGCTTGCGCGTTCGTGGATGTGCTCTGAGTGTGTGTTCATGGTCAAATGTGTGAATGCGTGTGCATATATATGTTGTTAGTCGTCTAAATCTTGAAGAACAATAACCAAGCCAGTTTGGCTAACCTGTATGCCTTCAGATGTATTTCTTTACTGGTTCATTTCTCTAATTGCGATCTCGTTTTCAAATACAATGCAAAGCTGCTTTAAAGCATTCGTCTTTTTAGCAATGCTGATGCACCTTTTGCCCATTAGAAGTGTTTTGTTAACTTTATTTCTTACAACAGTATTGATATCATGCCTTTAAAGACCAAACAATATGTCATTTAGAGTGTATTTAATTACTTTTCCTGTGAAAAGCTGTATGTGCTTTTCGACATTTTCCCAGAATTTTCGATCCAGGGTACATTCGAAGAAGAAATGCTCTATGTAGTTGGTTTCATTCCAAAAAAGGAACATTTTTTTAATATTCATTTTGTGCAGCCGGGCAATGCCCTGCTCTTCACAATTTTCAACTGCCGTGGGATCTTTAACGTGCGCAGCCAGAAGGCACACGGGTCCGACTCGATTTTCGTCCCCTTCCGAAAGACTAGACGTTCAGTTCGATTTTCCGGTCAAACTAAGAAGAAAAGTCAAGGCCTCTACGAGGAGCAAATCCTGGAACCTTGAGTTTAGTTGTTGGCAGGCGAACGTCTGAACCATTCTGCCACTCTTCTCCCCTCAACACAAAATAGTCAATTAGTGCATTACAGTTTGTTGATTCCCATCTTTTCATTTCCAATAATGTCCTCAGAGGAGAAGCCACCTCAAACAAGCATTTCAGCATCAACTCTGCACTCTAAAAGCCCCCACTCCCTTCTCATGTCATGACTCCTCCGTGCCTTTCTACTGATTTCAAAGCTTCTCTAGCCTCTAGTGATATACAATGCCAGTATTAACACCAGAGTTCTACCACGTCTTCACAGATTTCAAGATGGCATTTGACAGAGTTCGTCAACAGGCACTATGGGCCACCATGAAGAAATGTACTATCGGGCACAAGCTAATCAACACTATCTAGCAACTATACTCCACAGCAACCAGTGTAGGTTTTAATCGAAGTGCCATTGGAAAGTGGTTCTATAGTTTGGTTGAAGATGGTTAGGGCTGCCTTCTATCCCCCACGCTTTTCAACATATTTCGGGAAGCATCATGATGCATTTGAAGGTCATGTCAACACTGTCAACATTAAAGAAAAAATCAGCACAAACCTTCGCTTAGCAGGTGACAGTAATGTCCTGGCAGACAGTAAGCAAGAACTCGCTAAGCTTGTTAAAAGACTAGATGAAATATCGACAAGATATGACATGGAAATCAGTGCGTAGAAGACTACATTAAGCCTGTTGTAGTAAATATTGTCTATAGAGACGGAGGACCGTGACCTTCTGTGAACTAATATTTCATTACACTGAGAAGACAATAGATATTAAATGTTTCTAAGGCGCCTCTGATAAGAGCTCAAGATGTCTTCAAAGATAACGTAAAACTGCCTCATCACACAAAAAGTATCGCGTTTTGACTTGGAAGAGAACAGCTGGTGATATACATATTTATTTATGTATCATTTATTTGTTTATTTACTTATCCTGACATATAGCTCACATCTCACTGAACCTGCCAGCGTCATCACCCGTGATGACAACTGCCGCAATCGATGTCTTGGTCAAATGCGAGTTTTAAGAATCTTTTCTTTGAGGACTTCAGATATTGCGTGATCTTTCCAGATGTTGTTAAAGCTGGACCATTTTTTTGTTTTGCCATACCAATTCTTGCTGTAATGTCTTTTGTGCAATTGCTGTCTGCTGTTCTGATTGAGACTAAATATTTGAAGTCATTAACGTTTTCCAGGGGCATATATTTGATAAGAATCTCAGGACGTTTGCTAGCTCTAATGTGCATTACTTTGGTCTTTCTTGCATTAAGATTTAATCCTGCTTTCTTGCCTGCATTGTCAATTCCGTCTCATGCTGGTGATGTTGCTTGATATTAGAGCAGTGTCATCTGCATACCTTAAATGTGTGATGTCTTCCACCAATTTTGACATCAAGACCATCCAAGTCTGCTTCTCTGATCGCCTGTTCAGTATTGATGTTGTAGAGATGTGATAATATGCAACACTGGCAAGCACCTCTTTCATGTCAAAGAATTCACAATTTTGATTGTTCCAACGGACTGTTGCATAATGATCGATGCATAAGTAATATTAAATGGTATGGAAAACCCATTTTCTGCATTGTGTCAAAAAGGTTGGAGTGTTTGACGCTATAAAAAGCCTTATGGTGAATGCCTCTTTCCAATGCTGTTGAGTTTTTTTACGATACTTTGTAGGACAAATAACATCAGTGGTGCCTCTATTTGCTGTAAACCTAGCTTGACATTCTGACCACCCTTCTTCATCTTTTGCTTTACTCTGTTTAGGATGATGATTAGAAAGATCTTACTGACTTGGCCGACGAGAGCGATTTTTCTGTTGCTGCTGCAGACTTGTACTCGCATTCCATTACCGATGTTGATGACACCCCTCTTAACTGAAGAAGCTCTGCACGGCTGTTTCTTACAACTGGCATCAGATACATAAGTACTATCATCATAGCTGTTTCCCGCAGTCATGGATCTTCCCTCCTACGTAGCTTTTGAGTTTTGTCCTCCCCCGGGGTCTCACAAGACTCAAAACTACGTCGAGGTTTTTGTTGAGTGTCGGCCATTTTTTGGGGTTTTCCGTTGTAAGTTTAGGCGTAGTTGTCAACCCACTGCCTTCTACGTAATGCTGTTTGTCCTCAGAGTCGCACTTCTCGAAGCTTCTGAACTTGCAGGTTTAGCTCTCAAAGCAGCGAGAGTAAAAGGTTTTAAGGCGTCTCAGCTCGCCTAACAATCCCGTCTTTGGGTTATAAAGCCATTTCAGTGGAGTAGCATCACCACCTGCTTACCCCAGCTTCCCCTCTGCGACTGTTGCTGTTTGGTCCACGACTGCTTACTTGGGCAAGCCCTTATTTCCAGCTAACCCTCATATCTGGGGGCCATTCCACTATCCGCACTGGGTTGGGAACGATCGTCCCGAATTGTCTGATGGCAAAGTAGTACTCGTAGGCCTTTCTGAACCGGCTACCAGGACTGACATTCAGCTATTGCTTTGAATAATAGGAAAATAAACCATACCCTGATTTCAATATACTTATCACTTGCTGTTTGTGTGGTAACAGATTGAAAAAAAAACATTGGCAAATCTCCCTTCGACAAACTCAAACTGCCTCATCTTCCTCCAACTCCCCACAAGGAGAAGTGGAACGATCATGCCAGAACTAGCCAGCTGCTAGAGCCAACAGCCAGCTGTACCATGACTCCCTGTCAGAAAAGGTGGCTCAGCTCATCATCGCAGGTTACAGTTCTGTCAGTTTTACCTGACATCTCGGCAGAACATACTTTTGAAGTGATCCCTAAAAGTATGATTTTATGATCACAATAACAAATCTGGATGGGGCTTCACTGTCAAATAAAATGGAAACACTAAACATGAAGAAAACGCTACATATGATATCACAACCTCCAGTCTAACGACGGAAATTGAGACAGTCACACATGCATTACAATGGTTAACCTCACTGGATACGACATGAAAGAAAGCCAAGCCTTCATCCTCACTGACTCAATGAATATACTTCAAAAAGTGCAAAATGGAGTAGGGACCCCAGAATGGCACAAAGCAATGAACAGTATCAACCTACTGCCCTGGACACGCTAGTGTTAAGGGAAATGAACGAGTCGATAAACTTGCAGGCAATGCCGGTACAACAAAAATTCTCCTTCTGGGAAAGTCTACGGTCCTTAGACGCTTTATATCATACCTTCGCGAACAAAATGTAAGTCATCATACCATCGAAAGTCTTACCCAAAAGGGACTAGATAGAGGAAATGGCCGGAAATCTACTATGAAAGGAAAAACAAGAGCTATCATTAATCAGACCAACATTGGTATTATCTCAAAAGTAACACTGCACAGACTCTTACAGCGTGGAATGGAAAGTGTTTGGGCTTTTCCTGAAACGGAAATAAAGAAAAAGTGAAGAAAAGGAAAATACAACTGGAGAACAAGAACATTTGTCAAACCATATGTGTGTGTGTTTGTGGGCTGTTTGTTGATTGTTGTCCATATATATCTGTAAGTTTTTCATGATATGTATATATGTGCTTCCTCTTTGCTGTTGTCGTTATTGTTGTTGTTGTTGTTGTTGCTGCTGCTGCTGCTGTTGTTGTTCTTGCTGCTGTTGTCAGGCATGTGGATATAGGTGTGTATGTATGAATGTATAAGTGTATGTCTGTGTGTGGGCATGTTGGGTATATGCATTATATTTACTGCTATTTGTTATTTGCAACTCTTACATACTCCTTTATTTTGTATTTATTTATTCACCTATTTAAGTACATACTTACTGTTTGCTTACTTACTTACTTTACTACTTACTTACTTACTTACTACTTACTTACTTACTTACTTACTTACCTATTTCCTCTTTTCTTTCCTCGGAAGTGAAAGACAGACTGGCGGGCCTATGATTAAGAAAATATTATCGTCACCCAGTTGATAGACAGCTGAGACTTTCTGCATTGACCAGGAGGCGGGGGAGACTTTCTGGTATGTGAGACGAGTTTATACAGGATAGCAAAGTTATGTTTTGATTCAAACCTTTAATTATCTATTTATTTTTTATTTGTGTTCCTTTTTCTGAAGATAAGATATACAGATACACATGTCATTTACATGTAACCAGGAGTATTCCAGTGATAGGCTGATACAATGCCAGGATAGCATACAGACTAGGTAAAACATAGGCTAGGTAGGGCCTCAGGACCTGGCCATTTCATGGGTTTATGTGCAGACTTAAGGCTTGTGCCGCGATCACCATACGCATGTCATTTGTAACGCTAGTGCACATGGGATTCGTTCCGAGAGCAGAGAAGTCGTCTTGAGAAACTGAAACTGAAACTGAAATCTTTGGCAACTATACCGGTCTCTTTGTCAATAGTGAAGAAATTTTCAAACAAGGAACACATGAATACTGTAATGCAAGATTGTCCATGGGTCAGTAAAACATCTAACAAAATGTGATTTATTACTTCCTTGTTCGAGGGTGGCCTATTCTGCCGCGTTATTATATCGAATCTAAATGTACTGAAAACTATGTTATGTGAATTTTAACCGGATTATGAGAAATGTTGTCATCTTTGTAACAAGCAAGCTGACGCTTGTTTTGATAGCAGCCAGAAACAAACACGGTCCTATGGAATTTTCGTCTATTTATGGGCAGTTGTATACAAAGTTCAGCGAAAGTACAGAACAAGTTTAGGAGGGCACAGCGCATTTTAAAAACCACGTTCACCAAGGTAAACACTTCTGTCAGTGCTGGAGAAAGGATGGATGTCTCAACCACTGTTGCAGCTACCACTTTGGCACATATGCACCGCTGGATGATATTGGCCTGGGTGTGGTCTACGAGTAGGCAGACAGGGTGTGAAAGTGTAGACCATTGTGCGGCCTTCTTCATGTTGTACTAATGTTGCGTGCAGGCAACGTGTACAGACTTGTGGCGGTATGAAAGCCTCCCAACTTGTCATTAGCGTATTTCAGGGGAGTTAAAAACTGGGAGACTACCGACGCTGGTCATGAATGTGTCGGAGAGGAGCAGGAAAGGAAGCACCATTTCCTCCCAGTGCATTACCAGTGTCGTTTGGCATCAGTGGAGTTGATTCAGTCCGCTATAGTCTTGGACACCTGATTAGGCGCCTTGCCTGCCTGTATGGGGCTCCAGCCATGCCGTGGGCCATTGATCTGTGTGGAGCTGACCTAAAGCAAACAACCTGCTGCACGGCAACACAGGAAGTTCCACCATCGTTCTCCCGCATTGCGTGTTGCACGTGCTGCTAGGGCTGACAGACTATGGCGCGCTGACTGTGCCATCTACAACTGACAAGGCGCTGACACTGCTTACAACGCACTACAGGGAGGGCCAACAGGAGCGGGAGTGGTGTTTGGCTGGATCTACCACGTGACAATTGAATGTGTGCAAAAGTCGGACAACCAAAATCACACAGACACTCCTTCGTAGCATCTCTCTCTCTCTCTCTGTGATGAATATAAATGCGTCCAATCATACAAGTGAGTGTCAACCAACCACATATTTCCTAATCAAGCTTTAAAGCAATCAAAGTTTCAAATAAATTTGCTTTTAGTTGTAAAGAAGAGCACAAGCAAATTTGTAACGCGCAGCACCATCGATAATTCACTGCTATGAACTTTGACGGGAAGCCAGTGCAGAATGTGATTTTAACAGTCTGTCATCACGTAATCGATCAAATCACGCGCAAAGATTATCATTTTACACAACATTTGAAGGTAAGTACCCATCACACTGACAATGAAAGACTGACTTCAACAGAAACATCAAGAGTGTGTTAGTTTCGAGACGATTTCAGCGTACTCGGGCAATTTTTAATAAGCTCTCCACCCAAATATGGCAGTAATTATCTGGCAGATTACTTAAGCATTGCGCATTACCCTATGCGTTGGCATGAGGGGTAGGTGGATGAACGGATCACGAACACTAAACTAGCACCACCAAAATGATTGGAGCATTAAGATGGGCAGCGAACAGACTTGTAAAATCAGGAAATTGTTTTCAACTAAAGAAACAACTGTGAATGACTATCGTCACATATTTCAAAAAACACAATTATCATCAACCATTTCAATGCTATCGTCACATATTTCAAAAAATACAATTATCATCAACCATTTCAATGCTATCGTCACATATTTAAAAAAACACAATTGTCATCAACCATTTCAATGCTATCAAAATGCGCTAAAGGCATGTGTAGGGTAACACTGATAAAAGTCAGGTGGCAGGCTTTGAGCAATAAGAATGGTTGTTGTGGCTGTTAGAATGAAGTTTTTTTGTGAAAACTCGTTCCCTTAAGAGCGGTATGTGATGTCGGTGACGTGATCACAAGAGCTATCAAGATGGAGGGGGGAGGGGAGGGAGGGCCAACAATTCTTAACGTATCATTGACCACTGACAGAGCATCTGTCGACATTATAGATAATTTTGATAGTTGACATCCTTCTTCCATTTCCCCAATTTCCCGCGCTGCCTTTCATCTCGGGCCACTGATGGTGCGTGCAACCACGACATTGACTCATTGCCTGTCAGGCTGCTGGGAGGCCATCTCGTCTGCCCTCCGCTTGTCTCTCTTTTTCCTTAGGGTGTACAGTCATCGTCCCAAGTAGGTTTCTGCTAATGACTGTTGGTGATGTATCTACTCCGCCACAATAAGCCCTCTTCATCACCCATACAGTAGCTTGGTGCTAGTCAGTTTTGCTGTTGTGTAGCTTGGTACTAGTATTGTTGTGTTGCTTGGTACTAGTCAGTATTGCTGCTTTGTAGCCTGGTGTGTACTTTGGTACTAGTCAGTATAGTACTGTGTATTTTGGTACTAGTCAGTATAGCTACTGTGTACTTTGGTAATGGTCAGTATTGCTGTTAAGCTGAACTACTGAAGTTCTTTCTTCTCTTTGTTTCTGTATCTCATCCTTCTTTTCTTATTTTCTCGCTTATACATATATGGATGCGTGTGTGTGTGTGTGTGTGTGTGTGTGTGTGTGTGTGTGTGTGTGTGTGTGTGTGTGTGTGTGTGTGTGTGTGTGTGAGAGAGAGAGAGAGAGAGAGAGAGAGAGAGCATACTAATATTTAATTTCTATTTGCGTTCGATCATGATTATACCTCAAATGATCAAACGGGTGGTCTTGATGAATCAGCTTGGTATGATTTATTGAGTTAGTTCAGCAAGAAGTAGGAAAACTTTGAATTCAATGGACATGTCTATAGCAAACCTATGCATTCTAGCACTTGCTGTTTTCCTGGCCAAATGGTCGGAGACCTCCACCCAGGACGTGAGAGATCCAAAGCTCGACAGCCGTATCAGACAGACATTTTTGTCCCCTCCACTACACCTTGAATGGTGGCGTGGGTGCTAGTATTTTGAATGTGTCGACCAACCGAGATCCTGTGTGCATTTAACATAGGTAAAGAACCCACTGCATCAAAACACTTGTCCCTGGCAAAATCGTAAAACAAAACCCACACTTTAACATGTAAACAAAAGTACACACAGAAAAGAGAGGAAATGGGCGATGCTGCAATGTGAATCAGAATGTGTACAACCGATAGGCAGGGTCAGTGAAGTGGTTTGAGAAGAATAAACAAAGCAACTTGAAGAGAAAAAAAGTGGAACTGCGGCTGCTAGAAGTGTCCGGCAGTCACAGACCTGTCGAATAAATCCAGAACAGGACAAGTGAGATCGCCCGCTTTCCAGCAAACAAGGACCAGAAAAATGCGAAAATAGAATCAGAACGCGTATTTAATACAACCAGACAAGACAGGCGCGCATTTTCAGAAAACTGACATTTCTCATGCGTAAATGTAAGATCACAAAAACCAAACATCAAACAACAAATACAAAACTTAGGAGAAAAAGTACAAAAGCTTTCCTGCTCCTTCATCCAGTAGGAGAAAATGACTTATATGAAACCATGCTTTGTTTGTATTACTCTCCTAATTTTTGTATTTGTTGTTTGGTGTTTGTTTTTGAGGTCTTACGTTTACACTTTACAAAAGCTAGTAGGCCAAAAACTTGCACCTAAACAGGTCTAGTTGTCTAGTTGTAGTAAATACACAATCTGATTTGATTTCATGTTTCTCTGAGACTGATCTAAGTTAAGATCTATCATCATCATCATCATCATCATCATCAACATCATCATCATAATCATCGTCATCATCATCATCAACATGATGTGCCCTGCCGCATGGCTTTGGCGATCATGGTACTCCACATGCATCTATCCCTTATCCCCGCAAGCACATCTTCCACTTCTCTGTTCTCAGCCACCCTGCAAGTCCGTCCAATATTTTCTTCCCGGGTCTACCTGATGTTCTCTTTCGCTCCAGCTTTCCTGTTGTGACCAGGTGCTCTAATTCCCCTTTCCTCATAAAATGGCCTATAAATGTTGCTTGTCTTTTCCTAATCTTCTTTATCAATGATCTTGTATCTGCCTCCATCAAGACTGCCTCGTTTGTTTTCTTTGCTGTCCATGGAATTCTCAACATTCTTCTTAGAAACCATATTTCGGCTGCCTCAAGCTTGTTCTGACATTGTTGACTCTATACAACATTCAAGAACCCTCTTCCTGATGTTATTTGATAGGCATTTGTTGGTAAGAATGCTTTTCATCTTCTTGAATACTGTTTTGGTTTGGCCGATTTAGCTGGCTATTTCTGATGTACATCTGCCGTCTGGTGAGATGACAGTTCCCAGATATTTAAACTTATCAACCTGTCTTAAAGTTGTGCCATTTGCAGTTATTTTGCACGAGAGGATTTCTTGTTTTTTACTGATTACCATGACTTCTGTCTTCATGCTATTTAGCTCCAACCCTTTATTTTTGCTTTTTATTTCTATTATACTCACAAGGTTTTGTAGGTCCCTTTCATTTTCTGCAGTTAGCACGGTGTCATCTGCTTAACGAATGTTGTTTATCTTTTTCCCTCCAACCTCATCCCGTAGCATTCTTCTCGGTTTTTCATAATGCTTTCGCTGTAATGTGAAACAAATTTGGTGACACAACACAACCCTGCCCGACCCCTCTTTTGATAATTTGGAAAGAGCTTATATCGTTTTCTATTCTCATTGCTGCTGTTTGTTCTCGATACGTATTTCTGATTATTCGTAGATCTTTTCCACCAATATTGAGTCTTTCTGGTTGGTTGATCAATTCTTCATGTTTTACCCGATCGAAAGCCTCGGTATAATTAACAAAGCATAAATATAAATCCTTAGTTAACTCGATGGACCTTTCTTTGATAGTTTTTAGGATGTCTATGGCAGTGTTTGTCCTTTTCCTTCCACAAATCTACACTGTTCTTCTGCTATTTTTCTTTTGATTCTGTTCCTTGTCCTCATCATGATTATTCTTTATAGCATTTTTGTTACATGTATCATCAAGCTGATTGTACGATGGAGTTCGCATTCTATATATCATATCATTTTGAATAACAGTGACATAATCAAATAAGAAATAGGTCGATGCAATAAGTAACATTCTTTTCATGAGCATTATCTCTCAAAATGACAAATGCTTAGGTACCACTTCACATCTAATTTAAACAATATCTGTCACAAAGAAAGGTCTTTAAAGAGACGCAGAAAAAAGGAGACACACTTTCGAAGGACATCGAAAGTTTAGGAGGTCAGAGGAAAAAGAGGATGGAACGAGGAGAAATAGGAAGGTATGAAAGAGTGGGAGAGGAAGAGAAAGGATGAAATGGGAAGATTGGAAAAGAAAAGACAAGCGAATGGAGAAAAGAGATGAAAGAGAGAGAGAGAGAGAGAGAGAGAGAGAAAGAGAGAGAGGGAGGGAGAGAGAGAGAGAGAAGGGAGGCTGAGGAGAGAGTTATCAGACTCACAAACACAAAGTAGATTTTGTCTACTGTATCACTACTTTATTTTATTAAAAGGAAAGAAGAACAAGAAATTACATACGCGCACACACGCATATGTGCGCACAAACAGACACATGGATGTGTGTGTGTGTGTATCTTTGTGTGTGTTATATACTCCAGGCCTCTCTGTCTTGACTTTCGTGGACGACTTCTTGAATATATAGGCCACTGATGTTGTTTATGTTCTCGATGTATGAGATTGGAGTTCTGCCTTCCTTCTCTTTTGCCTCTGTTTTTCCTTGAAAAATGGTTGCCATGAGGTCCGTGTTCTTGCTACTTGACACATGGCCAGTGTGTGTTAGTCTTCTCTTGTTGATATCTACTAGTGGTTTTCTAGATGACACCGTGCTAATTGCAGAAAATGAATGGGACCTACAAAACTTTGTGAATATAATGGAAACAGAAAGCAAAAACAAAGGGTTGAAGGTAAATAGCAAGAAGACTGAAATCATGATAATCAGTAAAAAACATGAAATCCCCCTCATGCAAAGTAACAGCAAACGGCACAACCTTGACACAGGTTGATCAGTTTAAACATCTGGGAACAATCATCTCACCAGACGGCAGATGCACAGCAGAAATCGCCAGCAGAATCGACCAAGCCAAAACAGCATTCTTACCAACAAATGCCTATCAATTAACATCAGGTAGAGAGTTCTTGAATGTTATGTAGAACTGACAATGTTATACGGTTGTGAGGCCTGGACAGTCAATAAGCAAAGCCAGAACAAGATTGAGGCAGCTGAGATATGGTTTCTAAGAAGAATGTTGAGAATTCCATGGACAGCAAAGAAAACAAACGAGGCAGTTTTGGAGGCAGGCACAAGAAGATCATTGATGAGGAAGATTAGGAAGACAGGCAACATTATATGACGAAAGGGAAATTGGAGCACCTGGTCACAATAGGAAAGCTGGAGGGAAAGAGAGCACCAGGAAGACCCAGGGAGAAAATATTGGTGGAAGATGTACTTGCGGCAACAAGGGATAGATACATATAGAGGGCCATGATCGCCAACGCCATGCGGCAGGGCACATGATGATGATGAGTACTCAAAGGATTTACACAAACCTCTTCATTGGGAAGTAGGGGGAGAAGGAATAGTTGTAATGGTAGTGATGGTGGCGTTAGTGGGAGCAGCGGCACAATAATTAATAATTACAATATTTATATAGCGCAAAATCTTGATAAAATCAAATCTAAGCGCTGAAGCACACACACACGCACGCACGCACGCACGCACGCACACACACGCACCCACGCACACACACACACACACACACACACACAACACACACACACACACACACACACACACACACACACACACACACACCACACACACACACACACACACGGCTATAAATGGGGAGAAAGAATAAAAACAATGGAAAATTATAGAGAGCATATTATATACAATTATATATTGTATTGTGATTCCTCTCCGAGTGGAGACAGGCTGCAGAGAGGATTGAGTGAGGTCAGGATTTTATGCAGAGGAGAAAAGGTGAGTTTTGAGAGCGGACTTGAAGGAGACAAAAGTAGGTTGCTGACGGACTGAGAGAAGAAGTTTGTTCCAGGGGAGCGGACCAGAAACAGAGAAGGCTCGTGGACCATAGGTATTGAGCTTAGTGCGTGGAAAGCGAAAAGTCAGAGGATCGGAGGCAGAGCGGAGGGTACGTGAGGGAACATAGATCTCAAGTAGGCTTGACAGGTAATCGGGGGCTGCGTTATTGAGGCTTTTGTAGCACATGGTGTCTAGTTTGTACTGTATGCGCTTTGATACAGGGAGCCAGTGAAGTTGTGTCAGGAGAGGAGATATGTGGTCAGCTTTTTTCTTTTTGAGTACAAGGCGTGCAGCATTGTTTTGAATGCGCTGTAGGATGTGAGTGGTGGAGGCAGGAAGACCGGACAGGAGTGAATTGCAATAGTCAATGCGAGACATTATGAAGGAGAGAACGAGTTTTCCAGTTGTTTCAACAGAGAGATACTTCCTGATCAGGCTTATACGATGGAGGTGATAGTAGCAAGATCTGGCAGTTTGAGAAACAAAGTTGTTCATGGAGAGGGTAGAGTCAATGCAGACACCAAGGTTTTTAGCTGAATCAGAAATTGGGACTGATGTGTTACATAATGGGAGAGAAAGAGGAGGCAGCTGAGAAAGTTTCTGACGGGTGCCAATGAGGATAGCTTCTGTCTTGTCATCATTTAGCTGAAGTTTGTTGTATGTCATCCAATTTTTGATGTCCGAGTAACACTCAGTGGTGCGAGTCAGGAGGCGCTGTATATTGTCAGGTGAATCACTGTCTTGAAGTTGGGTGTCATCAGCATAGAAGTGGTGTTTTATAGAGTAGGAGTTGATGATGGTGGACAGGGGGGAGGTGTAAATAGTGAAAAGAACAGGGCCAAGGACAGATCCTTGTGGAACACCACAGGTCAGGTATGCAGGTTGAGAGTAAGTGCCATTGATGAGAACAGTTTGTTTTCTGTTTGATAGATAAGAAGTGAACCAGGAGAGAGCAATGTCAGAGATGCCAAAAGTATGATGAAGTCTAGAAAGGAGAATCCATGATCAATGGTATCAAAGGCTGCAGACAGATCAAGGAGTGTGAGGAGAGAGACTTTGCCAGTATCAGTTGCAAGTAGTAACAGTTGTAGCAGTAGTAGTATAAAATAGAGTTGCCAGTATAGTGTGGTCACTAAACTCGTTTAGTCACGTCAAGGGGTCAGAGATAGGTGCGACTGGTGACACCCTAACCGTGAAGGGAGCTGTGTTGGTTTGTGACCAGGTGGACAACACTGACCGCTCATGTACTGGACATCAAAGTGCTTGACATGATTTGTGTACACGCACCCATCTTTCTTACATGTCGGCTAGGGTCTCCTGCTGGTCACACACCCATTCGTTGCCTGTCACACTGTCAGCTCCCAGTCCACACCACAAGCGGCGCTGTCTCTTTGACACGTTCCGGGAAAGAAACGGCGTTACAGTGTCACTAGGGCTTTGTGTTCACAAACATTAAGTAAATCCTTCACAACTTCCCCATGAAGCCAAACTAAACAATGCAATCGTTTACAAAGCTAAAGTTATCCATCCATCTTTTACAACAACAGAAAACAGCCACATACAACATTAGGCTGGACTGCACAGTTTTGGGCGAAACGAAATTTCCCCGCGTGAAATGCAGGTTGCTCTTTCCTGAAGAGCACATCGCCACAGTACTACACTACTCTTTTTTGTTTCATGTATATGTCTTGTTAACCTGCTAAAGTGTGTTTTTCTGCAGCATTTGTTAGGTACAGCTCTTTCATTGCCCGGGTTGTTAAAAATATTATGTGCGCCAAGCTCATGGTGTACATAAGAGCTCTCTCAGCCGTCAGATTAACTTCCATCCACTAGTGGAGAGGTGGGTGCAAAGGAGAAGAAAGTCGCCGTCCAAGTGGGAACAACCCACTTGGCCACCAATCCATTTTAAGAACAAAAGAAAATACTACATGCTGTTGTAGGGATTTTCTCCGCTGTGATTGTCAAATTACAAGTACTGATAGGATAATATCTTAATCAACGAACGTGTGTTAGAAAAATGACACAGTATGCCATGTCCTTTTCTTTCTCGTGTAAATTATGTCGAATGAAGAGTACTTTTTTGTTTGCCTTTTACATTTTTTCTTTTGGTTATGCGTATTTTCGGTTTTGTTTTGTTTTGTTTTCTTCTGCTTTTCTCCCCTTCTGCCTTTCATTCAATCTTTGTTTTCCTGGATGTGTGTTTTGCACGTTGTTTTGCCAACAGCATGTAGACGTTATGTTGCTGCACGATCTGTGCAGTCTGTGTTAGATGTACGTGTATGCAGCACAATACAGCACGGTACAGTATAATACAATACACTATCAGTCCAGTATTCGGATATTTCAAAGTGTGACTAGTTGGCTCGTATTACATACACGTCATTCTTTCAATGTTATCGAAACAGTTACAAATGAATCACGATTTAGTGGTAAAAGTTAGTAGCACAAATGTAAAACTATCCGTTACTGAATTAAGATTTCAAGATTTTTCATATAGTAAAAAAACAAAACAAAACAAAAAAACAATTTTTTTTGTGCACTTCCTGGCCCTCTCTCCCTCCCTTCACTACAATTATGTAAAAGGTGAAAATGATTTTAAAAGGCATTTTCATAACTAACAATACAATTAAATAAATGCTTGAATCACATCCACAAACACACACACAAAACACACACACACACACACACACACACACACACACACACACGCACGCGCACGCACACACACACTCACACACACACACACACACACACACACACACACACACACACACACACGTTCGTGCCATAATAAGAAAATGACATAATTTAAGCATCCACAAGCATTCATAGAGAAATACAGGGTGTTTCAAACTGAATACGCCAAAATCATCACGTGATGTGTCAAAAACGAAAAAAATTACAAACCTCTAGCATAAACACATGTGTTGTATATACATTCAAGTTTCATTTCATGTTTTATAAGTGCTCAATGTGGCCACCACCGGCAGCGCGGACAACATCAAGCCGATATGAGAATTCCTCCCAAACGCGCCTCAGCATGTCACGGTCCACCGTGTTGATTGCAGCTGTTATTCGATCTTTCAAGTCATCGATACTTGCTGGAAGTGGTGGAACATAAACTTGGTCTTTAACATACCCCCACAAGAAAAAGTCACACACAGTGAGGTTCGGGGATCTGGCAGGCCAAGCACAGAGAGCAAGGTCTTTAGCACCTCTCCTCCCAATCCATCGCTGAGGCACGTTTTCATTCAGATAAGCTCTAACCCCGAGATGCCAATGGGGTGGTGCTCCATCTTGCTGAAAAATGAAGTCATTCGAATCTGCTTGCAGTAAAGTGAATAGCCAGTTTTGGAGCATTTCGAGATAGGTTTGTCCTGTAACGGTGTTTCCTTCAAAGAAAAAGGGACCATAGACCTTGTCTTGAGACACAGCACAGAAGACGTTCACTTTAGGGGAATCTCTTTCATGCTCAACAGTTTCATGTGGGTGATCTGTTCCCCAAATGCGCACATTGTGACGATTGACTGTGCCGCTCAAATGGAAAGTCGCTTCGTCACTAAAAACTAAACGTGAAAAGAGAGTTTCATCACCTTCCTCCATCTCCAGCATTGACTCACAGAATGTCCTCCGCATCACCTTGTCATCATTAGTAAGTGCTTGGACGAGGCTTAGTTTGTATGGTTTCATGTGTAATCGTCTCTTTAACACACGCCAGACAGTGGTATGAGGGATGGCAAGCTGAAGACTTGCTCGACGTACGGACTTACGTGGGCTGCTCTCAAATGCATCATGAATCCTCTCCACTTGCTCCTCTGTAACACGTGGTCTTCCAGGACTCTTTCCTTTGCACAGACACCCACTCTCTTTAAACTGTCTAACCCACCGTCGAATGCTCTCACGATGGGGCGGATCAATGCCGAATTCTGTTCTGAAAGCACGTTGCACCGTGACAATGGCGTTTGTTTTCGCGAACTCAAGCACGCAAAACGCCTTCTGCTGAGGAGTCGCCATTTTGATTGATCTTCCCACAATTCAGCTGCACCGGAAGTTATACTAACGACAGCGGTGAAACTGACACCCAATCAAACTTTGATAACTACTCTATCAAATAACCACTGATTCAGTCCACTACAATGCTATAGACCTGAAAAAACTGCGTAATGATTTTGGCGTATTCTTTTTGAAACACCCTGTATATATATTTGGCTCACATCTCCTCCACACACTACAACCACGCATTTTCTTCCCGCACATGTCTGCTCTCTTTCACCCCAATGTCACAATTTTAACATACCCACACAGCACACAGCCCAAGTCCTCTGCACGTGGTCAACACTAAAGAAAGAAAACATAGAATACAAATTGAATAATGATTTCAAAGAACATAACGGTTTTATAACAGTCATACAAGCTGAGCTGAAGGCCTGGTTCACGGTGGCGAAATAGTTGATGCAACAAAACTGATGATTGGGAGGTCGGGGGTAGAATCCCATCAGTTCTTATCATTGTGCAATGTTTCGGCCTCAACCGTTTCCTTCTCACTTTTGAGCTTTGGACTCCTTGGCAAAATTTGAGACCATACGGTCGAATTTCATCTATTTCACGGACGTTTCTTTGACATCATCACCATCATCATCATGTGCCCTGCTACATGGAGTTGGCGATCATGGCCCTCCTCATGAACCTATCCCCTTGCCGCTGCAAGTACATCCCCACCTTCTCTGTCCTCAGCCACCCTGCAAGTTTGTCCAGTATTTTCTCCTTGGGTCTACCTGGTGCTCTCTTTCCCTCCAGCTTTCCTGTTGTGACCAGGTGTTCTGATTCCCCTTTCATCATAAAATGTCCTGTAAATGTTGCTTGTCTTTTCCTAATCTTCTTTATTAATGATCTTCTTGTGTTTGCCTCCTTCACGACTCTCTCGTTCGTTTTCTTTGCTGTCCATGGAACTCTCAACATTCTTCTTAGAAACCACATTTTAGTTGCCTCAATTTTGTTCTGACTTTGCGTGTTGACTGTCCACGCCTCACAACCGTACAACAGTATCATTCAAGAACTCTCTTCCTGATGTTAATTGATAGGCACTTGTCGGTAAGAGCGCTTTTCATCTTCTTGAATGTTGTTTTGGCTTGGCCGATTCTGCTGGCTATTTCTGATGTGCATCTGCCGTCTGGTGAGATGACCGTTCCCAGATATTTAAACTTATCAACCAGTCTCAATGTTGCACCATATGCTGTTATTTTGCATGAGGGGATTTCTTGTTGTTTTTTATTGATTACCACGACTTCAGTCTTCTTACTATTCAGTTCCAGCCCTTTATTTTTGTTCTATTTCTATTGTATTAACAAAGACGTGTATGTCTTTTTATTTTCTGCAATTAGCAATGAATCATCCACGTACCCAATGTTGTTTATCATTCTTCCTCCAATCTTTGTCCCAGGGCATTCTTCAAGGTTTCTCATGATGGTCTAGTTATAAAGTGAAAACAAATCTGGTGACAAAACACAACCCTGCCAGACCTGTCTTTGATATTTTGGAAAGAGCGTATATCGCTTTCAATTCTCACTGCTGCTGTCTGTTCACATGAATTTCTGATTATTCTTAGATCTTTTCAATCAGTATTGAGCCTTTCTAGTTGGTTGATCAATTCTTCGTGTCTTACCCGATCGCAAGCCTCGGTATAATCAACGAAGCATAAAAATGAATCCTTAGTCATCTCTACTGACCTCTCTATGATAGTTCTTAGGATATATATGTCATTAAAAATTCCTTTCCCTTTCACAAATCTTCTGCTATTTCTCTTTTGATTCTGTTCTTTGTCCTCATCATGATTATTCTTAATAGAAGTTTTTGTTACATGACTCATCAAGCTGATTGTACGATGGAGTTCGCATTCTATTGCCTCTGTTTTCTTTGGAAGTGCTGTGAAAATTGATTTTGACATATCTTTGAGGATTTTTCCGGTGTCATAAATTTCATTTAGAAGGACTGTTATTTTTTCAACACTGAAATCTTCTAGGACCTCAATCATTTCTGTTGTAATGTTGTCTGATCCTGTGGCCTTTCCCGGTTTCATCTTTTTCAGTGTTGCTCTAATTTCAACTTTCATTATTGGTGGTCCTTCAACGTTTTTTCTTATAATGTGTTCTTCGTTTCTGTCATCATTAAAAAGGTCTTTAATGTACTCTCCCCATCTATCTAATATTTTGTCTTTTTCCATGATAAGTGTACCATGTTTCGATTTTAGACGTCTGGTTGATGTGCATGTCTTTTTCGTGTGGACAGTTTCTTCAGTGTTTCTGTACATACTCAAGTATGTAAGCATGTATGTATGCATGTATACGCTCATATGTATGTAGGTATGTATGCATGTATACGCTCAGCGCTTAGATTTGATTTTATCAAGATTTTGCGCTATATAAATAAAATATATTATTATTATTATTATTACTCTGAGGATCTGTTTTGTGTCGGTCTACTACTTCTTTTTTTTCTTAATTTCCAGCCAAGCTTCCTTAGATTCATTGCACATATTCCTGATTTCCCTGTTTTCTTTGACAGCGTAGCTCAAATCTGACAAATACCGCGGATGTCCGTATCTCTTGGGCCTGAATGATGCCATGATATATATCATGGAAGGAAGCATGTAGTTCAGTCCATTCTCACAATCACCATAGTATCATCACTGTAATCCCCAGCCCCCAGCTTCCAGCCTCCAACTCGATTATCGTAGTACTGTAAATAATTGTCCCAAATTTTGTGGCCCTGCTCTCATGTTGCCCTCAGTTTGAGTGGGTTTAGAGATGTTGAAAAGACACTGCATGAGTGAAGTGAGGGCAGTGATACAGAAGAGGTGCAAAGGACTGAGGCAGCCAAAACAACAACAAGAAAAAAAATAAAAGAAACCAAACCCATCAGATGCCTGTTTGGGGTAGAATTAGAGCCCTGCCTTCCAATCTGACTACAGGTTTCAAGCCTGCAACATCTTAACCTAGCTACGAATGGATACGAAACCATGTTTAGGGTTGGCGAATGTAAAACAGCGAGGGATAGGCGTGAAACGCTGCCCTCAAAAAGCTCACCCCAGAATAGTGAGGTCTCTATCACCCCACTCCCCTATGACCTGGCTTAGGACTATGAGACTCATTATTATCACCATCATATGCCCTGCCGCATGAAGTTGACGATCATGGCTCTCTATACGAATCTATGTTTTGTTGCTGCAAGTACATCTCTCACCCTTTCTGTCTTAATCCACTCCACAAATCCGCCCAATATTTTCTCCTTGGGTTACCTGGTGCTTTTCTTCCCTCCAGCTTTCCTGTTGTTATTAGAAGATCAAATTTCTCTTGCTTCATAAAAAGTCCTATAAACGTTGCTTGTCTCTTCCTAATCTTCTTCATTAATTTGTGTGTGTGTGTGTGTGTGTGTGTGTGTGTGTGTATGTGTGTGCGTGCATGCGTGTGCGTGTGTGTTGTGTATGTGTGTATGCGTGCGTGTGTGTGTGTGTGTGTGTGTGTGTGTGTGTGTGTGTGTGTGTGTGGTTTGTTTTCTTTGATGTCTTTAACATTATTCTTAGAAACCTCTTTCCACATGACTCAATCTTGTTCTGACTTTGCGTGTTGACTGTCTACGCTTCGCATCCCCCTATAACAGTATCGCTTCTATATGACACCGAAGAACATTCTTCCTGGTGTTATTGATAGCCATTTACTGGTAAGAACGCTTTTCATTTTCTTGAATGCTGTTTTAGCTTGACTTATTCTGCTGGCTATTTCTTATGTGCATCTGCCATCCGGTTAAATGATCGTTTCCTGATATTTAAAATTATCAACTTGTGGTGCCATTTGCTGTTATTTTGTATGAGGGAATTTCTTGTCATTGTGTGTGTGTGTGGTTTTTGTTGTTGTTTTTGTTTGTTTGTTTTTTTTACTAATTACCATGACTTCAGTCTTACTGCTATTTAGCTCCAGCACTTTATTTCTGCTTTCTATTTCTATTACATTCACAAGATTTTGTAAGTCTTTTTCCTTTTCTGTAATTAGAACAGTGTCATCTGCATAACGAAGATTGTTTATCATAGGGAATTATTCTAGATTTCTCATGATGGTTTCGCTGTAAAGTAAAATCAAATCCGGTGACAGAACACATCCCTGCCTAACGCCTCTTTTGATGTTTTGGAAAGAGCTTATAATCATTTTCAACTCTCATTGCTGCTGCTTGTTCCCAATATATATTCCTTATTGTTCTTAGATTTTTTTTTATCATCATTGAGCCTTTCCAGCTGGTTGATCGGTTCTTCTCGTTTTATCCGGTCAAAAGCCTTGACATAATCAACAAAACGAAAATATAAATACTTATTCAACTCAACTGACCTTTCTATGAGATATCTTAGGCTGTATATAGCATTAACAGTTCCATTCCCTTCAACAAATTTACATTGTTCTTCTGCTGTTTCTGTTTTGATTCTCGTCCTTGTTCTCATCATGATTATTCTTCATAAAATCTTTGTCACATGGCTCATCAAGCTGAATGTACAATGGAGATCGTGTTCTATAGCCCCTGCTTTCTTTGGAAAAGCAATGAAATGTGATTTTGACGTATCTTTAGGGATTTTTCCGGTGTCACAGATTTCATTTAGGGGAACTGTTACTTTTTCAATACCAAATTCATCTAGACCCTCAACCAGTTGTATACTGATATTGTCTTGCCCTGATGCTTTTCCTGGTTTCATCTTTTTCAACGTTGCCCTAACTTCATCTTTCTTTATTTGTGGTCTTTCAGCGTTCTTTCTTATGCCATGTTCCCCCTTTCTGTTATCGTCAAAAAGGTGTTCATTGTACTCTCGACTCCCCATCTATCTAATATTTGGTCTTTTTCCATAATAATCGTGCCATGTTTAGATTTTAATCAACCAGTTGATGTGCACATCTTTTTCCTGTAGGTAATTTCTTCATTGTTTCTGTATGTAAACTTAGGGCTCGTTCTGTATCAGTATTCTATTTCTGTGCATTTTGTTTATAGCCAAACTTCCTTAGCTTAATTGCTCCTATTCCTGATTTTCTTATGTATCCTTTTATGTTCTTCCTCATTTTCATTTACCCTCGACGGTTCATCCATCAAGCCTAAAATTTCTTTTGTCACCGAGATCTTCTTTGCTTTTCTTTCAACTCTAGGGATTCTTCACAAGCTTCATTTCTTGAGTTTCTCAAATTTATCCATTGATCCTCATTGTTCCCAACGTCATCCAGAACACTGAATTTGTGTTGAATTTTGCACAAGGTTGATTCATCTGTCTGTAAGAGTCCAAGATTTAATCTGGTATTATTTTTGGTTTGTTTTCTACTTTTTAGTTTCGGCCTAAATCTTCCCATTACAGTTACAGTCTACGCCTGGTAACTGTTTTGCTATCAGTAAAGAATTTCTAATTCTTTTATTTATCAGAATGTAATCAGTTTGATTTCTTGTGCTGTGTCCTGGATTCATCCATGTCCATTTTCTTCTGTTAGGTTGCTCAAACCAAGTGTTTCCTATTATGAATTCATTTATTTGTGCCCACTCAACAATATATGATGTTATGCTTGCTAGAACTTATCATGCTTCCTCCCTTCCATCTCACCTCCCTCAGTCCTAAAATATTGATATGTTTGGTCTTTCCATTTCTATCTTGACATTTGTAGGGTTTGTTGTTGTTGTTTTGTTGTTTTTATTACTAACATTCCAAGTTGTAATTTTTACATTTTTGAGTTATGAGACTGCTATCATTATTTTGACGGTACGATGTCTTTTGTAATTATGATGACTATGTCCAAATAATTCCAAGGTTACAACTTGATTAAATCTACTACAATGAGTGTTTGTAGATTTGCAATGTGTTGCCTATTGTGTATTCTCCCTAAAGAACTCAGCAAATGTACTGATCACCACAAACAGGACTAGCAGGACTGCATGTCTTCTGAATTCTCTGATCACACGAAAAAGATAAAAATAGAGACAGAGGGAGGAAGGAGCATAACGAAAGACATGATGAGAGAGAGAGGAAGGGACGGATGGAAGTAGTAAAGAAAGAAATAAAGACAGAGAGAGAGAGAGGGAGAGAGAGAGACACAGAGACGGAGAGAGAGACGGAGACAGAGAGATAGAGAGACAGAGACAGAGAGGCAGACAGAGAGACAGACAGACAGAGAGGATGCCATTTTTGGAGATGGAAAAAAAGGGAGAGGTCATCATGGGCAGGTTTGTGGCGCCTTGCCTGCCTCATGCTACTCTGCCTCATGCTATTAGTGCAATCTGGACAAGTCGGGCCATCCCATCAGAGGACATTGCCACTTAACCACTTATTTTCTCTGACCACACCATCACTGTCTGCCCGCCCTGACACGGAACATCTTTTTTCCCTGCCGCCAGCACACATCAACATCCACTCCCCGGCACCTCATACTACAGCAATAAAACCATTTGAAAATGGGATGGATAATATTGATAGCTAACACTCATCTATCTGCTTAGAGTTGCTTTACATATCTTATATCTTGCGATACCGATCTGGTGAGTGTTATCTATTTGTTTAGCGTCTGTGTATCTGTTTAACGAGTATTGCCCTACCTTGTTTGGTGAGCGTTACTATGCCTATTTGCTGAGAGTTGATAGACATATTTGTTGAGTGTTGCCATGCCTATTTCATGGGTGTTGCTATACCTATTTGGCGAGCATTGCAATACCTATTTGTTGAGCGTTACCATGCCTATTTTATGGGTGTTGCTACACCTGTTTGGCGAGCATTACAATACCTACTTGTCGAGCGTTGCTATGCCTATGTCATGAGTGTTGTACGCTTATATGGCGAGCTTTGCAATACCCATTTCTTGAGCGTTGCCATGCCTATTTCATAGATGTTGCTACTACACCTATTTGGCGAGCTTTGCAATAACCATTTGTTGGGCGTTGCCATGCCTATTTCATGGATGTTGCTATTACACCTATTTGGTGAACTTTGCAATAACCATTTGTTGAGCGTTGCCATGTCTATTTCATGAGTGTTGTTATACCTATCTGGCGAACGTTGCCATGTCTATTTCATCAGTGTTGCTATTCATATTTAGTGAATGTTGCTATACCTGTTTGGTGAACGTTGCAGTAGCTATTTAGTGAGTGTCGTTATGCCTATTTTTGTGTGTTGCGATACCTATTTGGTGAACGTAGCAGAAGATTTCTAAGAATAAGTTGGACTGAAAGACAAACAAACCAAAGCATTCTGGAAGAACTGAACAAACAACCTGAACTTTTAACCTGGTTAGGAAAAGGAAAAGGAAATAGTTTGGCCATGCTATGAGACATTAGAACTGCCATGTAATGAAGACTGTGGCCCAGGGCAAAATGGAAGGCAAGAGACGACAAGGAAGACCGCCGACTACCTATGTAGAGAACATAGCCAAGTGGACGAAGCTGCCGAAAGATGAAATCTACAGGACTGTAGACAGAAGGGGATGGAGACAGCTGACGAGGCATGCATCAGCGGCTACCATCAAGAATGATGTCGCCGACAGGTGAACATGTATACATGTGATTATGTGCCTTTGTGTGTACAATATTTGGAATGGAGATGGGCGCCATCAAGTATTCTTTAATTCCATAAACAAAACTACGAAAGTACAAGTGAAAGGAAATATACCGGATCGGTCGCGGCCCATTGACAGAACGACCGCGCTACCCTCCAGCAGACTCCAATGTGGGCGCGATAAATGTGCAATGGAAAGGAAAAAGCGAGAAAAAAGAAAAAGGAAAAGGAAGCATGCAACACTGTCGGCTAAAATCTTTAAAGGACGTAATTTCTTTCAGCTATACCAAGCTGTAATACTGAATGTAATCGATAATAGACTGGGCCTTACTACACTGTCACAGACAAACCTGTTAAAACGAATCAATGAGAGTGAACCTCGGAATCACAAAAGACGCACCCACGGAGACTATGCGATATGTGCATGGCCTTCCTTCAATACAGCGAAGACATAAAATGGAACACGTGAAGGTACACTTCAGGGCACTGGAAAACTCAGAAAACCGACTCAATCAACGAGATGATCGGAACAGCAAAAGGCAATAGACTCCAACGTGGAAAATCACGGATAGGACAGGCAGAAGAATCGATTCAGCATGTATGTCAGCTGACAGAACTCAAAGAGACAGTGAAATGGTAAAAGCATCCAAACCATTTCAGAAATCCATACAGAACAATCATACAAAAAATCTTGGGAGACACTAACAAGAATGGCCAGAAGGGAAAGCAGATGCAGAAATTCAACTACTCGTGGAGCAACTACGTTGCAATCCCAACGGTGTAATCATATACACAGATGGCTCAGTCACCATTAACAAGTCTGGATTGGGTTTCACTGTCAAAAAGAATCATCACCACACATGAAGGAAATGTTAAATATAATATCACAACCTCCAGTCTAACTTGATCAGGTACGATATCCAAATAGTCTTCTTTTTCTAATCACATAACCAGTGCTGTCACTAGGCAGGAGTTAGAGGTCTCTTGAGACACAATAGCAGTCAAGATCCCCCATCTTTGTCTCTGTGAAGCACCAACAAACGGTTCAGACATAGTGAGACTGGTCCAGTCTTTTTGATGTTTGCCTCACTGACGATCTGAGTAAGATGCCGTATGCTCGGAGTATACGCCATAGACAGTCATTGTGTATGCTGTCAAAAGCCTTTCCATTGTCTGCAAAGTTTATGTTGAAGCTGTCTCTGCTATTCTGTACATTGTTTGACGATAATATTTCGCAGATGAATATTTGGTTAGTATTTCTTCTGCCTTTCCAGAAACATTTCTATTCTTTCGTTATGTGTTTGTCTATTGCTGCTGCATCTGCAATTCTTCGAACGTAACAAGGAGTATGCTTGAAATTGACAAAGCATCATTCTGTGCCAGTTTTTGCAGTTATTCAGTCATTTTTCTTTGGAATCTTCATGGTAGTGCTTTTGTTCAGTCGTTAGGTATTTCCCTTCTCTTCCGTATAGTTGTAAAGTGTGACTGAACATTTTGGCTGCTAGTTTTGAATCTGTTTTGAACTCGGCGTTGAGGTTGTCTTTTCAGGGATTTATTGTTTCTGAGTAATTTGATGGCTGAGATTATTTCTTCCTTCTTTGGTGGCATAATATCTTTGTCGGTTACTGTTTCTTGTATGCTAGGTTCTGTCGTTAGTAGTGGCCTGTTCAGAACTTTCCTAAAGTGCTGAGCCCATCTAGGTTCCTGTTCTGCTTCTGATGTAAGAAGTCTTCCTGCTTGGCTACGATTGGTCCGTTGGTACTTCCATGATATCTGCCACAGACCACTCTTGATTATTTTGCACATTTTCCTCATTCTCTTCTACTGGCTGCATCTTTTGCCCGACTTGTAAAGTTGTTCATGTACACCCACTTACGTACTTTGCCATCATCTTGGCTGTTCTGTCAGCTTTCTTATATTGTACTTTTTAATTTTCTGTTAATTCTCTGACTTGGCCTCCGTGAGTCTGTTTCTTCAGGACTCTCCCTTTTTCAAGGGCTTGCCTAGTGTTTTATAGCTTATAACCGGTAAACTGCTGCTTCCCGTGTTGTTTCGACACCATGAGGCGAAGCTGGAGTGACCTCTCCAGGGCGCAAGCCAGGACGGGGTGATATGGAGGACAAGCTGTTGCCCATGCAGCAAGCCCCCCCCCCCCCATTCCACACTGTTAATGAGAGCAAAGGAACGGGGAAGGCCGGTACACTTTGGCACCAACACAGAAAACTGGGAAGACACAGCAGCTGACCGCAACAGATGGCGCAGTGTGCTCCAGAAATAACTCAGGTCCGGGGAAAAAGAGGATCCAGACATCAACTGAGGAAAAGAGACTCAGGCGGAAAGCAAGCTCCTGTGAAGGCAATCCCATAGCCAGCATCCATACATGCATCCAGTGTCGCAGAGACTGCCTTTCCCTGCATCGGCCTTATCAGCCACAGCCAACGCTGCTCCAGATGCGTCAATTCGACTGGACACAACACTGGGCCACATCATCCACAATCGACACAAGGAGGCCTACTCTACAAGTGTCTATTTTAATCGCTAGTTTCACTTCTGCTTTAGTTCCAGGCAGGCTTCGCTGGTTTGGAAGTATGCTGTTCTGATTTGCTCCCATTTTGTGTTGAGGTCATCTGGGTCTGGCTATGTGTGGTCTTCATTATCTCCCAAAGATTGGAACTTAACAGCATGACAAACACATTCTTCTCTCTAGAGTCACGCAGTTTCTCCACATCAAACTTTTGATGTAATTTTTTTTGCGTCCTGTTTTCCTTAGCTTCAATTATAGTACCGCTGTAACCAGGCGATGGTCCCTGCCACCACTGGCTTATCTCATCTGACGTCTAGGAGTGATCGTCTCCATGTGCCATTGATTATTAGGTGGTCGATCTGGTTTTTGTCTCTTCCGTTGGGAGACACACCAGACTAGCTTTTGGATATCATGGTGTAGAAATAGGATCGCTCTGATGTCAAGGTCGTAAGTGGTACAAAGTTCCAGCAGCCTTTCTCCGTTGTCATCACAGTACCGCGGCCTTCCCTTCCCATTGCCCTGCCATAGTTTATATTGTCATTTCCAACTGCTGCATTCAAGTCTCCCATTACAATTTTCAAGTCATGTTGTGGTGTGTCATATAAATCAGCATGCCTCGGGACATACATTGCATCTTTTCTTTCTTCATCGTAGTCGTTTGTTGGCGTATAGCACTGGATGATGTTTGTCCTGATGTACGTAGTTTCCTCTGACTTTTCATGAAATTGCTTTTGACAGGTTTCACTTCAATAGAATTTGTCTCTTCCTTTTCTTAGAATGATGACTTTCCCATCATCATATTGGTTATCGTTTCTTCCTGAGTATAATACTGTTTTTCTTGTGTTCGTTTTGTGTCTGCCTGATCATTTGTTATGCCCCAATTAAAAAGAATTAAAAACCGAGAATGTGCATAAAACCTGAACAGACACTAGCTGCAAACATATTTTGCGATGTTGACTTTCTGTCCTGACTGGATATAGCTCCAAGTTGGAACTAAGTAACTCAGTTTGCTCCTTTGAGCTGATCTGTTTCAAGAAAACAAACGACTTTCAGGAGATGCAAACAGATGTGCATATCCTAATACGAAATCGCTTCATTGGTCAATTTCTTACCTTTTTTTTCATTTTTCTTAAATTCTTCAATTATTCTACCTGAACATATTGCTATTATTAGCATACGTTAATGCATATGACAACACACAGAGACGCTTTTTTAGCAAGCATAGATGTGTCTGTTTCTTTTCCTGGACAAAGACACATTGGCACATTGTACACAAAGGAATGGTAGCTATTAATGTAATTGCGTTTTCATATGTACTTACCTGTGTAGTCCTACACAGGGATATCATCAATATACTTACACACACACACACACACACACACACACACACACACACACACACACACACACACACGCACGCACGCACGCACGCACGCACGCACCACACACACACACACACACACAAAACACGCGCGCGCCACGCTCAACAGCACACGCGTATTGGTGCTTGTGTACTTTGCCATAAATGTTTTTGTTGTGTCTTCTTTGATCTGGAAAAAAAGTATAATACCACCTTGGGTTTTTGAGGATACCTCCCTGTCTTTATTCAGAACTTTTTGGCTGAGCAGACATTTCAGTTTCGTGTGGTTCCACTCTACTGACGTACATGAACAGGAGATAGATGTTCCTCAAGGCAATGATTTATGGTTTAAAAATCAGTATCATTATACAGTATGTGCGTCAGGGTCCCCGTTTTTCGCTTTTTTATGGATGACTTCGCAACAGTAGAGACTTTTCCGAGAGTACAGCGCCAGCTTCAATTGTGAATCAACAAGATCCAACAGTGAGCCAAAGCCATATAGCTTTAAATTCTTCACTACTAAAATGCAATGTATTCATTTCCACATTTTCCATGAATTCTACCATGATCAAGAACATTAACTTAGTAACTTCACAGTCAAAGTTGAAAAAGACACTATATTCGCGGCATTATCTTTGACAAAAAACAACAACAAAAAAACAACTTCTGCAGTTATATGTTCTTCCTCTTCTTCTCCCTCAACTCTCGGAAGAGTCATTGGGACGCTGCACTATAATACTGTTCACCAGACAACTCTAATTCTGTCGGTTGTGTGCCAAAGCCTGGGTCTCTGCTTGTTGCTCTGTCCATCCCAAAATGTTGTTGGTCCATCGTTTTTTTTTCCCCGTCTTCCCCTCCGACTCCCTCCCTTAACAGTATTCTGGAGGACTGATTTAACAAAGTCATTGAATCTTAATATCAGCAGATCTGCTTATGGTCCAGCATGCTGCTTGGTTTGGCGTAATTGCCAATCGGTGATATGATGAGTCTCATCAAGATTATTCTTAATATAATGTTTTAATAACCATGATGAGACTCGTCATATTATGGCACAACATTGAGACCGGTTTATTAACTGGTTTAAATATCTGGGAACGGTAATCTCACCAGATGGCAGATGCACATCAGAAATAGCCAGCAGAATCAGCCAAGCTAAAACAGCATTCAAGAAGATGAAAAGCGTTCTTACCAACAAATGCCTACCAACTAACATCGGGAAGAGCGTTTTTGAGTGTTTTATAATACCGATACTGTTGTACGATTGTGAGGCGTGGACAGTCAACACGCAAAGTCAAAACAAAATTGAGGCAACTGAAATGTGGTTTCTCAGAAGAATGTTAAGAGCTCCATGGACAGCAAAGAAAACAAACGAGACAGTCTTGAACGAGGCAGATATAAGAAGAACCTTTATGAAGAAGATTAGAAAAAGACAAGCAACATTTATAAAACATTTTCTGAGGCAAGAGAAATTAGAGCACCTAGTCACAGCAGGAAAGCTGGAAGGAAAGAGAGCACCAGGTGGATCCAGGGAGAAAATATTGGACGGACTTGCAGAGTGGTTGAGGACACAGAGAGTGGGAGATGTACTTGCAGCAACAATGGATAGATTCGTATGGAGGGCCATGATCGCCAACACCATGCGGCAGGGAACATGATGATGATTATGATGAGTGCATCTGATACTTAATATCTTGCAATAACATCTTATTTCCGTGGCTTGGATTCGTCTTTCTTAATCCGCAGTGATGGTCAATGTTTCACACACATTCAGGAAAATGAAACATACCAGTGCATGTAAAAGTCTGACCTTGTTTTACATGGAATATGTTCTTGTCTTTCCATACAGGTTTCAGTCTTAACAATACTGATGTTGCATTTGCTGTTCTTGAGAGAATGTGTGGCTTAAATCCCTCATTGCTCGTGATGAATCCCACGTAAGTGAATTTTTGAAAAATTCCTGGCTTTAATCCAAAATCAGTTTATATCAGTAGTAATAGTGGTGTTGTGGCTGGCCATCAATTTCGTCATTTTGATTCTGATTTCCATTCTATATCTTGTAGATGTTTCATATAGTCTTTTAATAAGTTTGGCGATTTCAGTTCTTACCGCCTGCCAGGCCATCAATGTCATCTGTGAAGCGAAAGTTCCTGATGGTTCTTCCTTGAATACTGACTGTATCAACATGATTATCAAGCGCGTCAGTCATGATGTGTTTCGGGAATGTGTTGAAAAGCGTGGGGGACAGAAGGCAACCCTGAAGAAAGTCACCTGAGCTATGGAACCACTCTCCAATAGCACCCCGTGTAAGTATTGTTCTGGTTGCTTTGAAGCATAGTTGCTGAATCCTGTTGATTGGCTTTTGCCTCAAGTTAAATTTGTTCAGTGCTGCCCCTAGTGCCTGTTGTCAAACGCATTCTTGCAGTCTATGAAGCCAAGGTAGAACTCCCTCTTGCGTTGGAGGCGTTTTGGGCAGTTAGTGTGCGTGTGCGAAAAACACAAGCAGTCAATAGTATTCGAAAGTTCGGAACATTCGGCGAGTGATCGCTCACACACACTGGGGAGAACATGGAACGTTCTTACATCTTAACAGTGCTTTTTTCTGTCCGTATGGGATTATGGCTGTGTTGTTTATGGATGTGCCAGACCTTCTTATTTCAAATCTCTGGATCCCATTCATCACCAAAGACTGATACTCTGCCTGGGGACATGTCGCACAACTCTGGTGTACAGCTTGTTCATACAGTGGGCGAACCCTCCCCTACGCACTGCCGCCTGAAACTCTGTTTGCGCAACTACCCCAATAATCAAAACTCAAAATGATGTTCTGAATCGCACAATCCATCTTGTGACTGTACCTTCAGCCTCCAGTTCGTCAAAAAGTATGAAGAAGATTCAAAATCCACGCCTTCTATAGGCAGAAACATTGAACTTCTCCTGCAACGTGCGAACATTAATCTTGGAGATATTTTAGATTTCCCTACAAATCTAATAAAGGACCATTGGAATCTCCTTCATTTGTTTTCACGCTGTTGCTCATAAGAGAGATTCCACCTCTTCTCTGACTTACAAAGCATTCTTTTTATTACTTTGTCAATTCATTTTCCAAAATCATCTTAGGCGGTTCCAAGTAAAACATCTACTGCTTTCGATTTATCTGTTTTAGACTCTTTCTGACATCTCAGTTTATATCACTGGACTTTATGAATGGCAAATGGCTTTTAAAAGGGTTTCTATGCTCGCAACAAAATAGTCCTTTCTTTCGTGGATTCTTTGTCTGCACTGGAAACGATTTATGGTTGGAACATTAATCACTCCAGACTTCTGAAATTCTATTAACTGTACCACACTCTAAGAAAAGATGATAAAAGTACCATTTTAGCCTGGAATCTCTGCTACGTTGACATTTGAGGCAATGAGCTCGTTGACAAATTGGCCAGAAACACCATTAAAGGCAAACTCTTCCACATTCGATATCCCTGACATGGACTTCAAACGTAAAACACGTGTATGTAAAGGTCGCTGGCGAAAAGAATGGGATACCCAACCAGATAACGAACTTTACTTTTTTTTTCTCTTAGAGCATCTCTCTGGTTTCACATGGAAAACAAAAAGCAAAAGTAATGTTAAATAGGCTAGATATGGTGCGTGCTTTATCATGAGAGTTTCAGTATCAAACACAAGTTGCTTGATTATTACAAGTGGCATTGACACCAAACCAAAGACGTTATATAAATAGAACTAGACTGCGTGTGGCCAGTGACGCCGTACTGATAACGCACGCCAAATTGGCCACTGGCTTGGACAGCCATGATGTAGGCAACTAAGCGCTGTTCGACAGAGTAAGTTAGTGGTAGACAGTGCAGGAAAGCGGACTCAGTGTTCGCTGAGACCATTCCTGCAAGCAATATACCCTATTATTGTAACACAGTCAGTTTGCCTGTATAGTTTGGGAGTGTTTTTGATAGTTGTGTGCGGGATTTTTCCTCGAAGATGTGGAATGAATGTATGCGTGCCTACTTTCTTAGAACGTGTGCCAGTGTGTGTGTGTGTGTGTGTGCGCGCGCGTGCGTGCGTGCGTGCGTGCGTGTGTGTGTGTGTGTGTGTGTGTGTGTGTGTGTGTGTGTGTGTGTGTGTGACAAAAGTGTATTCATAAAACAAGATTTATTCAGCTGTTCCTAGAATGATCTTTACCAAATTTGGGTCAAATGCGTGGATCAGTCAGGAGTCATTAATGCCATAAAAGTGCATAAAATGAGCATCTCTTGAGGGAGCTGCGTATACAGCACTTCATCAGGAATTTTTGACAATATCATTTAATTACTTACATTCTGTCTTTATTGTGAGAAAGTCTAATGATCTTTGGTCAATCGTAATTCTATCTGATGCTTCTTCATGGTTACAGTGACTTTGGGAAGTACAAAATCTGATTTTTTTAGTCTTTTTGTGTAGAAAGGGAGATTGTTAGAACGGCTTTGTCTACCTTGTTTGATTTAATTTTACTTTATTAGCAACATGGCTCCTTGTAGCAGATATGTTAATGGGAAACTCGGTCAGTCTCTCTTACCACTGGGAGCAGGGAATGACTTTCCTTAGTAAGGGCTTGTGGCAGACAAAGGAACTCATTTGTAAGTGACCTGCTGACATCACAGCATACGAGGCACAATTCTGTATGTATTGTTTCGGATCGGGGAGGGGCAGGTGACTGCAGTCAGCAAACACAGTTGTTGTTAAGGGCAATTGCTTCTCTCTGTTCCTGGTCTCACACTCAGTTCATGGCCCTCATCAGGCGTGTGGCAGCACGAGTAAAAATAGACCCGTTTTGTTCGCTGGCGTTTTGATAGCCAAGATAATAAAAACTCTTGATAATCAGATCCGCATTCATTAAATCCTAACTTGTCTGGCCAATTAGTTGCACAAAACGTGCCGTACGAAGCGTAGCTTAAAACAGACAGTAAAGTTAGGGCACATACGCTATCGTCATATTCACATGAAGTATCCCGGATATGCTTAACAATAACATGCTCAACACCTTCAATACTTGAATACAGATGAATGTGAGCGAAATTGCTTCGTTCGTAAAGCCGCCATGATGAGCGCGGACAGGTGAAATCGCGTCCTTATTCCCCTCTGTGGGTGCCACGAATGTGAACAGTGTCTGTATTCCATTCGTTAAACAGCAGATGAACAAGACCTTGAAGACCCAAGTTATAACTGATGCTGAATACAAACGAAGAAACCTGATTTTTTTTTATCAGAGTTATTGTTAACACATGTGATCCATCTAAACTTGACGGGAAACAACAAAGGAGGGGTGGGGTGGGGTTGGGTTTGTAGAGTGAATCAGTTCGATCCGCGCTTTAATATGATTTTTGCTTTGTTTGTGGATGACAAAGAAGTCTCATAAGAGGAAGTTGCAGAAAATTTCAGTCTTCTCTTCAGTTGGGGTCAGTGTAGAATAGTTCTGCTCATTACATTATCTTCCAAAACCAAATAGGGACAGGTACCTACTGAAAGCTACGAGGACCTGGAGATCGCATAGCCATTTTCTAAACTGTCTTTCTAAAAGTTCTTTGCTCTATCGTTTTGTCGTAAATCTGATGAATTTTATTTCGTTATCTTTTGTGTACGCTTGTCATAGGCCAGTTGACCGAATATTTCGGTCTGTCTTATTTCGCCAATGAAATATATGTTCTTATTCTCTAATCGTGTGTTTCTGGTTTCTATTTGCTTTAGCACTCGCAGTCAGTTTAATTCAGATTCAAATCTTAAAGCTACATGGAGAGCAAAGAGCCCTCAGGACAGTGTTCTCGGTTTTGGGGTCCTAGTTTCCAAACAGATATAAAGGTCCCCAAATTCAAACGCTCAGTGGACAAATAAACAGCTAAGAAATGCTGCCGAGGTCGACCGATCCAACAATCCAGATCGATCGATCCAAAAATCCAGAATTGTTAAATTTGAATGCACCTGGTCCAGTTAGAGGTGTAGTAAGCACAAAAAACGGAATCAGTTGCTTGTGTAACCTGCTTCTGGAGATCATCATCATCATCATCATCATCATCATCATCATCATCATCATCATCATCATCATCATCATCATCATCATCGTGCAGAAAGCATGGCGTTGGCGACCATGGCCCTCCATACGAATCTGTCTTTTGTCACTGCAAGTTTATCTCCTACCCTTTTTGTCCCCCCCCCCCTCCCCCACCGCTGTGCAAAAATGTCAGATTTTCTCCCTAGGCACATTTGGTGCTCTTTTTCTCTCTAGTTTTCCTGTTGTGAGTAGGTATTCAAAATTCTCTTGCTTAATAAAATGTCTTATTATTGCTGCTTGGTAATCAGTAAAACAAAATAACAACAAATGGCACAACATTGAGACCAGTCGATAAACTGAAATATCTGGGAACAACCATATCATCAAACGGCAGAGGAACATTAAAAATATGCAGCAGAAATGGCAGAGATGAAACGCGTTCTTACAAATGCTTATTATCAATTGACGTCAGGAACAGTTTTTCAGTGTTATATAGAACCAATCAGAAAATAATTGAGGAAGCGCACATGTGATTTCTGAGAGTTCCATGGACAGCAAAAAAAAAAAACCCAAAAAAAAACAAAAACAAAAACGAAACAGTCTGGAAAGAAACGACCACAATAAGAACATTAATGGAGAAAATCAGGAAAAGGCTTCTGGAACTCAGACTGCAATGGAATGAACCGGAGATGTGTCTCTGGAAAAATAGAATTTGGTAATGTGTCCGAGCAGGATGAAGCAACGATTCTTTCAATCTACCAAAGGAGGACACGGAAAATGTGACGACGACAAACGTAGTGACAGAAAACTTTTAAGTAGTATGTTCTAGCGCC
>CM060305.1:103196750-103226750 GCA_030674185.1 Monoplex corrugatus | reverse complement strand
CACACATGTAGTAAAAATATATTCCCGAAATACAAGGAAAACCGCCATACTGAAAACAGAAGTAAAAACAAACGGGGCATAAACTCATATCTGCTGTGTGGTCGACAGAGTTCATGAAATTAGAGTGACAGAATGGCAAACACAGGCGCCTTGACAAATGAATGCAAATTGAACAGGGGGTCTGCAAGGAGGGCTGTGTGTGGCCTGCACAGCATATCTGATAGAAGTCGTTAGCGTTTTCCCCCTCTCTCTGCCGCCTGACTTCTGTCTTGGACAATTATCCTCTCTCACCCCCACCCTTCTCTCTCTCCGTTCTTCTGTCTGTCTGTCTCTGTCTCTGCTTATGCCTCTCTCTCTGTCTGCTGTCTCTCTCGCTCTCACCCCACCCTCTCTCTCTCTCTCTCTCTCTCTGTCGATTTATCAGTCAACACACATATATGCAATCAGTTTGTTTCTCTATCCTTTTCCCACTCTCAATGAACAAGCTGATATGTTAGATCCCATGTTACAGCCTTCTTCGAGTGAGTGTGGCCAGACTGATCACGATATCAGCAAAATCTCAACTATGGTTGCTTGTTGTCATGTGTACAGGACGGCGTAGGCATCTGTGTGCAGCTGGCATCTTTTCTCGACCATAAATAATGAGTTCTAAGCAACACAATCAAAAAGAACACATTAATCTGTACTTGCTACAGAACAGAATTACAGGCTTTCATTGATATGATATGATATATGATATGATATGATATGATATGATATGATATGATATGATATGATATGATATGATATGATGATATGATATGATATGATATGATGTGATGTGAAACAAGGCTGCGTCCTGGCCCCAACCCTCTTTGGAATCTTCTTCGCTCTCCTCCTGAGGCATGCGTTCAGCACAGCGCAAGAAGGGATCCACCTGCGGACCAGATCAGATGGCAGGCTCTTCAACCTCGCCCGCCTCAGAGCAAGGACAAAGGTCCGTGAAGCCCTCATCAGAGACATGCTATTTGCCGACGATGCCGCAGTTGTGACCCATACTCAGCGGGACTTGCAGTCACTAATGGACCGCTTCTCCCAGGCCTGCAAAGATTTTGGTCTGACCATCAGTCTTAAGAAGACAAACGTCCTGGGCCAAGACACGTCATATCCACCAGCCATCACCATTGATGACTACAAGCTTGAAGCCATCCATCAATTCACATATCTTGGGTCCACCATCACCGATAACCTCTCCCTTGACACAGAGGTCGACAAGAGGATCGGGAAGGCAGTCACAACACTAGCCCGCCTCACACAAAGGGTGTGGACAAATCCCAAGCTGACCACTAAGACAAAGATGGCTGTATACAACGCCTGTGTCCTCAGCACCTTGCTGTATGGCAGCGAGGCATGGACCACGCATGCTCATCAGGAGAAAAGGCTCAATACCTTCCACCTGAGAAGCCTACGGCGCATACTTGGCATTTCCTGGCAAGACAAGGTGCCCAACACCGAAGTCCTAACCTGCGCTGGCCTCCCAACCATGCATACCATGCTGAGACAGCGTCGGCTGCGCTGGTTGGGCCACGTTCGCCGCATGGAAGATGGTCGCATCCCAAAAGACATCCTTTATGGTGAGCTTGCCACAGGGCAGAGAAACATTGGCCGCCCACAGCTGAGATACAAAGACGTTTGCAAGCGTGACATGAAGGCGCTTGAGATCAACACTGAGTCCTGGGAGGACCTCGCAGACGACCGCAACAGCTGGAGAACTACTCTCAAGAAACAGCTGCGGATTGGTGAGGACAAACTGTCAGCTGCTGCAGCAGAAAAGCGAGTTCGCAGAAAAGGGATGACAGCCAACAGACCAGCATCAGCATACACATGCGACCGCTGCGACAGAGACTGCCTCTTTCGCATTGGTCTGTACAGTCACAGGCGACGCTGCTTGGACCAAGCAGACAGCCCATCTAGACATTAGAACGGATGTACTTTGTCCATGGTCAGTCATGACCGAAGGAGGCCTACTACTGATGTGATGTGATATGATATGATGTGATATTATATGATATATGATATGATATGATATGATATGATATGATATGATATGATATGATACGATACGATACGATACGATACGATACGATACGATACGATACGATACGATACGATACGATACGATACGATACGATACGATACGATACGATACGATACGATACGATACGATACGATACGATACGATACGATACGATACGATACGATACGATACGATACGATACGATACGATACGATACGATACGATAATGATATGAGATATGATATGATATGATATGATATCAGTGTCACATACTTTCCCACTCAGTAAACCACATAGCAACTGTATTCTTTACATGTCTTTTGACAAAATCAGCTGACACACAACAGCTGTACCAGTGAATCTGCCGCACTTACTCCACATGGCAAGATCTTCCCTGGCAGTTATTTTCTTTTTATGTATATTGAATCACACAAGACTGCATCCGTAGATTAAGAACAATTTTTATCTTATACTTTTCTTTCCAAATCCTTTCTTTTTCCTTAGCTGAGTGCTCTGTTAATTGTTTCCATGATGTGTGTGTGTGTGTGTGTGTGTGTGTGTGTGTGTGTGTGTGTGTGTGTGTGTGTGTGTGTGTGTGTGTGTGTGTGTGTTTATCTGTCTGTGTGTGTGCCTGTGTGTCTGTAGGTGCGACTGAGAGAGAATGGCAATTTACAAGAGTCACACGTCAAACAGGCTGAGTGTAATCTCATTCATCCTCACTTTCTCTCTCTCTCTCTCTCTCTCTCTCTCTGTGTGTGTGTGTGTGTGTGTGTGTGTGTGTGTGTGTGTGTGTTGTGTGTGTGTGTGTGTGTGTGTGTGTGTGTGTGAGTCTGCATGCGTATTGTGCGTTATATTCCTGTAAAATGCAACGGGCATGCTTTTGACGAGGACTGTTAGCGTTACATAAATGAAACTATTATTAACTTTTATTATCATTATGTCTCTGCACTTTGTGGAATTCTGCTATCATAAGTTTAGGTGGCCAGCTCTACATGTATGTCGATGCCCCTCCTCTCTCTTGCAGTTCAAGGCAGCATGTCCGACGAGTTGTATACGGAACCAAACGATCGTCACTTGATTTGGGCGTTTAAGAGCCGTTTGTTTGAAGAACCTAAATATTGACAAAGTTTTATAAGAACGTACCCTAGCCTGCTCGCTAAACTTAATCCTTTTCTTTCCTTTCTGTTTCGTTTTGTGTTTCAGACCAGACATTTTGTCCTGTCGAGTAAAAGATCGGTTTCGTTTGCTTGTTTTTGTCTTTCTATTTGTTCTTACTATTGCAAGGGAAACAGCCTTACATTCCTTCTCTTGGGGTTGCAACGCAATCTACATTTACTCTGTAATATTAAATAGACAGCCTATTCCAGGGCAACGTGATTGTGGCTGTTTACTTGTATGAACAGTTTTCCGAGTTGCGTCTTTCATGGACAGTTTCAGAGAGTCACGTCCTATGTGACTACTTTCAACGGGACACGCCTTGTATGGCCGACATCAGTGGTCCACATTCGACTTTTTGACTTCATGGGTGGGAGTGGAACTTAGGCCTAGCATCTCTGACATAGATGGAGGAAATGGTGGTGCTAGCAGCGTGGGACATAGCTAGCTCTCCATTGTTTAACGTCTTTCTTAGCAGCAGGGTCTGGATTTCAGAGTGATGGTGGACACACTTGATAGCTACAAGCTGACGGAAATGTTATAGCTCCTTTCTTTTTACTGCCCAACTGTTGTGAGAGAAGCCATTGCCGCCCTCATAAAGTGTCGACATTAAGTAGCGACCCCCTCCCCCTGAAGAAGGAGTGAAGTGGTCTGAAAACAGAGGACGGACAGTGATGGGGCAGCAGAGAGACCGCGGTTTTAGGTCCATGGTTACAGCAGGCACCACGCCGTGTCGCTGGGGAGACGGGCACCGGACCCCCTTAGCATGCATCCTCAACCTCCAACCGGTTAGGTGGGTAGGGGAGATGGGGGAGTGGGGAATGGGGAGACAATGGATTGGGATGACCGGGGATAGGGACAGGGGTTGGGGCTTTCTCCCATCCTTTGCAGGGACTTGCTCTAAATCACATTTCTGAGACGAAAAGGAGGGGAAAGATACATTTCTACTCGAAAGTTTTTATCATGACGGACAGAATATTTGTGTATGTGTGCATGCGTGTGTATGTGTGTGTGCATTGTGTGTTTGTGTGTGTGTGAGTGTGTGTTGTGGTGAGTGTGTGTTGTGTGTGAGTGAGTGGTGTGTGTGTGGTGTTGTGTGTGTGTGTGTTGTGTGTGTGTGTGTGTGTGTGTGTGTGTGTGTGTGTGTGTGTGTGTGTGTGTGTGTGTGTGTTGTGTGTGGTGTTTCATCGTTTAAGCGATATTGTGGTGTGTTGCCTCACACTTGTCCTAGTCAGAGACAACAAACTTTTCCAATACCCGCTGATAAAAGTCGATCACGACATCCAGTGTCTTTTCTTTTTTTTTCAATATTGACGAGAGTTTGGAATCACTAAAGACTTTTAATCTTCTTTATGTTGTGCTTCACATGCGTTTTTCTTGGTTGGTGCAAGAAGAGGATGTTACAGAACTGAAGGCGTACGTCAACATGCAAAGACTAAAATGCTTATACACACGTAACAAAAGTTTGACAAGGCTTGGGGTCATAAAGACATTACTCCTTCTCTGTGTAATGGCTGTCATGGCCTGTTCAGTTTCCACATAGAACAGAGCTGATAAATCAGTCCATGTTTCACGTTAGTGGCCTGTGTAGTTAGACAGTGGTCAGCATTCAGACGAAGACACTTCATACTTACCTGGTCATTGGCCCGCTACGGGTATCTTCAATGGCTGCAATTTATTCTCTCCCTCAACAGAACTCACGGGTTACGCCTGGACGTGTCCTACATGTTACTGCTGCTAGATTTGGATGTTTGTGCTAACACACACACACACACACACACACACACACACACACACACACACACACACACACACACACACACACACACACACACACACACAGTGTGTGTGTATGTGTGTGTGTGTGCATGTGTGTGTGTGTGAGTGCGTGTGTATGCAGAAAGAGAGTGTATGCGTGTGTATGGAGAGAGAGAGAGTATGAAGAGAGAGGGGGAAGAAAAGGGAGAGAGAGAGAGAGAGAGAGTGTGTGTGTGTGTGTGTGTTATCCATTATAAACTATTAGTAAAATAACCACTTCCAAATGCTTTTAAAACAGTGCATATTTCAAATAAACTCTTCCGTCTTGCCAGAACAATTGGATTACTAACGTATCATTTGCTACCATGATGTTACGAGCTGGTACATAGTCTGGATAAGAGCTTGAAAGCAAAGGAAACAATTCTGCAAGTTAGAAAAATCGTTTCCATCTGTCGCTGTAATTCATTGCGTAGCCCATTTGTAGGGCGAATAGTTCGTTCTGTTCTTTTGTTAATCAAAATTTAAAATGCTTTAGATAAATCATTTTCTGTAGAAACAGTTGTCCTGCTAGGTGGGATATGTATGTACATCTCTTTCTTTAAAATAAGAGTGGTCATACTTTTTTGAAAAGCTTTTGACAACATCGATGTTTTATTAAATGCTGTGTTTATCAAGACAATTGCACTTATCATGTCATGCCCTTGAGATGAAACCGTTCATTTGACAACACCAAGATCAAAATATGGTGCATGTTGAATTGATTTTGCTTTATTTCAAAGGCACATAAATCTATCTTCTTTTAAATTTCTAAATGACTATCTGTAAAAAATGTATCGTAGCACATTGATTTTGTTATCAAAAACAGTTTCCGACCATTTTTTTATGTCTTGAATAAATCACCGCTTTAATCTGTGTATGTATGGTGTGTGTGTGTGTGTGTGTGTGTGTGTGTGTGTGTGTGTGTGTGTGTGTGTGTGTGTGTGTGTGTGTGTGTGTATGTTGTGTGTGTGTGTGTGTGTGTGTGTGTGTGTGTGTTGATTTTAACTACGATAGTAGTTCAAGGCCTGCAATTGCCAAAGTTTGTTTTACTGTCACATTACTCAGTTGTGCGTCGGTCTACATCAAAGTTAGCGGCTACAGATAAGCTCCGACATATCTTGACACATTCTGCAGGCTGTCGTAGTAGGCAAGGGATGTCCATGGCTATTACAACAGAACTGTGTTGTTACCGACACAGAGTGAGGACGACATTAATACGGACGGAATTTTTTGTTCCGCTATCATTAAGTGATGAGGCGTGCCCAGGGCAGATATGCAGTTATAGTCGCCCGGCACTAGGACACATGGTTTACAGACAGGCAACGTTATCAGTCACAGGATAGTCGTGTCGTGGCTACTGTCTATCTCTTCCCGTCCTTCCCAGTCTCCTCCGGCCGGCCAGGTGGCGTAACCCTGGTCTCTGTCACCCCAGGCCTGTAGTCCTTTATCATCTTTTCCACTTCACTTGACCCACTCCCATGGTAGCCCTAACAGTCGTCTCCAAACTTGACCACTGGTCAGTCGGAGTTATATAGCAGTATTATCATTGCAGTTACACTGTATACTCGATGCCTTTCGTTCTCTTCCCAGACGAAAAGCTGGCTATCCTAATATGAAAGCGCATGGTCAACGGGTCGATTGTTCCTACATTACGATACTGCCCGTTTTCCATCTGCTTGGACATTGTGCATTGGTATCTGTACCTCTCCTCATAACCTTTTTATTTGGGGGTGGGGGTGGGGGTGTTTGATTTTTGTTTCAAACGTCGGAATAATGTTAGTAATAATGTCAGTAATAACAGTAACAATGCAATATGTAAGCCTACCTCCCTTCAGTCAGTGCTAATCTACCGCTTGCGATACCAGTGATGATAATCGTTTACAGACCTATCTCGAAAACAAAATAGACTGTGTCTGACTGCTTTTGCGATTGAAAGAATACTTCCCTGTTGTTGAGGGGAGAAGGGCTGGCAGCTGTTCGAACTGGCGATTGGATGTACGTACTGTTGTTGCTGGGCTGGATCTCGTTGCTGTAAGTTGTGTAGCTATGTTCCGGGGTTTGTCAGCTTTCCACCTTGTCATTCGGCTTGGAGACAAGGTAACTGATAACTGCGTCAGAACGGGTTATGCAATGCATGGACAGCCCCCGCCCCCCCCCCCCCCCCCCCCATTTTTTTTTTTTTTTTTTTTTTTTGAGATGGCATTGTTATTGTGGGTCCCATCCAACACCCTCAGGTGTTTCTTTGCGGTAGGATCGGTTGGAAATCATAAGGCTCATAAGGCTGGTCTCAAACGTTTCATTTCATAACAGCTGATGATACAACGACTAAAAGCCATAAACAGTCTCTATTATAATTGCATAATAAAAGATGCAGCACCAGCAAATAGTGTTGTAGTAGCATGAACAGTAGCAGTTGCAGCATTAGGAATGATAGTGGTAGTTGTAGTACAAGTGGAATTAAAGGAAGGCACCAAATCTTCTGTTTGTGTATGCTACTTTGATACTTAATCAAATATGGCATTAAAATACGTTTTACACGGTATACAGATTCAATCCACAGCATGAGTGTAATCGCACAGACTGAGAATGTTGAACCTAAAGCACTGGCGGCATGTTCATGCCCCAAAGAACACTGCCAGTAAATGATACTCGCTCAGCGTAATGTGTGGAAAAATCACAGAAAAAAAAAACCCGAAACAAAGAACCAAATAAACAACAACAACAACAACAACAACAACAAAATCCTTCCATAGCAAAGAAGTGCGTAAAATGAAATCTGAACCAAAAAATCGCTGGTCCAACGTTTCTGGGATAGTATAACCCACCCCCATTCTCTCTGTCTCTGTCTCTCTCCTTCTCACTGTCTGTCAATCTCTCTCTCTCTTTTCCTCTCTGTCTCTCTCTGTCTCTGTCTCTGTCTCTGTCTCTCTCTCTCTCTCTCTGAACAAGAAGACAGATCTCAGGAGGCAGGTCAAGATGAGAGCCTGGGGCCATTCTGTATGCACGAGATGAGGTGCTGGCCTCTTTAAGGAGTTTATTGGAAATCACGGCACTGCGTGCTTCACACGTAGCACCTAATCGTCCACAACAGCTTGAAGCTTGATTTAATGATACCCAAGCGACGAATCACTAGCTTGTCTTCATTTTCAAAGCTTTTCCTCATTACTTTGCATGGTCGTGCTTGCGTTTTGAATGCCTCTCTTCATCGCATATTTGCACACACTTGAATGCCAGTGTGTTTTGTGATGTGAATAATACATCGATTGAAAATAAAAGTTAGTAAACTGCCGTCGTCAATCTTTTTAACACTTTTACAGTACAATGCGTGAATAATATCCAGAGTAAACATAAACTGCGATTTCCATGCCATGGTCACGAAGCAGCAGTACAATAGCATTTGCATTTACTGCATAAATAATATATCGATTGTAAACTTTTAATGTTCAAATCATAGTCTTCAAGACAATATTTAGAGTAACAAGATCAGTACAAAGGAAACTACAGAGGCTGCCGATAGTTAGCAATGGGCCTCCACTGCCCTTTTGAAATGATGATAAATGTGGGCTGAATACACTCCGCTGCTCTTTTGAAAGGATGACAGATGTGGGCTGAACAATTGTTTAAGTGAGCAAGCGAACAAAGAAACAAGCAAACAGACTGATTGACGAAGAAATGAATAAGCGAGTTATGCAAAAGACAACCAACAAAACAACAACCAGAAGAAAATCACCCTAAACTAAGGAAGAAAGGAACTGGACAATACTAATCAACCAATCAACCAGCCAGCCGATCAAATCTTGCACACGAGAAACGTGGACAGAATGATTTTACGGATGTGTTAAAAGTTGAAAATTCCAGTACTATCACAGGAAAGGAAACTATTGACACCTGGTCAAAACGACTGGCAACCTTCACAAAATGGCAACTTGAAGAAATAAACACATGTAGGTATATGTTTTTGTGAGTGCTTCTATGAAAAATATAAAGCACAACACACAAACAATACTACTAACTTGAGGACGAAAAGAAAGGCAACATCATGATAGAACTTCCATCTCTCACACAAACAAATCTTCTGACGAAATGAAGAGTCTGCACCTATTTGTCGACTAGTCTGCTTGGATAATCAGTCAACAACGACGACGACAACAACAACATCACCAGCAACAGCACAAACAATAAGTTTAAACAGTCACAAGGCATCTTCGGGTCATCCTGCAGCGTTTCAATTACAACTTCCGGTTACAACAGTAAACTGAAAAATATCACAGAAAGACATGAAATAAATGATCACATTTCATTAGAGCTCTTCAACCACTCATTATTAGGCATAATATGCAGAAAACGGAAAAAAGTATAAGTTAAGGAAGACATTTCATGGCCATATAAGATCAGAATGCCATGCTTGTATGTTTCTCGTTGGGTAGTGGTCAAAGAAGTATAGTATCTGTACTTATGTATCTAAAGCACCAAATGGATATTAATTAGGATTTGTTCCTTTGGTAGAAGACGGGTGGCAGGATGATTAATTTTCTCGCTACCGGCATAATCATGCAAAGCTTAATGTCGTGCCGATTGGCATGGTGTGGGGCTGGAAGGAGCGGTAGGAAGGGCTGTGGGATCAAAGGGCCGGCAGGTAGGCAGAGAATGAAGCGGACAGTCCGCCACTGTAATCAGGGTATGAGATTTCCTGAAGCAGGATGGCATGCCCTGAAGACCGCTTGCACGCTGTGTTCCTTAAGACCAGACCTGATCATCAAAGCTCTGACAAATGCCATCCTATTGTCACATCTGTCTACTTAGTACCGGCCTCCTATAGGAAGAAAGCAGCTTGTGGTACTGGCTGTGTCGCCTGTAAGAAGCTTATCCTGACTCCCTGCATGTCCCCACATGCATACTCTACCACTTGTTTCACTTTCCCTCATTGTGTAGTGCTGTGCCAACACCCCTTTTCACACACACACACACACACACACACTCACACACACACACATACACACACACACACACACACACACACACACACACACACACACACACACACACACACACACACACACACACACACACACACACCTGTCTGTGACTACTCGGCAAGACAACATCAGAATTAGATCTTTGCTAGTTTGGTATCTTACTACTCATGTTAATAAGACAAAAACAGAGTTAAGTCAAGACGAGCATCCTTTGCTAGATCTATATAAAACTAGGAAGGTCTGTTATCATAATTATATCAAAAGAACAACAAGACTGGCTATTTTTGATGTGCATCTGCCGTCTGGTGAGATGACCGTTCCCAGATATTTAAACTCATCAACCTGTCTCAATGTTGTGCCATTTGCTGTTATTTTGCATGAAGGGATTTCTTGTTTTCTACTGACTACCATGCCATCCGTCTTCTTGCTATCTAGTCCCAGCCCATTATGTTTTGCTTTCTGTTTCTATTATATTCACAAGATTTTGTGGGTCTTTTTCATTTTCTGCATTTAGCACGGTATCATCTGCGTAACGAATGTTATTTTTCCTCCATCCATTATCCCAGGGCATTCTTCTATGTTCTTTATGATGGTTTCGCTGGAAAGTGAAACAAATCTGGTGACAGAACACAACCCTGCTAATCCTTCTTTTGATATTTTGGAAAGAGCTCATATCGTCTTCTATTCTCGTTGCTGCTGTTTGTTCCCAATACATATTCTGATTATTATTGCATCTTTTCCATCAATGTTGAGCCTTTCTAAGAAAGTTGGTTGATCAATTCTTCTTGTCTTACCCCATCCAAAGCCTTGGTATAATCAACAAAGCATAAACCTAATTCTTTATTCATTTCGACTGACCTCTCTACAATAGTTCTTAGGATTTATATGGCATTAACAGTTCCTTTCCCTTCGAGAAATCCACACTGTTCTTCTGCTATTTCTCTTTTGATTCTGTTCCTTGTCCTCATCATGATTATTATTCATATAATTTTTGCAACATCAAATGTGTAATAGATACGGTGAGTATAAAACTTGTCTCGAAAAAGAAAAATATATTGAATCAATCAATATGATCAATTACAGAACAGTCCGTTCACAATCTCGATTTGGGATCTCAGAAATAAACTGCCATAGATTTAAGTATTCTACAGCTCATGACAAAAGATGTCATACTATGTAACAGAACGAGAAAAAGAGACTCACGTCATATGTCTCTGTCCTCAGTATTCTGACCTGAGAACCAAGTTTCTGAATATCAGTTATACTATACCGTTTCACATTCAGATAGCTAAACTGTTTATTAGTGAAAATGAGGATGTCGTTTTTAATTACAGTAATTCATCTTTTTCAAATGACATAAACGGCGTAAGTTACTGGGTGACTTAACTGGTTAAATTGTTGTGCTGTTTCATAATGCAGATAAAAAAAGAATTAATGTATGTGTGAGAATGAACGTGAAAGCTAAATGTGGTACGAGTGTATCGTGTGCTTGTACATGTGTTTACTCATTATGGATTAAGGCCTGATTCCATTCGTTAAAAATGTTGGCTTCAGTTCGATGTTTGCCTACATATGTTTATTATTGTCACCAAATCTTTGTGCGTATGTAACACTGCTGTAACCCCTATTGCAATGGGCTGTTGACCTTATACAATACAGTTTGTGTTCGTATACTCTCTCTCTCTCTCTCTCTCTCTCTCTCTCTCTCTCTCTCTCTTCTTTTTTCTTTTTTTTTTTTCTCCTCTGGAAAGATCTCTGACCCACAATTCAGTGATACATTTGAACTGCACACAGCCGAGAATTCATTGTTGAAAAATGTTTGCCAAGGTGTTCTCTTGGGAAGAAACAAACACATTGCCGCACGTCTAGATCCGAATTAATCTCCATTTTTTTCAAATGAAACTAAAGTCGATGTTAAAAATCCTTTCAAAATAATCATATTTCATTGATTCCGTAGTAAATGGTTGATGTTCCAGGAGCTTCATCGTGTTAAAAGATAAATGCCGTTTTGAAAAGGTAAACAAAAATACACAGAGCCAGAAAAAAGTAGATGGTGCTGCACTGTGGCACTGTCCACTCTCCATATAGTGAGCAGCCCGAATTTTATACAATAAAACTAGGAAGGAATCTTCGTCCTGACCTAACTCTCTTGCCTGTGCAAAACGTGCCCGCCGCAGAGCAGAGCGCCGCTGGCGCAAATCCAAACTCACTGTACACAGGCAACTTTTCCAAGCCTCTAAAACAAAAGCTATTGATCGAAAACACCCAAAATCCTGAATGCCTCTTCTTCAAAAGAACTCTTTACAACCATGAATCATCTCCTTGGCACACGAAAAGACTTACCTCTCCCAACAAAACATACAAATGAAGAACTCCCATCTGTATTCTCCAAGTATTTCACCACCAAAATACAAACTCTTCGTGACAGGCTTGACAGGACACCCTGTCAACCATGTCCATCTGACCCTTCCTTCTCTGGCACACCTCTCACTACTTTTACCCCAGTCTCACAAGAAGAAATTTTCAACACAATCAGATCCATGTCGTTCAAAACCTGCGAACTGGATCCTCTTCCAGGTTCTCTCTACTCTGACTGTCTCCCTACTCTCCTCCCATTCATCACTGACATCATCAACACTTCTTTTCAAACTGGAACTGTCCCAGATTCTTTCAAGTCTGCTATTGTTCACCCTCTCCTCAAGAAACACAATTTAGACCCAAATGAACTGAAAAATTACAGGCCTATCTCTAATCTCTCTTTCTTGTCAAAACTCCTTGAAAAGGTCGTCCTCAACCAGCTGAACTCTCACCTGTCTGCCAACAATCTCCTCAATCCTTTCCAGTCAGCCTACCGCCAGTGCCATAGCACTGAAACTGCCCTACTACACATTCTCAACAATCTCCTCCTTGCAACTGATACTGGCAAAGTCTCTCTCCTCACACTCCTTGATCTGTCTGCAGCCTTCGATACCATTGACCATGGTATTCTCCTTTCTAGACTTCATCATACTTTTGGCATCTCTGACATTGCTCTCTCCTTTTTCACTTCGTATTTATCAAACAGAAAACAAACTGTTCTCATCAATGGCACTTACTCTCAACCTGCATACCTGACCTGTGGTGTTCCACAAGGATCTGTCCTTGGCCCTGTTCTTTTCACTCTTTATACCTCCCCCCTGTCCACCATCATCAACTCCCACTCTATAAAACACCACTTCTATGCTGATGACACCCAACTTCAAGACAGTGACTCACCTGATAATATACAGCGCCTGTTGACTCGCACCACTGAGTGTTACTCGGACATTAAGAACTGGATGATACACAATAGACTTCAGCTTAATGACGACAAGACAGAAGCTATCCTCATTGGCACCCGTCAGAAACTTTCCCAGCTGCCTCCTCTTTCTCTCCCATTATGTAACACATCAGTCCCAATTTCTGATTCAGCTAAAAACCTTGGTGTCTGCATTGACTCTACCCTGTCCATGAACAACTTTGTTTCTCAAACTGCCAGATCTTGCTACTATCATCTCCATCGTATAAGCCTGATCAGGAAGTATCTCTCTGTCGAAACAACTGCAAAACTCGTTCTCTCCTTCATAATGTCTCGCATTGACTATTGCAATTCACTCCTGTCTGGTCTTCCTGCCTCCACCATTCACATCCTACAGCGCATTCAAAACAATGCTGTACGCCTTGTACTCAAAAAGAAAAAAGCTGACCACATATCTCCTCTCCTGGCACAACTTCACTGGCTCCCTGTATCAAAGCGCATACAGTACAAACTAGACACCATGTGCTACAAAAGCCTCAATAACGCAGCCCCCGATTACCTGTCAAGCCTACTTGAGATCTATGTTCCCTCACGTACCCTCCGCTCTGCCTCCGATCCTCTGACTTTTCGCTTTCCACGCACTAAGCTCAATACCTATGGTCCACGAGCCTTCTCTGTTTCTGGTCCACTCTCCTGGAACAAACTTCCTCTCTCAGTCCGTCAGCAACCTACTTTTGCCTCCTTCAAGTCCGCTCTCAAAACTCACCTTTTCTCCTCTGCATAAAATCCTAACCTCACTCAACCCCCCTCTGCAGCCTGTCTCCGCTCGGAGGGGAATCACTTTGTTTTAATAGATAATTGTATATGATGTGCTCTCTGTGGTTTTCCATTGGTTTTATTCTTGCTTTTATTGCTTTTATTCTTTCTCCCCATTTGTGGCCATGCGTGTGTGTGTGTGTGTGTGTGTGTGTGTGTGTGTGTGTGTGTGTGTGTGTGTGTGTGTGTGCGTGTGTGTGCGTGCGTGGCGTGTGTGCGTGTGTGTCTTTTCGGCGCTTGGATTTGATTTTGTCGAGATTTTGCGCTATATAAATATTGTAATTATTATGTATGCATGTGCGTACGTATGTATGTATGTATGTATGTATACGCTTAGATTTATGTATGTATGTATGCATGTATACACTCAGCTTAGATTTATGTATGTAAGTATGTATGCATGTATGTATGCATGTATACGCTCATATGTATGTAGGTATGTATGCATGTATACGCTCAGCGCTTAGATTTGATTTTATCAAGATTTTGCGCTATATAAATAAAATATATTATTATTATTATTATTATTTTGATATAATTATGATAACAGACCTTTCTAATTTCATGCAGCGAAGGATGCTCGTCTTGACTTAACTCTGTTGTTGAGAAGAGAGAGAGAGAGAGAGAGAGAGAGAGAGAGAGAGAGACAGACAGACAGACAGACACAGAGACAGAGAGACAGATAGAGAGACAGACAGACAGACTGGCAGACAGGCAGACAGAGAGACAGCAAACAGACACGCAGGCAGACAAACGGACATACAGACATACAGACAGACAGGCAGACAGATAGACAGAGACAGAGTGCGTGAAGAAGAGGATAAAAACACATAGAGAAACAAAAAGAGAGCGAGAGACCAAGTGAGAACAAAACATCAAGCAAGAACCAATGCAGGTGCAGTTGTCAATTGTAGGTGTGAGTAGCAAATGGATATCTGGTGTTCAAATATTCAAATCCCAGTAGCACACAACATCATGTTTGACATGTGCAACTCAATTCTGGTGCAGCAGCAAGAGAGGAATGACCATCACACACATCAAACAGACCGTTACACACAACAAACAGATTATCACACACAACAAGTAAACTATTACACAACAGACGGTCACACACGACGAACAGACCATCATAGACAGCAAATACACAATCAAACAGCAAATAGACCATTACAAAACAAACAGATCATCACACACAGAAATCAGACCATCATAGAGCAAATAGACCATGACACAACAAACAGACCATCACACAGCAAACAGACCATCATACACAACAAACAGACCACCACACATGTCAAACAGACCATCATACACAACAAACAGACCATCACATACAACAAACAGACCATCAGACACAACAAACAGACCATCATACACAACAAACAGACCATCATACACAACGAACAGACGATCACATACAGCAAACAGACCATCATACACAACGAACAGACGATCACATACAGCAAACAGACCATCATACACAACAAACAGACCATTATACACAACGAACAGACCATCATATACAACAAACAGACCATCATACACAACGAACAGACGATCACATACAGCAAACAGACCATCATACACAACAAATAGACCATCATACATAACAAACAGACGATCACACATGACAAACAGACTATCATACACAGCAAACAGACGATCACACAACAAACAGACCATCATACCAACAAACAGACCATCATATACAACAAACAGACCATCACACATGACAAACAGACCATCATACACAACAAACAGACCATCATACACAACAAACAGACCATCATACACAACAAACAGACCATCACATACAACAAACAGACCATCAGACACAACAAACAGACCATCATACCCAACAAACAGACCATCACACAACAAACAGACCATCATACACAACAAACAGACCATCACACAACAAACAGACCATCATACACAACAAACAGACCATCACACAACAAACAGACCATCATACACAACAAACAGACCATCACACAACAAACAGACCATCATACACAACAAACAGACCATCACACAACAAACAGACCATCATACACAACAAACAGACCATCATACACAACAAACAGACCATCAACACAACAAACAGACCATCATACACAACAAACAGACCACCACACAACAAACAGACCATCACACATGACAAACAGACCTTCACACATACAACCAGACCATCATACACAACAAACAACAACAGACCACACACATGACAACCAGACCATCATACACAACAAACAGACCATCACACATGACAACCAGACCATCATACACAACAAACAGACCATCACACATGACAACCAGACCATCATACACAACAAACAGACCACCACACAACAAACAGACCATCACACATGACAACCAGACCATCATACACAACAAACAGACTACCACACATGACAACCAGACCATCATACACAACAAACAGACCATCATACACAACAAACAGACCATCATACACAACAAACAGACCATCATACACAACAAACAGACCACCACACAACAAACAGACCATCACACATGACAAACAGACCATCACACATGACAACCAGACCATCATACACAACAAACAGACCATCATACACAACAAACAGACCATCACACAACAAACAGACCATCACACATGACAAACAGACCATCATACACAACAAACAGACCATCATACACAACAAACAGACGATCACACAACAAACAGACCATCACACATGACAAAACAGACCATCACACACAGCAAAAAGACCATCACACATGACAAACAGACCATCACACACAGCAAAAAGACCATCACACATGACAAACAGACCATCACACACAACAAACAGACCATCACACATGACAAACAGACCATCATATACAACAAAAAGACCATCACACATGACAAACAGACCATCACACACAACAAAAAGACCATCACACATGACAAACAGACCATCACACACAACAAAAAGACCATCACACATGACAAACAGACCATCATATACAACAAAAAGACCATCACACATGACAAACAGACCATCACACACAAAAAAAAGACCATCACACATGACAAACAGACCATCATATACAACAAAAGACCATCACACATGACAAACAGACCATCACACACAACAAACAGACCATCACACATGACAAACAGACCATCATATACAACAAAAAGACCATCACACATGACAAACAGACCATCACACACAACAAAAGACCATCACACATGACAAACAGACCATCATATACAACAAAAAGACCATCACACATGACAAACAGACCATCACACACAACAAACAGACCATCATACACAACAAACAGACCATCATACACAACAAAACAGACCATCATACACAGCAAACAGACCGTCATACACATCAAACAGACCATCACACAACAAACAGATCATCACACATGACAACCAGACCATCATACACAACAAACAGACCATCATACACAACAAACAGACCATCATACACAACAAACAGACCATCATGCATGACAAACAGACCATCATATACAACAAACAGACCATCATATACAACAAACAGACCATCATATACAACAAACAGACCATCATACATGACAAACAGACCATCATACACAACAAACAGACCATCAATGACAAACAGACCATCATACACAACAACAGACCATCATACACAACAAACAGACCATCATACACAACAAACAGACCATCATACACACAAACAGACCATCATACTGACAACAGACCATCATATACAACAAACAGACCATCATACACAACAAACAGACCATCATACACAACAAACAGACCATCACACATGACAAACAGACCATCATACAAAACAAACAGACCATCATACAAAACAAACAGACCATCATACACAACAAACAGACCATCATATACAACAAACAGACCATCATACATGACAAACAGACCATCATACACAACAAACAGACCATCACACATGACAAACAGACCATCATACACAACAAACAGACCATCACACACAACAGATGATCACACATGACAAACAGACCATTATACACAGCAAACAGACCATCACACACAACAGATCATCATACACAACAAACAGACCGTCACACAACAAACAGACCATCATATACAACAAACAGACCAGCATATACAACAAACAGACCATCATATACAACAAACAGACCATCATATATGACAAACAGGCCATCATACACAGCACAACAAACAGACCGTCACACAACAAACAGACCATCATACACAACAAACAGACCATCACACAAAAACAGACCATTATACACAATAAACAGACGATCACACATGACAAACAGACCATCATACACAGCAAACAGACCATCATACACAACAAATAGACCATCATACACAACAAACAGACCATCACACACAACAGTCCATCATACACAACGAACAGACCATCAGACAACAAACAGACCATTATACACAATAAACAGACGATCACACACAACAAACAGACCATCACACACAACAAACAGACCATCACACAACAAACAGACCATTATACACAATAAACAGACGATCACACATGACAAACAGACCATCATACACAGCAAACAGACCATCATACACAACAAATAGACCATCATACACAACAAACAGACCATCATACACAACAAACAGACCATCACACACAACAGTCCATCATACACAACGAACAGACCATCAGACAACAAACAGACCATCATACACAACAAACAGACCATCACACACAACAGACCATCACACACAACAAACAGACCATCAGACAACAAACAGACCATTATACACAATAAACAGACGATCACACATGACAAACAGACCATCATACAAGAAACAGACCATCATACACAGCAAACAGACCATCATACACAACAAACAGACCATCATACACAACAAACAGACCATCATACACAACAGACCATCATACATAACAGCCCATCATACACAACAAACAGACCATCATACAAAACAAACAGACCATCATACACAACAGACCATCATACACAACAAACAGACCATCATACACAACAGACCATCACACAACAAACAGACCATTATACACAATAAACAGACGATCACACATGACAAACAGACCATCATACAAGAAACAGACCATCATACACAGCAAACAGACCATCATACACAACAAACAGACCATCATACACAACAAACAGACCATCATACACAACAGACCATCATACATAACAGCCCATCATACACAACAAACAGACCATCATACAAAACAAACAGACCATCATACACAACAGACCATCATACACAACAAACAGACCATCATACACAACAGACCATCACACAACAAACAGACTATCATACATAACAAACAGACCGTCATACACAACAGAACATCATACACAACAGAACATCATACACAACAGACCATCATACATAACAAACAGACCGTCATACACAACAGAACATCATACCAAAAACAGAACATCATACACAACAGAACATCATACACAACAGACCATATACATACAAACAGAACATCATACACAACAGACATCATACAACAGACCATCATACACAACAAACAGACCATCATACACAACAAACAGACCATATACACAACAAATAGACCGTCATACACAACAGAACATCATACACAACAGACCATCATACCCAACAAACAGACCATCATACATAACAAACAGACCATCATACACAACAAACAGACCGTCATACACAACAGACCATCATACAAAACAAACAGATCGTCACACAACAAGCAGGCCATCACACACATCATACAGACCATCACACACATCATACAGACCATCACACACATCGTACAGACCACCAAACACAGTGAAACAGACCACAATACACAGCCGCATCGCATTGGCGATTGTGGCCCTCCATACAAATGTATCTTTTGTCGATGCGAATACATTTCCCACCAGTTGTTTTCATCCACTCCGCAAATTCGTCCAACATTTTTTCCCAGGGTCTACCTGGCGCTCCTTTCCCCTCCAGCTTTTTGTTGTGACTAGGTGCTTTAATTTCTCTTGCCTCATAAAATGTCCTATAAATGCACTTCATAATTTTCTTCATTAATGTTCTATATGTGTTTGTCTCTTTCAAGACTGTCTCGTTAGGTGTGTGTTTTTATTGTGTGTTTTTTTCCTGTCCACGGAACTCTTAATAACATTCTTCTTAGAAACCATACTTCATCTGCCTCATCTTGTCCTGACTTTGCGTGTTGATTTCCACGCTTCAATTCCGAACAATACTAATTCTATATCACCACCGAAGAACTCTCTTCCTGGTGTTAATTGATAGGCATTTGTTGGTAAGGACGCTTTTCCTTTTATTTCACATTTCCTGGTTTCATCTTTTTCAACCTTTCACTAACTTCATCTTTCATTACTGGTGGTCCTTCAACGTTCTTTCTTATGCCATGATCCTCCTTTATGTCGTCAAAAAGATCTTTAACGTACTGTCCCAATCTATTTAATATTTTGCCTTTCTCCACAATATTCGTGAAATCTTTTGCTTTTAAGAAGTGCATATCTTTTTCCTGTGGGCAATATCTTCAATGGTGTGTTTAGTGTTGGTCTTCTATTATTTTTAATTTTGTTTCTAGCCAAGCTTGTTTAGCTCCATTGCTCCTATTCCTCAATTCCTTATGTATTCTATTATATTCTTCCTCTTCTCCATCCATCCTCCCCCCTTCATCCATCAAGCCTAAAATTTCTTTTGTCATCCAGTTCTTCTGTCTTCTTCAATCAAATCTCAACTCTAGAGATTTCTTCTCAAGCTTCATTTAGAGAGTTTCTCAAATATATCCATTGTTCCTCACGGTCATCAACGTCCTCCAGAGCACTTAATTTGTTTTGAACGTATACGTTGAATTTTGCACGAGCTGATTCATCTGTCTTTAAAGAGTCCAAAATTTGGTTTAATGTTTTTTTGTTTCGTTTTTTTCTCTTTTGTTTCAGTCTAAATCTTCCCATTACAAGAGTGTGGTCACTGTTGCAGTTTCCGCTGGTAAACACACGAGCAAACAAACCACCACACAGAGTAAACAGATTATCAAACACAGTAGACAGATCACCACATACAGCAAACAGATCATCACACAGCAAAGAGACCATCACACACATTAAAGAGACTATCAAACATAGTAGACAGACCACCATACACAACAAACAGACCACCACACACAGTAAACAAACTCTCACACAGCAAACAGACCATCACACAAAGCGAACAGACGACCACACACAGCAAACTGCCACACACAGCAAACACACCACACACACAGCATACAGACCATCACACACAGCAAACAGATCATCACATACGACTAAGTGCCCATCACACACAATAAAGGGGCCACCACACACAACAAACAGCCCACCACACATAACAAACAGCCCACCACATACAACAAACAGCCCACCACACATAACAAACAGCCCACCACACATATCAAACAGCCCACCACACATATCAAACAGCCCACCACATATAACAAACAGCCCACCCACATAACAAACAGCCCACCACACATAACAAACAGCCCACCACATATAAAAAACAGCCCACCCCACATAACAAACAGCCCACCACCCACCACACATAACAAACACCCCACCACATATAACAAACAGCCCACCACATATAACAAACAGCCCACCACACATAACAAACAGCCCACCACACATAACAAACAGCCCACCACATATAACAAACAGCTCACCACACACAACAATCAGCCCACCGTAGACAACAAACAGCCCACCACACACAACAAACAGCCCACCACACACAACAAACAGCCCACCACACATAACAAACAGCCCACCACACATAACAAACAGACCACCACACATAACAAACAGCCCACCACACACAACAAACAGCCCACCATACACAACAAAGTGCCCACCACACATAACAAACAGCCCACCTCATATAACAAAGTGCCACCACACACAACAAACAGCCCACCACACATAACAAACAGCCAATCACATATAACAAACAGCCCATCACACACAACAAACAGACCACCACATATAACAAACAGCCACCACACACAACACACAGCCCACCATACACAACACACAGCCCACCATACACAACAAATAGACCACCATACACAACAAACAGTCAATCACACACAACAGACCACCACACACAACAAACAGCTCACCATACACAACAGCTCAAATATTGTATATTATATTATTATTATTATACATAACAAACAGTCCACCACACACAACAGAGCCCACCACACACAACAAAGCCCACCATACACAACAAACAGCCCACCACACACAACAAACAGACCACCACAGACAAGAAACAGACCACCACACACCAACAGAGCCCATCACACACAACAAACAGCTCACCATACACAACAAACAGACCATCATACACAACAAACAGCCCACCATACACAACAAACAGCCCACCACACACAACAAACAGCCCAACATACACTACAAACAGTCCACCACACACAACAAACAGACCACCACACACATCAGAGCCCATCACACACAACAAACAGACCAACTCACACAACAAACAGCCCACCACACACAAAAGAACCCACCATACACAACAAACAGCCCACCATACACAACAAACAGCACCACCATACACAACAAACAGCCCACCATACACAACAAACAGCCCACCATACACAACAAACAGACCACCACATGCAACAAACAGACCACCACACACAACAGAACCCACAATACACAACAAACAGCCCACCATACACAACACACAGCCCACCATACACAACAAACAGCCCACCATACACAACAAACAGCCCACCATACACAACAAACAGCCCATCACACACAACAAACCGACCACCACACACAACAAACAGCCACCACACACAACAGAACCCACCATACACAAGAAACAGCCCATCCCACACAACAAACAGCCCTCCACACACAAGAAAACAGCCCACCCCACACAACAAACAGCCCACCATACACAACAAACAGCCCACCACACACAACAAACAGCCCATCATACAAACAAACAGCCCACCACACACAACAAACAGCCCACCATACACAACAAACAGCCCACCACATATAACAAATAGCCCACCACATATAACAAACAGCCCACCACACACAACAAACAGCCCACCACATATAACAAACAGCCCACCACACACAACAAACAGCCCACCACATATAACAAACAGCCCACCACACACAAAAAACAGCCCACCACACATAACAAACAGCCAACCATACACAACAAACAGCCCACCACACACAACAAACAGCTCACCACACATAACAAACAGCCCACCACACATAACAAACAGCTGATACAAATAACAAACAGCCCATCACACCACAACAAGATACCACCACACACAACACCAGCCCACCATACACAACACACAGCCCACCATACACAACACACAGCCCACCATACACAACAAACAGACCACCATACACAACAAACAGCCCTCCATACACAACACTCAGCCCACCACACACAACAAACAGCCCACCACACACAACACACAGTCCACCATACACAACAAACAGCCCACCATACACAACACACAGCCCACCATACACAACACACAGCCCACCATACATAACAAACAGACCACCATACATAACAAACAGTCAATCACACACAACAGACCACCACACACAACAAACAGCTCACCATACACAACAAACAGTCCACCACACACAACAGAGCCCACCACACACACAACAAACAGCCCACCACACACAACAAACAGACCACCACACACAACAAACAGCCCACCACACACAACAAACAGACCACCACACACAACAAAGCCCACCAAACACAACAGAACCACCACACACCACAAACAGCCCACCACACACAACAAACAGCGTACCATACACAACAAACAGTCCACCATATACAACAAACAGACCACCACACACAACAAACAGACCACCACACACAACAGAACCCACCATACACAACAAACAGCCCATCACACGCAACAAACAGACCACCACACACAACAGAGCACCACAGACAAGAAACAGACCACCACACACCAACAGAGCCCATCACACACAAACAAACAGCTCTCCATACACAACAAACAGACCACCATACACAACAAACAGCCCACCACACACAACAAACAGCCCAACATACACTACAAACAGTCTACCACACACAACAAACAGACCACCACACACATCAGAGCCCACACACACAACAAACAGACCACCACACACAACAAACAGCCCACCACACACAACAGAACCCACCATACACAACAAACAGCCCATCACACACAACACACAGCCCACCATACACAACACACAGCCCACCATACACAACAAACAGACCACCATACACAACAAACAGTCAATCACACACAACAGACCACCACACACAACAAACAGCTCACCATACACAACAAACAGTCCACCACACACAACAGAGCCCACCATACACAACAAACAGCCCACCACACACAACAAACAGCCCACCATACACAACAAACAGCCCACCATACACAACAAACAGCCCACCATACACAACAAACAGCCCACCACACACAACAAACAGACCACCACACACAACAGAGCCCACCAAACACAACAGAACCCATCCTTACACAACAAACAGCCCACCATACCCAACAAACAGCCCACCATACACAACAAACAGCCCACCAAACACAACAGAACCACCATCCTACACAACAAACAACCACCCATACAACAACAAACAGCCCACCACACACAACAAACAGCCCATCACACACAACAAACAGCCCACCACACACAACAAAGAGCCCACCATACACAACAAAGACCCACCAATAGTAAAGCCCACCATACACAACAAACAGCCCACCACACACAACAAACAGCCCTTCACACACAACAAACAGCCCACCACACACAACAAAGAGCCCACCATACACAACAAAGAGCCCACCATACACAACAAAGACCCCACCACATAGTAAACATACCATCTCTCAACAAGGATACCTTCTTGCAACAAAGAGACCGTCGCGCAACAAAGAGACTGTCACAAAACAAAGAGACTACTACATACAGCAAAGAGAGCATCACACAGCGAAGAGACCAGCACATAGCAAAAAGACCATCACACAGTGAAGAACCCTGAGGAAAAATCCGGAGCTGGAGTCCCTAAGAGCCTGTCACATAGCAAAAGCCCATCTCTCAGAAAAGAGACAATCCCACTATTCCCGAAGTCTTTATGTTTATTAATTGAAAAAAACAGCGAGAGAAAAAACAGAAACAAAAAACAAAACAAAACAAAAAACCTGATGAATATCTACGTTCGCCCCTACACAGAGATAGCCTCCTTCAGGAAAGCATAGGAGACCAGGAAGTCCGGAAGACGTCAGATAAATGCAACAACATAGTGGAATGACACTGCCATCAAGGAGAATTAAACCTTCTACATGGCATAGGTCAAATCTTGCCTGGCAAAGATTATGTGAAATGCAAAATTGCAAGGAGACACAGCTTGTCAAAACAACGACAATAACAAATAGTCTCTCAGAAAACGTTTGGATCAAAACTGAGCGAACTCTGTAAATACTCACTTATAAGAGGAGTAAAACCATGCAGCTCACCACATCAGCAATGACAAAGACGGCCTTCCTTTGTATGATGACAGTAAATCATACAAAGATGGGAAGTGTACTGTAAAGATCATTTAAAACTTACTCATTGAAGCAACGTCAAGTCCCATTTCACCAAAATATCCAGAACCTAAAGAACAAAACAGGATAGAGACAGAAATCAGAAGAGCTCTGAGGATGAGTCCAAGAAACAAGATCAAATTCGTGGATGGTATTAAGCTATGTTGGCCCGTGGGTAGACCGTAATCAAGTGACTTGCCAACATATTCTTAAAGGCCTGGAAAGAAAGGTGGGTTCTAGGTCAATACAGAAAGCAATTACAATACCCATTTGGAAGACGAATGGGAGCAAGAGAAACGCCAATGCTTACAAAGGTAAATATGCATACGTATGTATTTATGTATGTATATATACATATATCCATTTCTTTCAGTCATGTCAGCAAGATTAATGCTTAAAATCAAGAAAGACAGGAACTGGAGGACCAACGTGGAGCCATTCTTAAGCAATGCCCATTTCAGATTCGGAAAAGAAGTTAGGAGGTTGTTAAAGATGGATTCATCGCACTTAGACAATTCCGTATGAACTCCACCTAAATCTGCCTGCAGGTACTTGGCAAAGTCTGCGAGCCTGCGTGAAACTGCATGCACTGGCAAGATCTTGAAACGGGGAGTGATCCAGGACTTATGAAATACTGACCCCGCCATGATGATTGGAGATGGCAGCGAATAAGCCAACTTTTCATGTTACTAGATGGGATTAAACTCGAGAAATGCGATCTTGACTCCACGGTTCCATGAAAAGAGCCAGCCAGCCTCTGGAAAAGGAAGAGGATGCAATTTTTAGATCAGGAAAAGGCTTTTGACTGTGTAAAATCAATCACACCTTGGGACGCCAGAGTCATACAGAATTAAATATCAGCTCTCGACAACAAAAGAATCAAATTTTGGGAAGTCAGAGTCATACAGAATTAAATTTCAGCTCCTAGACAACATAAAGAGTAATCCGTACAAATAACAAAAGCGCTGTGAGGATCACAAGTGAAATTTTCATTTAGTTTCAACAAACATATGGGCTCCGTCAAGGATGTTTTCTCTCACCTCTCCTTCACATCATATGTATGGACCCAAGCTGCAAAACTGACCCCAAAGCTCTAAGTATACTATTATTTGATGATTGCAAGGTGAATCATGAACTGCGACAAAACGCAGCTGCAAGAACATATAAAAATTATTCAGTAGGATAAACACCTGAAAAACTGGACATCAGAATCAAAAGCGACAGATTCATCAAACTTCAGGACTAGGTCCTTAGGAAACAAATTACTGAGATGAAAAATGGACACACAATTGTTGAGACCAGAATCCAAAAGACTTATTCTGTGAGCTATCAATTTTCACTACTTTTGAAGCATCCAAGCATATCTACGGAAACAAAAGCAGGGCTTCTTTAAACAAATGTTGAACCCATTCTGACACATCAATGCCAGATCTAGACTTTCAACAAAACCCTTGAAAAAAAGATAACAACATGGGAAATGAGATATGTGGAAAGAGCAACAGGTAACACCAGGCAGATGGAAAAATAAAATGAAGTAAGCTCCCCATTTACAATTTTACGACTGAACAGATAATTCTCCGGACAGAATTAATAATCTAATACTATTTCTGTATCAAGGAATACACACACACACACACACACACACACACACACACAACACACACACACACACACACACACACACACACACACACACACACACACACACTGTGTGTGTGTGTTATGTGTTTGTGTGTGAGAGAGAGGGGGAGGGAAGAGAGAGAGAGAGAGAGAGAGAGAGAGAGAGAGTTCATAATCATCATCCTTGCTCCAGGTGGAAAATAAGGTGTCATCCAGTCTCCTCCAGCCAAGACAGTCTTGATCGAATCAGATAATTCATTCTGTATCTTCTAGTTCTTCACCTTCAACTGAATTGTGCGCCCAAATGGTATCCAAGACAAAGTGATGTTTACGTGTCCGGTTAAATCGGTCCTAAAGATATGGTGCCATCTTCTCCATCTCATCTTCTTGATTTCGTTGATAACGTCACCGATGACTATTCGTCCTGAGATATGCTGCTCCCATCTAGTTTTCAACATTCGAAGTAGACCTCTTCCTCTGAATGGCTTCAGGAGACTCCTGGTTTTGTAGTAGGTTTGCTGTCTGGGAATGATGGCGCAGGACAGATTGGACTTTAGATTTGTATAATTCAGCTTTAAGATGATGAAAAATATTGACTTGCAGATATTGCTGAGTCTCTTGACTGCCTGTGCTGTCATTGCAATTACTGCATGAACTTCTTTCTCGGTAATGCTTCCCAGATATTCAAAGTTTTCAACTTCACATAGATCCTGTCCTCTGCCTGTGGTCTCTTGTATGTTCTTGGTCTTCAATTTCGGTTGGTTCTCTAGATATTTCTTTATCCCCATACACTTCTGTCTGTATTTCTCTGCTGTGTCTTCTTTCTCTTCTTCCTGCCAATCTAACGAGTGGCCCTTGATGATCTATCTCTTCGATGAGTTTCCATGATTTCGTTCACTGTTTCGAGCAATGTTCCAGGACATTCTTGCTGTTGTCATGGAAATGTTCTTTCGCTTGTTCATTTAAATCATCCAAAGGCAAGTCTTTTAAAATCAGTAATCTATAATTAAATTCCCGTGAGAATAGTTAAATTCCTGTGAAAACCATGTTTTCACAGTGGGATCGTTCAGTCTCTGAGTTGAACAGGCTGGTCTGCTTTCTTTCTTTGGGTCTTTTTGAATGTCCTGAAATGATCCTCTCCACTGCTTTCTGATAGCAGCATGAGCAATCTGACTGCTTGTTTTACCGTCAAGTGATGTCCATGTTAATTTGTGGATGGTTGGTTTTTATGTGCAAGCTTGTGACTTACGCCGTGCGCATTTTGGATCTTTTCCACCATGTGGCATCTCTAGCGTTGGTTTACATGGAATTTATTCGGAGCGCGGAAACGCTGTCTTGCGAAAACTGAAGCGGAAATAGTAAATTTGTCTGGAAGATGATAATCTCCAATGATCAGACTATTCTCTGCTCAGAGATTTGTAAACCATTCTTCATTATTGCTTCTCCATCTTTTCCCATGCATTCTTCATAGATTCCATTGTTAGATCCTATACTGGCGTCGAGATTTCCCATCACCACTAGGAGATCGTGCTGATGTCTACAAATCTAGAGAAGAAAATCTCGCTTTGACGATCCTTGAGTTCACTGCTAGCAAACGCTTCCAGCAAATTTTCCATTGCTATGGCGACTTCTTCCTGGCGATGGTTGTCTGTTTTTCCAGAGTAGCACGATGCCTTCTTTAGTCCTAATCAAATTTCGGAATTTGTCAATTTCACCGCTAACAGGCCTAGAATGTTGATGTGGTAGCTTCTTGTTTTCTGCATGATTTGTGCTGCTCTTCCAGTGTCATACTTTGGTCCAGGTGTTAGAATTTTCCAGCAAACTGTACAAAAATGTACTTTATTCAACTGATGCATATGTGAATCTAGTGTAGCATGAAAATCTTACCCCGATGTCGTGTATAGAACCCCTCCCATCTTAACCAATCTGCTTTGTACCAAACAAATTTACTTCATAAATAACTGTCATATCCAACAGAGATTAGAATCAGTCATGTAACGGAGTCTTGAACACCACCAATTCTGGAATGAAATCATTGAAGGACAAGATGACGCTGAAACCCTTGCTGATCTATTTTCAAGAATTACAGTAGGATGAACACATTTTCATAAAAACTAACCGGTTTCTACAAATATTTCAGTTAACAGAATATCTGACTGTTCTAATAGCTAAAAGGCAGCTAGCTACGTTTAGCATAACTAGGTGCCTCGAGTGTGACCTTGCATAGTAAGCAAAGAAAAGCCTACAAGCCGTAATAATGATGATGTGACAAAAGTAAAGAATAACCAGAATACGTACATACATAAAAACTTACATACGTACATATCTATCTATCTATCTATCTATCTATCTATCTATCTATCTATCTCTCTATATATCTATCTATCTAGATAGATAGATAGATAGATAGACAGATAGATAGAGATTTTGATACAGATATATAGATGTGTGTGTTTTGTGTTTTGTGTGTGTGTGTGTGTGTGTGTGTGTGTGTGTGTGTGTGTGTGTGTGTGTGTGTGTGTGTGTGTGTGTTTGGTTGATAATAATTGGCACTTTTGCCTCATTTGAATCCTTGTCTGATTTGCGTATTGCATTATTATT
>CM060305.1:103129250-103194250 GCA_030674185.1 Monoplex corrugatus | reverse complement strand
TTGTCCTCATGGATTTGTACAGTTCCACCTAATTCAGTCCATTAAAAAACAAACCTTATTGCATTAAAAATGAACGCAGTGTACAAGTGTGTCGAAACTAAGGTGCATGACAGAAAATAAAAGCACTACATGATCACGGGTCTCTGTTTTGAATTTTTACTCTAAAACATACCTCACAAACACATACATGCGTACGCACCGAGAAACAGAAAGACAGACAGACAGAGAGACATTCTTCGCCGACACATTAAAACAGTTAACGCTGCAGTAAATCGATTTGAAGAGTAAAGCCAGAAAGTTTCGCTCATTGTTGCTCTATGCTGAAATAGGCTTATCCATACATACTGTTTCTTCCACTTACCTGAAAGACAGAAAGGTCTTTTAATGCTCATGAACGTGTGGCATGAAAAATTAAAACATGTTACTAGTATCTTTTCAAAGTCCAGTGTCATAATTAAAGGAGAATTGCTGCAGAAAACTGAAAAATCGAAGAGTCAAGTGGCTCTGCGAAATCGCCGTTCTTATTTCTTCTGAAACATAATCTTGTCACAGTTTGCAACGTGAATGTCCTTTACAACGGATAACGTTGCCTTGTTACAGTTGGCAAACAGTTTGTCTTCTTCGATTTTCCAGTGGGCCATCACGTCTGACTCTGCCAGAATGATATTGATGAAAGATGCAACGACACTGACAAGTGTAGAGATGGCAGATTACGATCGGAAAGCTTGTACATGCTGCCAGGATATCGTGCGTTGTGAGCACTGAAAGAGCTGTGTGTAGCTATAAACAGAACTGGTGGCTTGCGACCGGCAAAGACGTCAAGGGGAAGAGGGCCCAGATCAATTGTTGCGACATGCACCATGCCCGCCCTCTCCAGGCTCCCAAGGTTAAGCCTGCAGTTCGCTTAATTGATCATTCGCCGGATTCGTTTGAACAGTAATTGTTTTCCCTGGTGTAGTCGCCTCTGCGTTGGGGAGTTTGCCTTTGATTCATCGGCCATATTTTAAGACAATAAGATTTGCCCTACAGCAGGAGAGCTACCACATGGGCAAGTGGGCACAAGGCCATCAAAATGGCTTGCTGGCATGGCATATCTGAACTCTCCAGGCATTTGGAGCCGCAAGAGGGTTAAATATTCTTAACTTTAAAACTGTATATTTTGAAATATAAAATACGCGTAAGAAGATAACCACACAACGAAAACACAAACATTGATAAAGTATAAGATAACAACAAACACAGTAAATCGACAGACATGAAAAGTAAAGTTCATGTATTGCAGCTATTGCATTCTCCCGTTTCTTTCTCCTCTTCCCATCCATATCAAGACTGATCGCTCCCAATGGAGGTGCTGTGTGAGTGTGTGTGTGTGTGTGTGTGTGTGTGTGTGTGTGTGTGTGTGTGTGTGTGTGTGCGTGCGCGCGCGCGTGATTAGCGTGTGTGTGTGTGTGTGTGTGTGTGTGTGTGGTGTGTGTGTGTGGTGTGTGTGTGTGTGTGTGTGTGTGTGTGTGTGTAATTAGCGTGTGTGTACGTGCGCGCCAAAGTTCGACTGCTGGCTCGTGAGTGAATATGAACAAACTACTCCATGAAAAATGATAAACAACATTCGTTACGCAGATGACACAGTGCTAATTGCAGAAAGAGAATGGGATCTACAAAACCTTGTGAATATAATAGAAATAGAAAGCAAAAATAAAGGGTTTGAGTTACATAGCAAGAAGAAGGAAGTTATGGTGATCAGTAAAAAACATGAAATCCCCTCATGCAAAATAACAACAAACAGCACAACTTTGAGACAGGTTGATAAGTTTAAAATATCTGGGAATGGTCATCTCACCAGACGGCAGATGCACATCAGAAATAGCTAGCAGAATCGGCCAAGCCAAAACAACATTCAAGAAGATGAAAAGTATTCTTACCAACAAATGCCTATCAATTAACACCAGGAAGAGAATTCTTGAATGTTATATAGAACTGATAATGTTATACAGTTGTGATGCGTGGACAGTCAGCACGCAAAGCCAGAACAAGCCGAGATGTGGTTTCTAAGAAGAATGTTGAGAGTTCCATGGACAGCAAAGAAAACAAACGAGACAATCTTGATGGAGGCAAACACAAGAAAATCATTGATAAGGAAGATTAGGAAAAGACAGGCAACATTCATAGGCCATTTTATGAGGAAAGGGGAATTAGAGCACCTGGTCACAACAGGAAAGCTGGAGGGAAAGAGAGCACCAGGTAGACCAAGGCAGAAATTATTGGACGGACTTGCAGGGTGGCTGAGGACAGAGAGGGTGGAAGATGGGCTTGCGGCAACAAGGGATAGATACATGATCGCTAACGCCCTGCGGCAGGGTACATGATGATGATAATGATGATGACTCCAGCACGGATTTCTCTATGTCTGTGGATTCGTTGTGATACATTCACTCCATACGTCTTCGCCTGATTTATGCCGTCAGCCTTGTCCTTATTTGGGGCGAATATTTTGACTACATCAGTGCCATAAGTCCTAGCCACATCAGTGCCATAAGTCCTGACCACATCAACACCATAAGTCCTGGCCATATCAGTTCTGTAACTCCTGGCAACATCACCGTGTACCATAAGTCCTGGTCACATTAGTGCCATAAGACCCGGCCACATCAGTGCCATAAGTCCTGGCCACATCAGACCCATAAGTCCTGGCCACATAAACACCATACATCCGGGGCACATCAGTGCCATAAGTCCTAGCCACATCAGACCCATAAATCCTGGCCACATTAACACCATACATCCGGGCCACATCAGTGCCATAAGTCCTGGCCACATCAACACCATAAGTCCTGGCCACATCAACACCATACGTCCTGACCGCATCAGTGCCATATGCAGTGGCCACATCAGTGCCATAAGCCCTGGCCACATCAAACCCATAAGTCTTGGCCAAGTCAGTGCCATAAGTCCTGGCCACATCAATACCGTAAGTCCTGGCCACATCAGTGCCATAAGTCCTGGCCACATCAACACATTAAGTCCCGGCCACATCAGACCCATAAGTCCTGGCCACATCAATGTCATAAGTCCTGGCCACATCAGTGCTATAACTCTTGGCCACATCACTGTGTACCATAAGTCCTGGCCACATCAGTGCCATAAGTCCTAACCTAATCACTGCCATAAGTCCTGGCCAAATTAGACCCATAGGTCCTGGCCACATCAGGCATATCAGTCCTGGCCACATCAACATCGTAAGTCCTGGCCACATCAACACCATAGGTTCTGGCCATGTCAGTGCCATAGGCCATGGCCACATCAGTGCCATAAGTCCTGGCCACATCAACACAATAAGTCATGGCCACATCAAGACCATAAGTCCTGGCAACATCAGTGCCATAAGTCCTGGCCACATCAACACCATAAATCCTGGCCACATCAACACCATAAGTCCTGGCCACATCAACACCATAAATCCTGGCCACATCAACACCATAAGTCCTGGCCACATCAACACCATAAGTCCTGGCCACATCAACACAATAAGTCATGGCCACATCAAGACCATAAGTCCTGGCAACATCAGTGTCATAAGTCCTGGCCACATCAACACCATAAATCCTGGCCACATCAACACCATAAGTCATGGTCACATCAACACCATAAGTCCTGGCCACATCAACACCATAAGTCCTGGCCACATCAACACCATAAGTCATGGCCACATCAACACTATAAGTCCTGATCACATCAGTGCCATAGGTCCTGGCCACATCAGTGCCGTAGGTCCTGGCCACATCAGACCTATAAGTCCTGGCCACATCAGTGCCATAAGTTCTGGGCAGATCAATACCGTAAGTCCTGGCCACATCAGTGCTGTAAGTCCTTTCTACATCAATGCCATAAGTCCTGGCAACATCAACACCATAAGTCCTGGCAACATCAACACAATAAGTCATGGCCACATCAAGACCATAAGTCCTGGCCACATCAGTGCTGTAAGTCCTTTCTACATCAACACCATAAGTCCTGGCAACATCAACACCATAAGTCCTGGCAACATCAACACAATAAGTCATGGCCACATCAAGACCATAAGTCCTGGCCACATCAGTGCCATAAGTCCTGGCCACATCAACACCATAAATCCTGGCCACATCAATACCATAAGTCATGGTCACATCAACACCATAAGTCCTGGCCACATCAACACCATACGTCATGGCCACATCAACACTATAAGTCCTGATCACATCAGTGCCATAGGTCCTGGCCACATCAGTGCCGTAGGTCCTGGCCACATCAGACCTATAAGTCCTGGCCACATCAGACTTATAAGTCCTGGCCACATCAGTGCCATATGTTCTGGGCACATCAACACAGTAAGTCCTTGCTACATCAGTGCCATAAGTCATGGACACATCAACACCATAAGTCATGGCTACGTCAACACCATAAATCCTGGCCACATCAACACTATAAGTCCTGACCACATCAACACCATAAGTCATGGCCACATCAACACCATAAGTCCTAGCAATACCAGCACCATAAGTCCTGGCCACATCAACACCGTAAGTCCTGGCCACATCAGTGCCATAAGTCATGGCCACATCAATATCATGTCATGGCCACATCGACAACATAAGTCATGACCACCCTAACACCATAAGTCATGGCCACATCGACAACATAAGTCATGACCACCCTAACACCATAAGTCATGGCCACATCGACAACATAAGTCATGACCACCCTAACACCATAAGTCATGACCACCCTAACACCATAAGTCATGGCCACATCGACAACATAAGTCATGACCACACGAACACCATAAGTCATGGCCACCCTAACACCATAAGTCATGACCACCCTAACACCATAAGTCATGGCCACATCGACAACATAAGTCATGACCACCCTAACACCATAAGTCATGGCCACATCAACACCATAAGTCATGACCACCCTAACACCATAAGTCATGGCCACATCGACAACATAAGTCATGACCACCCTAACACCATAAGTCAGGGCCACATCGACAACATAAGTCATGACCACCCTAACACCATAAGTCATGGCCATCCTAACACCATAAGTCATGGCCACATCAACACTATAAGTCATGACCACACGAACACCATAAGTCATGACCACACGAACACCATAAGTCATGGCCACATCAACACCATAAGTCATGACCACACGAACACCATAAGTCATGACCACACGAACACCATAAGTCATGGCCACATCAACACCATAAGTCATGACCACACGAACACCATAAGTCATGACCACACGAACACCATAAGTCATGACCACACGAACACCATAAGTCATGACCACACGAACACCATAAATCATGGCCACATCAACACCATAAGTCATGACCACACGAACACCATAAGTCATGACCACACGAACACCATAAGTCATGACCACACGAACACCATAAGTCATGACCACACGAACACCATAAGTCATGGCCACATCGACAACATAAATCATGACCACACGAACACCATATATCCTGGCCACATCAACAACGTAAGTCCTGGCCACAATAGATCTATAAGTCCTGGCCATATCAACACCATAAGTCCTGTCCACATCAGCACCATGGCCACATCAACACCATAAGTCATGGCCACACCAACACCATAAGTTATGGCCACACCAACACCATAAGTCATGGCCACATCAACACCATACGTCATGGCCACACCAACACCATAAGTCATGGCCACATCAACACCATAAGTCATGGCCACATCAACAACGTAAGTTATGACCACATTAGATCTATAAGTCCTGGCCATATCAACACCATAAGTCATGGCCACATCAACACCATAAGTCATGACCACACCAACACCGTAAGTCCTGGCCACATCAACACCATAAGTCCTGGCCACATCAGTGCCATAAGTCATGGCCACATCAATACCATAAGTCATGGCCACATCGACAACGTAAGTCATGGCCACACCAATCAACAACGTAAGTCCTGGCCACATTAGATCTATAAGTCGTGGCAATATCAACACCATAAGTACTGGCCACATCAACACCATAAGTCCTGGCCACATCAACACCATAAGTCCTGGCCACATCAACACCATAAGTCATGGCCACATCAACATAATAAGTCATAGCCACATCAACACCATAAGTGATGGCCACATCAACACCATAAGTCATGACCACATCAACACCATAAGTCATGGCCACATCAACACCATAAGTCATGGCCACATCAACACCATAAGTCATGGCCACATCAACACCATAAGTCATGGCCACACCAACACCATAAGTCATGACCACACAGACACCATATGTCATGGCCACATCAACACCATAAGTCATGGCCACACCAGCACCATAAGTGATGGCCACATCAACACCATAAATCCTGGCCACATCAACACCGTAACTCCAGGCCACATTAGATCTATAAGTCCTGGCCACATGAACACCATACGTCCTGGCCACATCAACATCATAGGTCCTGGCCACATCAACATCATAAGTCCTGGCCACATCAGTGCTATAAGTCCTGGCCACATCAACACCATAAGTCATGGCCACATCAACACCATAAGTCATGGCCACATCAGTGCTACAAGTCCTGGCCACATCAACACCATAAGTCCTGGCCACATCAATACCATAAGTCATGGCCACATCAACAGCATAAGCCATGGCCACATCAATAAGTCCTGGACACATCAGTGCCATACGTTCTGGCCACATGAACACCATAAGTCCTGGCCACGTCATCACTATAAGTGCTGGTCACATCAGTGCCATAAGTCCTGGCCACATCAGACTTATAAGTCCTGGCCACATCAACACCATAAGTCTTGGCAACATCAGTGCCATAAGTCCTGGCCACACCAACACTATAAGTCGTGGCTACATCAGACGTACAAGTCCTGGCCACATGAACACCATAAATCCTGGCCACATCATACCTATAAGTCCTGGCCACAACAACACCATAAGTCCTGGCAACATCAGTGCCATAAGTCCTGGCCACATCAACACCATAAGTCATGGCCACATCAACACCATAAGTCCTGGCCACATCAACACCATAAGTCCTGGCCACATCAACACCATAAGTCCTGGCCACATCAACACCATAAGTCCTGGCCACATCAACACCATAAGTCCTGGCCACATCAGTGCCATAAGTCCTGGCCACATCAACACCATAAGTCCTGGCCATATCAACACCATAAGTCCTGGCCACATCAACACCATAAGTCCTGGCCATATCAACACCATAAGTCCTGGCCACATCAACACCATAAGTCCTGGCCACATCAACACCATACGTCCTGGCCACATCAGACTCATAAGTCTTGGCCACATCAGTATCATAAGTCCTGGCCACATCAGACCCATAAGTCCTGGCCGCATCAACACCGTAAGTCATGGCCACATCGACAACATACGTCCTGGCCACATCAACACCGTAGGTCCTGGCCACATCAGACCTTTTAGTCCTGGCCACATCAACACCGTAAGTCCTGGCCATATCAGTGCCATAAGTCCTGGCCACATCAGTACCATAGGTCCTGGCCACATCAACACCATAAGTCATGGCCAAATCAACACCATTAAGTCCTGGCCACACCAGAGCCATAAGTCCTGGCCACATCAGACCTATAAATCCTGGCCACATCACACCATAAGTCCTGGCCACATCAACACCATAAGTCCTGGCCATATCAGTGCCATACGTTCTGGCCACATAAGTGCCATAAGTCCTGGCCCCATCAACTCCATACGTCCTGGCCACATAAGTGCCATAAGTCCTGGCCACATCAGACCATAAGCCCTGGCCACATCAGTACCATAAGTCCTGGCCACATCAGACCCATAAGTCCTGGCCACATCAGTACCATAAGTCCTGGCCACATCAGACCATAAGCCCTGGCCACATCAGTACCATAAGTCCTGGCCACATCTCAGACCCATAAGTCCTGGCCATATTAACACCATATGTCCTGGTCACATCAGTACTATAAGTCCTGGCCATATCAGACCCAAAACGTCCTGACCACATCAGACCCATAAGTCCTGGCCACATCAGTGCCGTAATTCCTGGCCACATCAGTGCTGTAAGTCCTGGCCACATCAGTGCTATAACTCTTTGCCACATCACCGTGTACCATAAGTCCTGGCCACATCAGTGCCATAAGGACCTCACCATGCCAGTGTAAGGACTGCCATTTACACTAGAAAACATGTTAAATTTCAGTACTTCAGGAAATGTCTCTGTCTTCTTTTAAAATTGAGGGCTGGGGCAGCCAGACAGTAGTCGTCCAGCCTTCTGTCACACAGTGTCACACTCAACATGCTGTGTACCGTAGAAAAGGTCACTCACAAGTCGACAGAGACCGGAGAAGGGCCGAGACGAACAGACAAAACTGCTCAACCCAAGGCAATCGAAGATTCGTCATCCCCCTCTGGCCTATTTTTTCTATCTACTCCACTCATCCTATTTTACTTACTGATGTTGACACAGTTTGTCAAATTGACATGTTTAAGCGTGACAACCCCGCTACCCTGTGCAGTTCGCCTTCTTCACGCGAGTCACAACCTGTTGTGTGTCAGTTTGCCTTACCAAATAGTGACACAGATACACAGTGGCAGTTAGACCTGATGGTAGCGGTTCCAAAAACAGTCAGTCGGGTGAAAATATAACTGTTGATAGTGATAAAGAAGAGGAGGGAGGGGTGGATGTAAGTGTTGAGGATAAGGGTGCAATGAAAAGTGACACTGACAGCGGAAATACTTTGACATGTGCTGTAGATGTGACTGATGTTGAACTTAATGATAGTAGAGGAAATCTTTCCACGACAACACAACAGCCTGTTGACGAGCCAGATATTCGATATTTTGACATAATGGCAAAAATTCAAGAATTATGGCGGAAGATGGACAAAACTCTTAATAGTTCCAGCCCAGGTGTTTAAGATAGTGGTGTTCAGATTGGCATTTATCTGGATTCACAATGGATGTCATAACTGGTGTGTGTAAAGACTCGCACACTACTGTATTTCTTGTAAATAATATATCTGGTGTGTATACCTATTTATGTCCATTTGAATATGTAGTGATGATCTACATCTTTATTTGTATTTTTGTACTTCCGTGATATGGTTCCCACGTTGCGAAGTAACCCCGTCCCTCATGTTCCAGTATCAATGGGCCTTACAGCCCAAAACAATAAACCATTCGTATTCGTGCTCTCTCTTCTCTCTCTCTCTCTCTCTCTCTCTCTCCTCTCTCTCTCTCTCTCTCTCTCTCTCTCTCTCTTCTCTCTGTCTCTCTCAATTTGTCATATGATTTGCTTCTTTTTGCTTGTTTGGTATAAGGCGCTCTGTGATCTGTTTTAGGGCACAACGGAATATCAGAGGGCTCTTCCATTCTCTCTTGGTCCGGGGGCTGGACTGGGCTGGTTGGTGCCCAATTAGTGGCTATGTTCCGGGGTTTGTCATCTATCCACCTCGCCAATCGGTTTATAAAGTAACTGAAGACTGCGTCCGAATGGGTCATGCAATGCTGGCTGTCGATCGAGTGGCGTCGGGAGCTTGGGAGCTGACTGTCGGGAGAGTAGTAAGGTACTGATGCTTTGGGTCCCATCCAGCACCCTCGGGTGTTTTTTGTTAACTTTGACTTGTGACTTGGCTGCTGACTTCAGGGAATCAGGCCTGAGGACCGCAGGGGAAGACCTGCTGGCGGCTCGGAAAGATAGCAAGCAACTTGGGATCCCTTTCGGCACATGTCACACCTACCTGAACAACAAAATTGGCTGAATCTAGAGCATCATGCCTGGCCACTTTTGCGGCTGTTCGAATACCCCCTGGGGTTGTAGAAAAGCAAAGTTGGGAGCCTCCGACTGCTAACTGTCTAGACTATCTCATGTCATATCTCTCCCTCGCTGGGATCGGCGGTAGGAGCCACGCTCGACGTCACAAGTTTTCTCCAGGTAACACGATTAAGACATCCGTGGGCGAGCTCCTTGATCTCCAGACCACAGACTTCAGCGATGTTCTTGATATAGGAGGTGTGCGGTCGTCCCTTTCTTCTCCTCGTCCCAACTTTCCCCTGCAGGACCGTTGACATCAGATCTGTTTTGGTGTTTCTAATTGCATGGCCTACATATTTCAGCTTTCTTTTGTTGATCTCTGTCGGCAGCTGACGCCTGACATTCAGTTCCTTTGGCATGCTATCGTTTGTTCTTCTGTCTGTTCAATTGATTCTGAGAAGTCGTCACAGAGCCACATTTCTGTTGCATTGATTTTATTTTTTACGTCTTTTCTTAGTGTCCAGGCTTTGCAACCATACATTAAAACAGGCCAATTAGATTTTTCAGGATTCTTAGTTTTAAATCTTTGGAAAGCCCTGTGTCTTTCGATACGTTGTTTAACTGGACCATTTTTTGTTTTGCCACGCCAGTTCTTATTTTCACATCTTTAGTGTATGAGTCGTCATTTGCACTTACAGATCCTAGATACTTGAAATGTTGGACATTTTCTAAGTCTGTTTTATTTATTTGAATGTTTGGATGTTCCTGGTCTTCTTTACTCGCTATGTGCATGGCTGTTTTTTTGTTTGTTTGTTTTTGTTTGTTTGTTTGTTGTTTTTTTTTTCTAGCATTCAGTTTTAATCCTGCCCTGCAACCTGCTGCATCTACTCGATAGAGAATTGTCATCGTGCTTGTGATGTTATCTGTCGTCCGCATATCTCAGGTTGGTAATGTTTATTCCTCCAATCTCCATTCTCATCTCTTCTAAAACTGCCTCTCTAATGACCTGCTCTGTACATATGTTAAAAAGATGAGGTGAAAGGATGCAGCCCTGCCTGACCCCTTTTTTAATGCCAAAATATTTGCAGTATGCACCGTTCCATCTGATGGTCGCTTTTTTGTCTTGTATAATGCTACTATGAGTGACACCAATTGTTTGGGAAAGCCCATCTTTGCCATTGTGTTAAACAGTTGATGGTGTATGACACTGTCAAAGGCCTTGTTGTAATCGATAAAGGTTTTGAAAGCTTCTTGTTCGCTGTTCCTTACTTTTTCTATCAAAATCTGTAAGACAAATAACATGCCTGTTGTGCCCCCCGTTGGATCTGTAACCAGCCTGACAGTCAGAGTTCTTCTTCTGCTTTTTGTTTCATTCTGTTCAGTATGATGATTAGCAATACTTTATTGGTGCGGTTGATTAGGGTGATGGTTCTATAGTTACTGCAGTCCTTGCGTTCCCATTTTTATATAGCAAGACAAATTCTTGTAGCTTTAAGTCATCCGGCCATTTACATGATTCCCATATTCTTGTACATAGATGATGATGTAATGCAATTACACCTGTTTCTCCAGTATTCTTCTACAGTTCACTTGATACGTTGTTCCATCCAGGTGATTTTCCTAACTTCAGCAGATCTATTGGTGCTATGACATCGCTGACAAGAGGTTTTGGTTCTAATTCTTGAAAGTCAAGGCAGGGAATACCTTTTGGGAGTTCTGGTGTGGTGTCGTGAAAAATTCCTTGTCATACTCATACCATCTTGATAGAATATCTTCCGTCTCTGTTAAGGTTTCGCCCTCTTTACTGTCTATGATTTTTTGTTTGTTTGTTTGTTTGTTTGTTTGTTTGTTTGTTTGTTTGTTTGTTTGTTTGTTGATTTTTTGTCCTTGAAAATTTGTGGATTTCATCTTTCTTATTTGCTTTCTTATTTTTTTTGGTGGTATTTCTCGGAACATTTGCTTTTTTTTGAGTTCTGAGTATTCTTCTTTCATCCATGCCTTCTTCTCTCTTCTGATTTTGATTCTTAAATTTCTCTTTTCAGCCTTTTGTCATCTTCTGGGTTGATGTTCCTTCGTGCTTGGATTTTTTCTTTGGCAAGTTGGAAAATTTCATCGCTTATGTATGTCTTTGGTGGTTTGTCCGTCTTCCTGGATTTGACTCCGAAATTTCGGTGTATACTTTTTTCATGTCCTCCCATATATCGTTTAGCAAAGTTTCATTTTCAACTTGGTACTCAGGTTTGATTTTTAGATCTTTTAGTTTATCTAGATCTAGATCGGAGGAAGGCAAAGAGAAACGAGGAGATATACAGGAAGATAAACAAAGAAATCAGGAATAGGAGCAATGAAGCTAAGGAAGCTTGGCTTAAAACAAAATGCAAAGAAATAGAAGACCGACACAAAACGGATGACCACGGTATGTACAAAAAAAATTGAAGAAATTGTCCAATGGAAAAATACGTGTACATCAACTGGTTTGCTTAAAATCGAAAGATGGTACGCTTATCATGGAAAAAGACAAAATATTAGACAGATGGGGAGAGTAAATTAAAGACCTTTTGAAGATGACAGAAACAAACAACACATTATAAGAAAGAACGTTGAAGGACCACCCATAAAGAAAGATGAAGTTAGAGCAGCACTGAAAAAGATGAAACCAAGAAAAGCCCCAGGACCAGACAACATTACTACAGAGATGATTGAAGCCCTGGAGGAATTCGGTATTGAAAAAGTAACAGTCTTCCTAAATGAAATTTACGACACTGGAAAAATCCCCAAAGATATGTCAAAATCAATTTTCATTGCACTTCCAAAGAAGACAGGGGTTATAGAATGCGAACTCCATCGCACAATCAGTTTGATGAGTCATGTAACAAAAATCCTAGTAAGAATAATCAGGATGAGAACAAGGAATAGAATCAAAAGAGAAATAGCAGATGAACAGTGTGGATTTGTGGAAGGGTAAGGAACTAGTAATGCCATATACATCCTACGAACTATCATAGAGAGGTCAATCGAGATGAATAAGGATTTATATTTATGCTTTGTTGATTATATCAAAGCTTTCGATCGGGTAAGACATGAAGAAGTGATCAACCAACTAGAAAGACTCAATGTTGATGGAAAGGATCTGCGAATAATCAGAAATATGTATTGGGAACAAACAGCGGCAATGAGAGTAGAAAACGATACAAGCTCATTCAAAAATATCAAAAGAGGAGTCAGATAAGGTTGTGTTTTGTCACCAGATCTGTTTTCACTTTACAGCAAAAACATCATGAGACACCTAGAGGAAGACCCTGGCTGGATTAAAGGTTGGAGGAAAAATGATAAACAACATTCGATACGCAGATAGCACCATGCTAACTGCAGAAAATGAAATGGACCTACAAAACCGTGTGAATATACTAGAAATAGAAAGCAAAGGTAAAGTTGTTGGAAGGAAACAGCAAGAAGACTGAAGTCATGGTGATCAGTAAAAAACATGAAATCCCGTCATGTAAAATAACAGCAAACGGACAACTTTGAGACAGGTTGATAAGTTTATTAAATATCTGGGAGCGATCATGTCACCAGACGGCAGACGCACATCAGAAATAGCCAGCAGAATCGGCCAAGCCAAAACAGCATTCAAGAAGATGAAAAGGATTCTTACCAACAAATGCTTATCAACTAACATCAGGAAGAGAGTTTTTGAATGTTATATACAACCGATAATGTTATACGGTTGTGAGGCGTGGACAGTCAGCAAGCAAAGCCAGAACAAGATTGAGACAACCGAGATGTGGTTTCTAAGAAGAATGTTGAGAGTTCCATGGACAGCAAAGAAAACAAACCAGACAGTCTTCATGGAGGCAGACACAAGGAGATCATTGATGAGAAAGATTAGGAAAAGACAGGCAACATTTATAGGCCATTTTATAAGGAAAGCGGCTTTTTAAGCATGCTGCGTGATGTTTGTCTAATATGATAGCTACTCCGTTTGAGCCTCGTTTTTCATTTCCACTGAAGACTATTATATGATCTTTGTTGAAGATGCCTTCCTTGTTCCGTCTAAGTTCACTCAAGCCTATTATGTTGATCTTATATTCCTCTAGTTCTTTCAGCAGAATTCTAAGTTGCCTAATTCTCCAATTGTTCTGATGTTCCAACGGTGATGTCTTTCCTTTTTCCTTTTGCTTTCTGCCTGATTTTGGATTTTAAGGTGTGTCGACGAGACTGCCTCCGACTGCTGCAGTCAGACACATACGTGCCGTCATCATAGCAATGTTTCACGGTCGCTGACACTCCCTCCCCAGTAGCTTTTCAGGCCTGTCCATCTCAGAAGGTCCAGTCCTACAGCCTTTTTGTTTCTTTGATCTCGTCTCGGTGGTTTTTGACAAAACTATAACAAGTGGTTTGTGATCGCCTACTGGAGTGGCATTGCACACACAGTACGGAGGCTCTGGCCATTGTTCCTTTTGGGATCATCTGCCCACAGCTGTGGTGACAGAAGCCGCTGCCGTTGCACATCTGTGTTGGTCGCCTTCTGACTCCATCCGTCCCCTGCTTACCAGGACTTCGGTGGGATGTTAGGAGTTATTTTTAGGCACTCCTGGCTCGCCTAGACAGACCTGTCATTGGGTTATGAGACCTTTTGAGAGAGTATAAGCACCATCCCATACCTCAGCCTCCCCTCTGGGTCCATCGCTGTTAGGCCCGTGACAATTTATTTCTCATTTGCAGCCAACCTCCGTATCTAGGGGTCATTCCCCTATACGCCACCTGGGGACGCGTTAGGTCGGCGACGGTCGCCCCACACCAAGTCTAGACTATAGTAAGGGGTAAAGAGTTCACAGCTGCACGAACTGTCGGCTAGGCAGGCGGCCCAATAGAGAGATGAAGGCCAAGAGAGGACTCTTCCATTCTCTCTTGGTCCGGTGGCTGAGCCGAGCCTGGTTGTGTGGCTATGTCCTGGGGTTTGTCATCTCCCCACCTTGCCTTTCGCTTTGTAAACAAGGTAACTGATGACTGGGTCCGAAATGGGTTATGCATCGCATGGACAGCCCCATTTTGTTTGATGAAATCGCTATCGAGTGGCGTCCGAAGCTTGGGAGCTGATTGTCCAGAGAGTGGTGAGGCACTGGTGCTCTGTGCTCCGTCCAGCACCCTCGGGTGTTTCTTTTTATCATTATTATCGTCATCCCTCTCTTTGTTTCTTTTTGTTTGTCTCTCTGCCAGTACATGTGCGTGCGTGCGTGTTAATTTTATCTATCTATCTATCTATCTACCTATCTATCTGTCTATCTGTCTGTCTATCTATCTATCTATCTGTCTGTCTGTCTGTATGTATGTGTATATATATATATATATATATATATATATATGTGTGTGTGTGTGTGTGTGTGTGTGTGTTGTGTGTGTGTGTAATACATATTTGTGTATATATATATCTATATCTACATACATATCTATATATCTATACATATATAAGAGTAAATATATATATATATATATATATATATATATATATATGTGTGTGTGTGTGTGTGTGTGTGTGTGTGTGTGTATGTATATCTATACATGAGTATATGGGCATGTATGCTTGTAAACAGTTTAATATGCTTTTACGTATCCAGTACGTGAATTTCATTTATGAATGAATGTATGTGTATTTGATTGTGTGGATACATGTGTATGTTTAACATAACTTGTGTACACTTCTCTATGTAATCATTTAACACATTCACAGAAGAGTTCGCGTGCGTGCACGCACACACATAAAAGGTTTGTTTCATTTATGTTACATGTACTTATGAGCACTGCATAAACGATAAACCATAAAAGCAGTATACCCTCCCCCTTTTTTTCGCTAAATGTCCGTTTGTACACGTGATTTTCCACTGCTGGCACTGCTACGTTGTCCTCGTCTGTCCGTTTGAAATTGTTGATCTTTTGTTTTTGTCTTGTCTGAAAGTTGTTTCGTGTATGGATACAATAAGTTACAAAACTATTAGAGATTTTATTTTCCTTCAAGTTTATTTAAAAAATCGCAACCCTCAAGTATTTCCATATTTTCATTTTGTTCTACTTTGACCTCACAAATGGTCAAAGTCTCAAAAAAACATCCTTTAGTATTATGTCTGAATTTTCTCTACAGATGACATATTTGGTGAATGTTTCATGTCCAGCCACACTGCATAAGACATGTAATCTGGCAATACCATAAATACAGTAATTTAATAGATACATAATTATCATAAATTCTTGTGTTTTAATCATGTGACAGAACTGCGCTCAGAATTTAAAAAGTTTTATTTCGGTTTCTGTGTAATGATGAGTAATAGACAGGCAACATTTATATGAGGAAGGGGGATTTGGAGCACCTGGTCACAACGGGAAAGCTGGAGGGAAAGAGAGCACAGGGTAGACCCAGGGAGAGAATGCTGGACGGATTTGCAGAGTGGCTGGGGACGAGGAGAGTGGGAGAGATGTTAGGGGCAACGAGAGATAGAGACAGATGGAAGTCCATGATCGCCAACGCCATGCGGCAGGGCACTGATGATGATGATATACATATATATATATATATATACATAACATACATCATACATACATATATATATATATATATATATATATATATATATATATATATATATATACATATATATACATTGATAGTCAGGTCAGAGCTAAGTCTCGGCTACAGTATGACAGTAGACTGTACGACCTGCGCCTGTCTCCGCTGCCTTGTGGGTTACCCCTTGGGTGGGGAAAGGCTGTGGGAGTAAACCCAGACAGAAAATCCCACAGCCGCATACTGCATAAAAGGCATTGCCACAAAGCACTGCTTGTGGTTTTGGCCATATGCTGCGACTTGCCATCTACTGTTCAGCCGCCTGTGTCTCCTGTGAGAACAGCTGTCTCACCTCGATTTGCCCTGGACTTGTGGAAGCAGTGGAGAGAGTAGCTGAGGCTCTGCTCAAACAACAGTAACTTATCTATGCGTATGGCACCTAGCGCCAACCACCCTCACAAACGTGACAGACAGTCCCCAGCGGCTCTGGAACCACTGATCATGGTAGCGGGCAGACAGGGAAAGGAGCAGAATGTGCTAAGAATCTCTGTTTGGACAGGCTACCGCCAACGGAAACGGACTGCTAAGCCCTTGATTGTTGCTGCTTGGAACGTGCGAACTCTCCTAGATAGAAAAGAGGCCAACCGACCAGAAAGAAGAACAGCCTTGTTTTCACGAGAGCTCCAAAGATACAAAATTAACATTGCTGCTCTCAGCGAGACAAAACTTTTAGACAAGGGTCAATTAAGCGAGGTTGCATCAGGTTATACTATATACTGGTCAAGTCGCAAAGCTGAAAGGAAGGCAGGTGTTGGCTTCGCAGTAAGGACCCCTCTCGTCTCTCAGCTTGAGTCACAGACCCAGGACATCAATGACAGAATCTGGACTATGAGGCTTCCCTTACCAGACAATGCATATGTTACTTTGGTAAATGTCTATGCCCCCACCATGACAAACCAAGACGAAAACAAGGAAGCCTTCTACCAACAGCTTGATGAAGTTGTACCCAGCGTACCTGTAGGCGATAAGTTGATAATCCTGGGGGATTTCAACGCGAGAATCGGTTCAAATCATACAGCATGGGCTGGCATTCTTGGTTAGAATGGTTTCGGTCATGAGAACTCAAATAGCAAACTTCTGCTTTCACTGTGCTCCCAGCACAATCTCTCAATCACAAATACATTCTTCCAATTGAATGATGCTTACAAAACCACCTGGATACATCGAAGTACTGGCATCAAATAGAGTTTCTCATCTGCAGACAACGTGATCTGCGTGACTTTCATACCACTAAAGCAATGAGAGGTGCCGAATGCTCAACAGACCACCTTCTCCTCAAGTCAAAGGTGAACCTCCAGGTGCGAAGAAAAAGAAGGCCCCAGGGCAAGAAACTTCCCCAAAAAACTGGATGTTCAGAAAATCAATTACCCTGGCATAACCATTGCCTTACAGAATGAACTCTCAAAGCGTCTAGAGCAGGTTGCCTTCAGCAAAGGAGAGACAGAAAACTGGGCCAAATTAAGAAATGAAGTTGACACTGCCGCCAAAGAGACAATGGATGTCATCAAAAGACATCACCAGGACTGGTTTGATGACAACGATTCTGAAATTCAGAGTCGTCTTGCTGAGAAGTATGCTGCACACAAGAGCTGACTAGTGGACAAACAGTCTGACTCAAAGCAGGTCAAGTTCCGCCAACTCAGAGGAAAAGTTCAGAAGCGGTTGCGTTCCATGAAGGATGTATGCTTGAAAAAGAAGGCAGAGGAGATCCAGGGTTCTGCTGACTCAGAAAATGCCAAGCTCTTCTACTTCAGCTTGAGGGAAATATATGGGCCACCACAGAGAAGTGCAGCCCCAATCCGGAACCTGCAGGGTGAGCTCCTCACTGATAATGAGGCAATAGATAAGAGATGGTCAGAACACTTCGAGCAGCTCCATAACAGGCCTTCGTCGATTGACCCCAGTGTCATTGAAGAGATCCCAGTAAGACCCTTACATATAGAACTTGACGACCCACCCATGAGGTGACAGAAGAAATTGCAGAGTTGCAATGTGGTAAATCAGCAGGCTCTGATGGTATTCCACCTGAAGTTTTTAAAGCAAGTGGCCGGCATCTTATACAGAAGTTTACTGAGTTCCTTTACACGTGCTGGGAGAATGTCTGTTTAGCCCAAGATCTGAAAGATGCCAGAATAGTGCACCTGTACAAAGGCAAAGGTGACAAGTCCAGCTGTGACAACTACCTTTTGAGCATTGCAGACAAGATCCTTTCCAAGATCATCTTTAACAGGTTGAATACCCATCTCCTTGATGAGACAGTACCAGAAAGCCAGTGTGGTTTTCGCCAGAACAGGGGGACATTCGCTGCAAGACAGATCCAACAGAAATGTAAGAAACAAAACATCGAATCTCTACATTCTCTTTGTCGACATCGCCAAGGCATTTGACACAGTGTCACGCCCAGGACTGAGGAACATACTTCCCTATATTGGTGTCCCTCCCAAGATGGTAAAAAATAATCAGATGCTTTCACGATGGCATGAACGCAAGATTAGTTAACAGCAGTGAAAATGATGAGTTCCCCGTCACTAACAAGAGTCAAGTAAGGATGCGTTTTGGCTCCAACACTCTTCAGATTCCTTTTCAGCATGATGCTTCTCTGCCTTTAAAGACTCAGATACAGGCATCCAGACCACATGTAGGACAGATACAGATATCTTCAATACTCAACGCCTGAAGGCAAAGACGACAGTCACTTAATTACTTGTTCATGACCTCCCGTATGCTGATGACTGTGCTATCGTTGCCCACTCAGAGGATGACGTTCAAAGACTTACAGATTCTCTGTCTGCGGCCATTAAGTGCTTAGGACTCACAATAACCATCAAGAAGACTGAAGTAATGTTTCAACCTGCAAAGGGATCAACAGCAAACATGCCTGAAATAAAGATCGACGGCAAGATCTTTAACAATTTTCACTCCTTCACCTAGGTTGGTAGCAGTCTCTCCTCTTCCAACAGTCTCGATAAGGAGGTTTCCAACCGCATCGCTAAGGCAAGTGCTTCCTATGGCAGACTCCACAAGTGAGTATGGAACGAAAGGGTCTTGAAACAGGAGACGAAATGTGCAGTATACTGAGCAGTAGTCCTGACTGCATTGCTTATGGATGCGAGCCCCGGACTCTTTACCGTAGGCATGTCAAGCTGCTAGATCAGTTTGACCAGCGCTGCCTCCGACGTATTTTGACCATCAAATGGTACAACATAGTCTCAAATGTGAATGTGCTTTTGCAAGCCCAGATGCCGAGCATAAATGCACTCCTGGACATCTCCTGCGCATGCAGGATAACAGGCCACCAAAGCAACTCTTCTAAGGTGAAATGACAGAAGGCCATCGACCAAGAGGACGGCTAAAGCTTCGCTACAAAGGCATCCTGAAAAATCCCTCCAGCGATGTGACATTGATGAAGAACAATGAAAAATCATGGCCACAAACAGGTCTGAATGAAGGCAAGCTATTCGCAAGGATGAAAATGAAAGATGAAGCAGCCAAGTGGAAAAGCGTGCAGCAACAAAGGCCTGAACCAACTCTTCAGAGTGTTCCACTGAGTGTCCTGTACGCAACCGCCTGCGTGCATGAGACTTTGGCCTGAGATCCACATGAGGGTACACAAATAAGTAAAGTGCTAGGTTAGACTTTATCGACCACGAGAGTCGACCATATACATACATACATACATACATACATACATACATACATACATACATACATACATTATTACGTACATTATTACATACATACATACGTGCATACATACATACATACATACAGACAGACAGACAGACAGACAGGCAAGACAGACAGACAGACAGACAGACAGACAGAGTCACAGATATACAGACATATATACGTACATACATACATGCATGCAAGCATACATGTATATGCATACATAAACACATAAAATCGAATGAATGGACATTATGAATATGAGAAGCATGGACAATGTACATGGATTGTGCCTAGTGCAACGAATCAGCCTGACCTTAGAAACGGAAGGGAAAAAATCCTAATCGGCAAAATCCACACTGTTCTTCTGCTGCTTCTCTTGATTCTGTTCCTTGTCCTCATCATGATAATTCTAAAGAGGATTTTTATCGACGAATATCGTATTTTTTTCTCAGCGCTGAGAAAAACAAGTTGATGGCCAGTCACAACATTACCGTTGCTACCGATATTGCGAGAACTGAAGCTAGGAAGTGTTCAAGAAGACTTGCCGGGGATCCATCCTCAGGGATCCAAACTAGAAATACTCTCTAGGGCAGCAAGGACGTCAGCACCGTCCAGGCTGAAACCTGTGTTGAAGGAAAAGAACATCTACATGGAACACAATATCAGGCTTTTGTATGCGCTGGTATTTTCTATCTTTGTGTATGCATGCAAAACATGAATTTGGAAAAAAAAAATCCAACCTATGGAAATGAGATGTTATCGCAATATACTAACATCAGATAACGCTGATCAAACCACCAATGGACAAATTTCAGTTTCAGTTTCTCAATATGACGTGTCCGCGCTCGGAACGAATTCCATATGCACTAACGTCACAGATGCCACGTGTATTGATGATCATGGCACAAGCCTTAAAGCCTGCACATAAACCGATGAGCTGGCCAGATCCTGAGGCCCTACCTAGCCTATGTTTTACCTAGTCTATATTTCATACTGGTATTTTATCTGCCTACCACTGGAATAATATTGGTTACATGTAAATGACATGTGTATCTGTGTATCTTATCTTCAAAAAAAAAGGAAATATATACAAAATAAATAAATAAGTGATTAAAGGTCTGAATCATAACACAACTAGCTATTCCGTATAAACTCGTCTCATATGACAGAAGGACACCCCCACCCTCCAGTCAACTAACAAATACTCAGCTGTCTATCAACTAGGTGAAGACAATATTTTCTTAATTATAGATAGGTATGAAGTAAGTGAGTAAGTACGTAAGTAAGTGAGTGAGTAATTGATTAATTATTTAATTAAATAAGTGAGTAAGTAATTAATTAAGTAAATAAGTAAGTAAGTAAGTAAGTGAGTAAGAAGTAAGTATGTAGGTAAATAGGTGAATTCAAAATAAAGGTGTATGTAGATAAATTAAACAGGTAAGAAATGAAAAATAACAAATAACAATAAATACCCGCATAGACCCACATGCCCGTACACAGACATACACACATACATTCATACATACACACCCATATCCACACAGCATGATGGCCGACAACAACAGCTACAACAACAACAGCAACAACAATAACAGCAAGGAGGAAACACACACATATATATATAATAACAAACTCACGGACACATCTGGATTACTATCAACAAACAGCCCACAAACACACACACAGACGGTTTGGCAAACTTGCTTGTTCTCCAGTTATCTTTTCATTTTCTTCACTTTTCCTTTATCTCTGTTTCAGGAAAAGTCCAAACACTCTCCACTTCACGCTGTAGGAGTCTGCGCAGTGTTACTTTTAAGATGATACCAATGTTGGTCTGATTAATGATAGCTCTTGTTTTTCTTTTCATAGCAGATTTCCGGCCACTTCCTCTACCATTTCCAATTTTGGGTATGACGTTTGATGGTATGATGACTCACATTTTGTTCGTGGAGGTATGATTTAAACCGTCTAAGGACCTCAGACTTTCACAGATGGAGAATTTTCGTTGTAGTGCCATTGCCTGCAAGTTTATCGGCCCGTTCTTCTCCCTTAACACCAGCGTGTCCAGGGCAGTAGGTCCACGTGAGATTTTTTTAGGTCGATACTGTTCATTGCTTTGTGCCATTCTGGGGTCCCGGCTCCATTTTGCATAAAGCTGTTCCTATGTCTATTGCGCACAAACTAAAGCTGTTCACATGTCTATTCCACACTATCTAAATCTGTTCCTATGTCTATTCCACACCAACTGAAGCTGTTCCTATCTCTATTCCACACCGACCAAAATTGTCCTCATCTCTTTTTCACACTGACTAAAGCTGTTCTTGTTTCTATTCTACACTAACTAAAACTGTTTTTATCTCTATTCCACACTGACTAAAGCTATTCTTGTCTCTTATCATCAGAGATAAAAGCTCTTCTTATTTCTATTCCACACTGACTAAAGCTGTACCTATCTTTATTCCACACTGACTGAAGCTGTTCCTGTATCTATTCCACACTGCCTAAAGCTGTGCCAGTATCCAATTTCACAATGACTAAAGCTGTCTTATCTGCATTCCACACTGACTAAAGCGGTGCCTGCATTTATCTCATACTGATTGAAGCTGTTCCTGTCTCTATTCCACACCGATTTAAGCTATTATTATCTCTATTCCACACTGACTAAAGCTGTTCCAGCATCTACTCCACAATGACTAACGCTGTGCCCTTATCTATTACACACTGACTAAAGCTGTGCCTTTATCTATTCCACACTGACTAAAGGTGCTCTTATCTGCATTCCACACTGACTAAACCTGTTCTTGTACCTATTCCACACCGATTAAACCTATTCGTTCTCTATTTCGCACTGACTAAAGCTGTTACTATCTCCATTCCACACTGACCAAAGCAGTTCCTGTTATCTGTTCCACACTGACTAAAGCTGTTCTGTGTTTGTTTCAAACTGGCTTACATTCGCACTGACCAAATATGTTCCTATCTCTGTTCCACACTGACTAAAGCTGTTCTTATCTCTACTTCACTTAAAATAAAGCTGTTCTTGTCTCGATTCCACACTGATTAAATCTGTTCTTATCTTTCTTCCACATTGACTGAAGCTGTTCTTATCTCTATTCCACATTGATTGAAGCTATTCTTATCTGTATTCCGCACTGAATGAAGCTGTTCTTATCTCTATTCCATACTGAATGAGGCTGTTCTTATCTCTTTTTCACACTGATCGAAGCTGTTCTTATTTCTGTTCCACACTGACTAAAACTGTCCGTGCCTGTGTCGTGAGACCGACTCCTTTTTGCCTGCCCCTTCTCCACGTCTTACTGCACCCTGAAATATGATTGCTGCTCTGAAAAGAATCAAAAATAGAGTTTTGGGCTCAAGGTGATGGGCAGAATGAAGACCTAATAAAATCACAGTCCCTTGTTATTCACGTAAATTGACGCGAAAATTCTTCTCACACGTCCCCTGTCCTCAATCAGCGTTCAGTGTGCGATCGTGGAGGTTTAGTGGGCTGACGAGGGGCGGGCAATCTGTTGGCCAGCTAACCAGGATCGGAGCGGACAAGAGACAGCACGAAGAACAAACACAGTGCACTCATCAACAACATTGTACAATTTCAAAAAATCAAGCTTTATTGTTTCTCTGTCTCTCTTCTTCTTTCCCTCTCTGTCTGTCTGTCTGCCTGTCTGTTTGTTTGTCTGCTTGTCGTTTCTTCGTCTTCGTCTTCTTTTTCTTCTTTTTCTTCTTCTTCTTCTTTTTTCTTCTTCTTACTCTTCTTCTTCTTGTTACTCTTCTTCTTCTTCTTTTTCTTTTATTTCGTTTGTTTTTGAACCTTTCAGTTTGGCCTACGTATTGTGTTTGTTTACATGAATCAAAATAGAGGCGACATATGTAGCACTTTCACAATTCACCTTGTGTGTATGTGTATTTGTGTTTGTGTGTGTGTGTGTGTGTGTGTGTGTGTGTGTGTGTGTGTGTGTGTGTGTGTGTGTGTGTGTGTGTTTTGTGTGCGTGCGTGCGCGCGCGCGAGTGTGTGTCTGTTTATGATAAAGGACGCTTCATATCTCATGCATGTGTTTATATGTGTACGTGCGTGCGTGCGTGCTTGCGTGTGTGTGTGTGTGTGTGTGTGTGTGTGTGTGTGTGGGGTGTGTGTGTGTGTGTGTGTGTGTGTATGTGTGTGTGTGTGTGTGTTTGGATGGGTCTGCACCATAACCATTTGGTCCACAGGTCTGGCCTTATATGAAGTTGTGAATGCATTAGTTTGGAAATGATACCCCTCCCTCTTTCTCTCTCACTTTCTCTCTCTCTCTCTCTCTCTCTCTTTCTCTCTCTTTCTCTCTTTCTCTCTCTCTTTCTTCCTCCCTCTCCCCCATTCACTTTCTCTCCTCCATCCTGCGCCCATGAATTTAATTTAAGTGACAACAATTGACCACATAAAATGGAATCAATTATTTATCGACAGACTTCAGACAGATCTTTTCAACAGAAACAAAGTTCCTCTTTGTTCCGTTCATTTATTTATTCATTTATTCGTTTATGTATTTATTGGTATATTCTGGCTTTTCACAACAAAGACTAGTTTTTGAGAGTCCCAAACTATCCCTATAGAAATCTTTACAGCAGTTATAAAGTAGTCTCGGTTCACTGGAACAGAGTTCCCACCCCCACAAAGGTGTAATGAGCACCTGATAAAACATACCGTCAGGTCGGACCATGCTTTTTACGTCACAAAGGCTGTCTTTTCGATATCCTGAAATTGCTTTTACTTTATCATATCACTCTAGGTCTAAAATCCTACGAAACTGATCCACTTCTAGCATTTCTTTTTTGACTGTCGTGATGTACTAGTCTCAAATGTAACTCATATCATCAATGAATCTTGTCCACTAGTATCTACCCCATAATTTGCAAAATAGCCATTCTCCATACTTCATTTTATTTCATCAAATGTGGTCGAAAGAATTGTCTTATCTCAGCTTCTTGACCTCAGTTCCGATGATCCTTTTGATCAACACAGATCTGCCTACAGAACTTGTTAAAACACAGAAACAGCTTTAGGCAGGTCCTCGGTGATACCCTTGCTCCCTTCGACAGTGACAACATTTCAAGATTTCAAGTTTTTGTCTTCTTAACCTGCCAGCTGCATTTGATACAACAGACCATGACGTTCTTCTTTTTCATCTAGAGACATACAGAATCTGTAATATTGTGCTTTTATGGTTTAAATCCTATCTCAGCGGGCCCACTCAGAAAATCTAAATCCATGGCCTCTATTCTCCTAAAAGAGCTTTAAACTATGACACCCCACAAGGACCTGTGCTGTTTGCTTTTTATATTAAACTGGTCTCCATTGTAAGTGCCTTTCATTACTTGCCACATGAAAGATTAGTAGATGATACTCAATTCTGTCACTGTACCCATTGGAGAGATGTTGATCGGATTATTTCTCACACTCACACTTGTATAGCTGAATTCAAGTTTTCGATAACAGAGAACAAACTTCCATTAAATAATGATAAGAGAGAGGCGATGTTCATCATTCCACCAAAGTTTCCAAAAGTCATTCTTTTTCATCTGCCTCTGCCTCTTTCAGGATTGTCTCGTTTGTTTTCTTTTCTGTCCATGGGACTCTCAACATTCTTCTCAGAGACCACCTTTCGGTTGCTTCAATCTTATTCAAACTTTGAGTGTTGACTGTCCACGCCTCACAACTGTACAACATTACCGGTTCTATATAACACTCATGAACTCTCTTCCTTATGTTAATTGATAGGCATGTGTTGATAACAATGCTTTTCATCTTCTTGAATGCTATTTTGGCTTGGCCGATTCTGCTGGCCATTTCTAATGTGCTTCTGCAATCTGGTGAGATGTCCGTTCCCAGATATTTAAACTTATCAACTTGTCTCAGTGTTGTATCATTACCATGACTTCAATCTTCTTGCCATTTAGATCCAGCCCTTTATTTTAGCTTTCTATTTCTATTACATTCACAAGATTGTATAGGTCTTTTGCGTTTTCTGCAATTAGCACAGTGTCACCTGCGTAACGAATATTGTTCAATATTTTTCCTCCAAACTTTATCCAAGGGCATTCTTCTACGTTTCTCATGATGGTTTCGCTGTAAAGTGAAAACAAATATGCTGACAGAACACAACCCTTACTACCCTTCTTTGATATTTTGGAAAGAGCATATAATGTTTAAACTATTCTTATTGCTGCTGTTTGTTCCCAATGATTATTTCTGATTATTCCTAGATCTTTTCCATCATTATTGAACGTTTGCAGTTGGCTGATCAATTTTTCGTGTCTTACCCGATTGAAAGCCTTGGTATAATCAACAAAGCATAAATCTAAATCCTTATTCAACTCGACTGACCTCTCTATGATAGTTCTTAGGGTGTATATGGCATTAATAGTTCCCTTCCTTTCGACAAATCCACACTCTTCTTTTGTTGTTTCTCTTTTGATATTGTTCCTGCTCCCCATCATGATTGTTCTTAGTAGATTTTTCTTACATGACTTTTCAGGCTAATTGTACGGTGGAATTCGCATTCTATAGCCCTTGCTTTTTAGATAGTGCAATGAAAATGGATTTTGACATTTCTGTGGGGATTTTTCCGGCGTCATAAAGTTCATTTAGGACTGTTATTTTTTCAATACCAAATTCTTCTAGGGCCTCAATTGTTTCTGTAGTAATATTGTCTGGTCCTGGGCTTTTCCCGTTTTCATCTAATTCAGTGCTGCTCTAACTTCATCTTTCATTATGGGTGGCCCTTCAACTTTCTTTCTTATAACGTGTTCTTCGTTCCTGTCATAGTTATAAAGGTCTTCAGTGTACTCTCCCCATCTATCTAATGTTTTGTCTTTTTCCATGATAAGTGTACCATTTTTCGATTTTGAGCAACCAGTTCAGGTGCATGTCTTTTTCCTATGAGCAGTTTCTTCAATGTTTCTGTACATATCTTGAGGATCTTTACTGCGTCGGTCTTCTATTTCTTTGCACTTTGTTTCCAGCCAAGCTTCCTTAGCTTCATTGCACCTGTTCCTGATTTCTTTGTTTATCTTTTTGTACTCCTCTTTTCCCTTTGCCTTCATCAGTTCTTTCATCGAGCCTATAATTTCTTTTGTGATCCAGTTCTTTTTTGCTTTTCTTTCAACTCAAGGGATTTCCTCACAAGCTTTTCGAGTTTCTCAACTTTGTCCATTGTTCCTCACTGTCACCAACGTCCTCCTGAGCATTAAATTTGTTTTGAACGTGCTTGTTAAAATTTTCACGGGTCGCTTCGTCCGTCTTTAAATGTCTAGGACTTAGTTTGATTTTACTTTTGGTCTTTTTTTGTCTTTAGTTTCAGCCTAAATCTTTCCATAACAGGATTGTTGTTACTGTTGCGGTCTGCGTCTGGTAGTGTTTTTGCTATCAGTAAAGAATTTCTGAATCTTTCATTTATCAGGATATAATCAATTTGATTTTTTGTATTATCTCCTGGACTCATCCATGTCCATTTTCTTTTGTTAGGCTGCTCAAACCAGGTGTTTCCTATTATGAACACATTCATCTGTGCCCATTCAACAAGTTCCTGTCCCCTTTCATTTTGTGTGCCAAGGCCATGAGGTCCAACTATGTCCTCCAGCCTCTCCTGTCTCACTTTAGCATTAAAATTTCCCATTATTACTGTTATATCTTGTGATTTGCATTGAGTCTTGGCCATCTCTAATTCTTCATAGAAGTTGTCAATTTCTTCTAGAGTACTTGCCGATGTTGATGCATGTACTTGGATGATGTTGATATCAAATGGCTTGCCATCCAACTTAACTAACAAAACTCGGTCTGACACAACCCAGTATCCCTTGATTTATTTTCATACACACACACACACACACACACACACACACACACACACACACACACACACACACACACACACACACACACACACACACACACACACACACACACACACACACACACACACACACACACACACACACACACTTCAAGGACAATATGAAATAATATCCTCAGATAATCTGAGCAAAGAAAGACAGCAAAGAAAACAAACGAGACAGTCTTGATGGAGGCAGACACAAATAGATCACTCATAAGGAAGATTAGGAAAAGACAAGCAACATTTATTATGAGGAAGGGGAATTTGGAGCACCTGGTCACAACGGGAAAGCTGGAGGGAAAGAGAGAACCAAAGGGAGAGAATGCTGGACGGACTTGCAGAGTGGCTGGGGATGAAGAGGGTGGGGGAGATGCTGGGGGCAACGAGAGATAGAGATGGTTGGAAGTCCATGGTCGCCAACGCCATGCGGCAGGGCACCTGATGATGATGATGATGAATCTGTTAATAAGAAACACCCGAGGGTGCTGGATGTGACCTAGAGCACCAATGCCTCACTAATCACAGGACATTCACTTCCCAAGCTTCCGACGTCTTACGATAGCCATTTCATCGAGCAAATAGAGCTGTCCACGCGCTGCATGATCCATTCGGACCCAGTTATTAGTTACCTTGTTTACAAACCAAATGGGAAGGTGGCGAGACAAACCCCGGGACATAGCCACACTACGCGCACCGACCACGTCCAGCCCAGCTACCGGACCAAGAGAGATTGGAAGAGCCCTCTCTTGCCTTATTCCGGGCCTTCATCTTTTTGTTGGGCAGCCGGCTTAGCTGCCAGCTCTGTTTCCCTAACTATATAATCTTGACAGTTAACAGTCGGAAGCTCCGAACGTTGCTCCCTTTTTTAAAAAGGAGATTCTTGAGATGAAAAAATAGGAAAAAAAGAAGAAGAAATACTGCTCTCAATATCAGCATGACTGCCCCTGCCCCTGCCCTCGACCTTGCTGCTGCAGACCTCGCCTTCTCCTCTGTCATCTTCACCTTCACCTTCTGTCCTGATGGTGCCGCCTTCACTTTCTCTCCCGCTGGTGCCGCCTTCATCTTCTGTCTCGTCGATGCCGCCTTCATCTTCTGTCTCGTCGATGCCGCCTTCATCTTCTGTCTCGTCGATGCCGCCTTCATCTTCAGTCCTGCTGGTGTCGCCTTCATCTTCTGTCCCGCTGGTGCCGCCTTCATCTTCTGTCTCGTCGATGCCGCCTTCATCTTCTGTCCCGCTGGTGCTGCCTTCATCTTCTGTCCCGTCAGTACTGCCTTCATCTTCTGTCCCGCTGGTGCTGCCTTCATCTTCTGTCTCGTCAGTACTGCCTTCATCTTCTGTCCCGCTGGTGCTGCCTTCATCTTCTGTCTCGTCAGTACTGCCTTCATCTTCTGTCCCGCTGGTGCTGCCTTCATCTTCTGTCTCGTCGGTACCGCCTTCATCTCCATCTCTGCCACCGCCATGTGACTGTGATAAATTGAAATTATGTCTGTTTAATGCTCAGTCAGTGTGCAAAGACGGCAAAGCCGATGTCATTGCTGACTTCATCACAGACGAGCATATTGACATTGTATTTATCTCCGAAACTTGGCTTAACCCCCTTGGTCACGAACCCATACATGCGAATCTCACTCCGAGTGGATATAGGCTTGCTTCTTTCCATCGCCCATCCCGAGGTGGTGGTATCGCCATCCTCTACAACGACTCACTCCATTCCCGCCTATCATTCTCGCAGTCTCTGCCTTTCTCCCATCCTTCTTTTGAGCACGTTGAAGTATCCTTCCAATCCACCCCTCACCCCATCACCTTCTCCTGTGTCTATCGACCTCCACCTAGCTCTGCCAACAAGCTCACCACATCCATGTTTCTCTCTGACTTTGACCAACTAATTGATTACTACTGCCTCTTACCTGGAAATCTCATCATTCTAGGTGACATCAATGTCCACTACGACAACACTCACCGTTATGACACAAGACATATCATCAACTCTCTGTCCAATCACAATATGACATAGCATATTTCTGAACCAACCCATAAAAAAGGTCACATTCTTGACTGGATCATTTCTCATGATCACCACAATTCAGCTACTGACAACTGCCTAGTTCTTTCTACCCGTCTAACTTCAGCCCTTCCATCTGACCACTCTGCAATTCTCTGTTCTCTTGACATTTCTCCTCCTTCCCGTACCACGCGCACAGTGACTCGACGCAATCTCAAATCTATTGACCTCTCCACATTTTCATCTGATGCCTCCCGCCTCCTTTCTGAAAAGTCACACAACCTTGCCGATGAATTCTATACTACTCTCCACCATCTTCTGGACACTCATGCTCCAGCCACAACTCGTCTTTTACCTGACCGCCCCCCTACCCCCTGGCTCACTCATGAGATTGCCTGTGCAAAACGTGCCCGCCGCAGATCAGAGCGCCGCTGGCGCAAATCCAAACTCACTGTACATAGGCAACTTTTCCAAGCCTCTAAAACAAAAGTATCCACCCTCATTGCATCTGCAAAAACAAGCTATTTCCAAACCAAAATCCTGAATGCCTCTTCTTCAAGAGAACTCTTTACAACCATGAATCATCTCCTTGGCACACGAAAAGATTTACCTCTCCCAACAAAACACACAAATGAAGAACTCCCATCTGTATTCTCCAAGTATTTTACCACAAAATACAAACTCTTCGTGACAGGCTTGACAGGACACCCTGTCAACCATGCCCCCCTGACCCTTCCTTCTCTGGCATACCTCTTACTACTTTTACCCAGTCTCACAAGAAGAAATTCTCAACACAATCAGATCCATGTCGTTCAAAACCTGCGAACTGGATCCTCTTCCAGGTTGTCTCTACTCTGACTGTCTCCCTACTCTCCTCCCATTCATCACTGACATCATCAACACTTCTCTTCAAACTGGAACTGTCCCAGATTCTTTCAAGTCTGCTATTGTTCACCCTCTCCTCAAGAAATACAATTTAGACCCAAATGAACTGAAAAATTACCGGCCTATCTCTAATCTCTCTTTCTTGTCAAAACTCATCGAAAAAGTTGTCCTCAACCAGCTGAACTCTCACCTGTCTGCCAACAATCTTCTCAATCCTTTCCAGTCAGCCTACCGCCAGTGCCATAGCACTGAAACTTCCCTGCTACACATTCTCAACAATCTCCTCCTTGCAACTGATACTGGCAAAATCTCTCTCCTCACACTCCTTGATCTGTCTGCAGCCTTTGATACCATTGATCATGGTATTCTCCTTTCTAGACTTCATCATACTTTTGGCATCTCTGACATTGCTCTCTCCTTTTTCACTTCATATCTGTCAAACAGAAAACAAACTGTTCTCATTAATGGCACTTACTCTCAACCTGACCTGTGGTGTTCCACAAGGATCTGTCCTTGGCCCTGATCTTTTCACTCTTTACACCTCCCCCCTGTCCACCATCATCAACTCCCACTCTATAAAACACCACTTCTATGCTGATGACACCCAACTTCTAGACAGTGACACACCAGACAATATACAGCGCCTCTTGACTCGCACCACTGAGTGTTACTCGGACATTAAGAACTGGATGACGTTCAACAAACTTCAGCTTAATGACGACAAGACAGAAGCTATCCTCATTGGCACCCGTCAGAAACTTTCTCAGCTGCCTCCTCTTTCTCTCCCATTATGTAACACATCAGTCCCAATTTCTGATTCAGCTAAAAACCTTGGTGTCTGCATTGACTCTACCCTGTCCATGAACAACTTTGTTTCTCAAACTGCCAGATCTTGCTACTATTACCTCCATCGTATAAGCTTGATCAGGAAGTATCTCTCTGTGGAAACAACTGCAAAACTCGTTCTCTCCTTCATAATGTCTCGCATTGACTATTGCAATTCACTCCTGTCTGGTCTTCCTGCCTCCACCATTCACATCCTACAGCGCATTCAAAACAATGCTGCACGCCTTGTACTCAAAAATAAAAAAGCTGACCACATATCTCCTCTCCTGGCACGACTTCACTGGCTCCCTGTATCAAAGCGCATACAGTACAAACTAGACACCATATGCTACAAAAGCCTCAATAATGCAGCCCCCGATTACCTGTCAAGCCTACTTGAGATCTATGTTCCCTCACGTACCCTCCGCTCTGCCTCCGATCCTCTGACTTTTCGCTTTCCACGCACCAAGCTCAATACCTATGGTCCACGAGCCTTCTCTGTTTCTGGTCCACTTTCCTGGAACAAACTTCCTCTCTCTGTCCGTCAGCAACTTACTTTTGTCTCCTTCAAGTCCGCTCTCAAAACTCACCTTTTCTCCTCTGCATAAAATCCTGACCTCACTCATCCCCCCTCTGTAGCCTGTCTCCACTCGGAGGGGAATCACATTGTAATATATATTTGTATATAATATGCTCTCTATAATTTTCCATTGCTTTTATTCTTTTTCCCCATTTATAGCCATGTGTAAGTGTGTGTGTGCGTGTGTGTGCGCGCGTGCGTAAGTGTATGTTCAGCGCTTAGATTTGATTTTTATCGAGATTTTGCGCTATATAAATATTGTAATTATTATTATTATTATTATTATTATACTGTTTGTACCAGTGCATTTGCTTTCGTGTTCCAGTTTACTGTTCAAAGAGAACAGCACAAAATGCATCACCGCTAACCGAACAGTGTCACCGCCATCTCCATTGTATCAAGGTGCAGAAAAAACAACACTAAAGAAAGACTTCTATTTTAAAACAGAGCGAATGCATGATTTTTTTCCGACTTTTCCTCCCCTCTCCAAAAATCATAATGGCGAAGAGCAATGGGCAATGGCCACTATCTAAATGAGGCGTGATGGGCGGAGTGTAGACATAACCAGTTCATAAACCCATCAGGTACTCTCTTATTCCCCAGTTGACCCTACACTCTCTTTAGCCTCTCTTATCGTCAGCCTTCATTTCAACGTGCCCTATAGAGTTTCCGTCAAGAGATGTTATTTAGGGCACAGAGCTTCACTGAAACATGGCCAATCTCCTAGCCCAATCGAAGATGGTTATCTGGCCTTTCGTAAATTGACATGTGGAACCGTTGGTCACTTCCCATGGCAGCTTGTTTGTGGAGGAGACGGGCAAGACGTGTGGAGCCCTACCTGGACAGCGGGAACCATGCAGATGGTTATCTCTCTGCTTTCCTTTCCCTTCCCTCGTTCTTTCCTTCGTCTGTTGTTGACATCGCCCACTCTCACAGCCCTTCACTTCAATTCCGGTTCAACGCTAATAGTCCACCTTTATCACAATGCGATCAAAAGTTCCGGTATGCACTTACCAAATGCCACGACCCGTCTCGTCACCTTAACTGCCACTACCAGGTTTCCTTTCGTGTGTGTGTGTGTGTGTGTATGTGTGTGTGTGTGTGTGTGTGTGTATGTATGTGTGCGCGCGCGCGCGCGCGCGCGCATGCGCATGGGCACGTGCGTTTGTATCTGTGTGTGTGTGTGTGTGCGTGTTCTTTCACTTAACGTCTTTTCATTCTAAATGGTATTAGACGGTGTGTGTGTGTGCGTGCGCGTGCGTGCGTGCGTGCGTGCGTGTGTGTGCGTGTGTGTGTATGTGTGTGTGTGTATGTGTGTGTGTATGTGTGTGCGCGCGCGTGTGTTTGTATGTGTGTGTACTTTGAATATTAAGATCTAGTGACCTAATCACGAATTTTGCAGTCCTCTGTATATTGATCTAAAACAACAACGATGTGGCGACGGCAAGAACAAGTGAACCAATAACGACTAGATCTAGCTTGATTTGAATGGTACGTTTACGGTACACAATGCCACATATATCGGCACATCAGACCATGTCAATTAGAAATTGAGCATGGCCAATAGAGAAGGCCATTTGCATGTAAGGCTATCTTGCAGACTCCAACAAAGAGAACAAGCAATCGTAACGCTTCATGAAAGTGAAGAAGATATAGAAAAAGCGTGTACTGACTCATTATTTTCTATCGCTAGAGATAGTTGTACATGTACTTATGTTATTCATGGCCCGGCACACTGTAGAAGCCATACAAGGGCTGGAGAGATGTAAGACTGAATATTTATAACAAAATAAATGTTAAAAAAAACCCTGAAAACTAACCAACAGACTAAGCCACATTTGACATTTTAACATTTAAATGTCGACTTTGCTTCTAAACGTGAAAAGGTATTATAATGGCGGTATCATCGTCTCTCACTCGCTGCTTTACCTTCCCTGGCTGTGAATAAAGTCAACTACCCATACACAGCTGGGTAGACTAGAGGTCGCACGCACATACATATGGACATAATTCGCAGTCTCGTGCGGGCAGAGTGGAAGGCGAGTTCTTCCTCTGTGCCAGATGCATAACTCTTCTTTGCTTCTATACGTGCACAAACACTAATATTACCATAGCAATTTGTTCTCAAGAAAATAAGCTTATATGGAAAGCAAGGAGAAAGCATGGAAAGATAAATCTGGTTGGGGAATTTAGTATTAAAGGGACCAGTTTAATCTTGAGCAAAGGAATATATTCGCTCAGTCACTTTGTACCAGACAATGTTGCAAGGGTGTCAAATGGTCATTGTATCAAAAAACATGTCAACTGACACTCCTGTTTCACAGCACTTAACGATCATTTTCAACAGCTGGTCATTTAGTGGCGATGAAACTTAGTTACTCTGTAATACGACTACAGGCCATGTTGTGCAACATTGAAAATGGGCTTATCATTTGATTAAGATCCGGGGTTGGTGGGATGGGGGGAGGGGTGATGGAGGTGCTGGTTAGCGTAGAAGAACAACTCAATTCTTCCTGTCTGAGCGCACGGGTTTGCTCGGGTTCAGTACTAGCCCGAGAAAAACCGCACGCAGCCTTAAGTCCATTTCTCCTGTTCAGAGTTCGGAAGGTAAAACGGGGAGCAACAGAAGATGACCGCCGCCCTCATAACGCTAGTCTCAGAAAAGCTGAGGTTTCTACCTCCTCACTCCCATAAGGTCTAACTTCACGAGATTGACCTTTAACATCACCTTTTTTGTTTGCTTGTTTGTTTTGATTTGATTTGTTTTAATTCCCCGTGCTGGTCAGGCCAGCCGGAAGAACGAAGCAGGGACGTAGTGTGGTAGAGGCTAAGTTTCAGCCAACACCTCAGACTTCTAGTGCTTCACCAATTCAAACTACCAGCAGATCAAGTGTATAGACAAATTATACTTAGTAATTTGGGCGGTACAATGAGAAGCAAATGATCTCCAAAGTTAGCACTGCCTTTGGAAGGCCGATCAAGGCCATGTGTCAGGCTCGCCATAAAGACTGCAGCATACAGACCAGCATTCCTGAACGCTCTGTTGTACTGATGCGTGGTCTGGGCTATCTTCCGAGAACATATTCAAAAGCTGGAACAGTTTCAACAAAAGATGTATGTACAAGATCTGCAACATCACATTAAAAAAAAATCTTTAAGCATAAAGTTCTGAGGAATGTGTCTGGCCAAGCATTGTCTTGTCATCAAATGCCAGCTTCATTTGACAGGACATGTCCATATGTAAGACAAAAGCATCTCAAAGATGCTTCTGTACGGATTGTACATATGGTTAATTTTTTTAATATGCTTATAATTAAGTGTAGAATAGAAAGGACTAGCTGTAAGACAATTCCAGTGGAATCTAATGCTACTATCATTGAGTAATAAAGCGTTTTGAAGTTTTGAAGTTTGAAGTTTTAAAAGTTGAGGCAAGGTCACCGTGACCAAGCAAAAACAGTAAAGCAACCGCATCAATACCACCAAATGGGAAGACATTGCTCACAAAACAGCCGCTGTTCAACATACGACGGACCCATAGAAGCAGAATCCATGGCCGCAGGACTCCTTTTCAGGTTTTGACCTGAGGACAAGTATGTACCTCCAGGATCGGTGATCTATCGCGTATTAAGATCCGTACGAGTTGCTGAAGATAAGTATGCCTAATCATCTGTCTGATCGACGGGATAGTCTATCACTGAGGTAGGCTTATTCGTGGGGTTTGAACTGACCATTTAAACTTAGGCATTCGAGACCATTACTTGTGACAGATCTTCAGTCCGTACTTGAAAAACATACATCCACAAATAGCTGATAAATACCTGATGATGTTTCAGTTAACATCGTGTGTTCACGCACGCATTATTCAAATATGCATGCTAAAGATCCTTTAAGTCATGTCAGTGACTGGCGTATGGAAACATGAAAACACCCAGCATGCACACCCACCAAAGAGCCAGACTGTGCAACAACCTAGTAGATTGAGAGGTCAGCCCGGTTGACAATTTGCGTGCTCCGTGCTCCACTGAAAAGGCAGATTATGTGTAATGCGCAGCGAGTCCAAATGAGTTTGAAAAGTAGCGTATACAAAGATTGATTCATAATGATAACTTTAATATACCCAGGCATTCGCAGGCGGGCGCAGATTTTCGAGCGCAAGACCTCTGCACTGTCGAGGTGTTACGCTAATAGATTTCTGGGTAAAAACTGAGTGCACATAACAGTAACACTCTTATTACATGATTAAATAAAGTAGCACATGGTGAGGCCATTCTACGCGTAATAGTCGGTGTGACTGTGGAACCACGATAAGCAGTTGGCGAGAAAATTGGGAGAGGATCACACGCTCCTTCCGCATTTCAGAAATGCCCTGTGCTGGTCAGGCAAGACGGAACAACGATATACAACGATATTTCAGGCTTCTGGCGCTTAATCGCTTCCGACTGTCATCAACAGCCTTTCACCATGACATCTAAACTGTAGATAGAAGGAAAAACTCTTCAGCTTGCAGAAACTCCAAACCAAGACCAAACTGCTCAAAACTGCCTTGCGGGAATTGCTCTTCGCAGATAATTTGCGCACTGGCCAACGACATCCAGCGCATCACTGAGCGATTCGCTGCAGCCTGCAATCGCTTCAATTTGACAGTGAGCCTCAGCAAGACAGGCTGTTGCTTGGACAGTACGTTTAGCAGCAATGGATCTCTTGATGGTGAGGTGGCACACATGAACCCACACCAAGCGATGCAGACCAGAACGGGTACAAACTAATCCGTCTTATCACATAATCAGTGCTCTAACACCAAGACAAACTTTTTTCCACGGCCGGACCAGGAGGCAACAAGACTGATACACTGGCAGTTTGCAGCAAAATATGACATGCAGAGAGACAGGCAAGGCGCAGCAGCAGAGGTAGGCGACGTAACCATGCCCATCAACAATGGCCGCTCACACCTAATGTGAGGCTGTCGTCATGGCGCACACGGCAGCGACAAATCGGCCTGTGTGTTGCCTGCCCCCAAACCTTTGACGCTCCCAGCGGAAGTGGGCTAGTGGTGACTGAAAAGCCCCGAACGATGACAGAAAATCAGTAACGGCGGGAATGAGAGCAGCGGCACAAAGACAGTTCCAGCTCATTGCAGCCGTTATTGGATCCCATAATTCCCTGTTCAGTCAGCTATCGGCAAGGTCAGTGTGTTTCCTAAGCCTTTAAATTGTTGACCGGAAGTATTTGTCGAGGTCTTTCACAAGTGGGTGAATGGAGCACCACATGCCCAAACGGTAGTTTCAAATCGATGCAAATTGTTGGTGCCAGCACTGTAAAATGGATCCTGGATAAACGTTCCATCATGGCTGACAGGCACCTTCAGGCCTAGTGCAGACGGTGACAACAGTGCTGACTGCTGCTGTCGCCCTGTTGCTACAAACACCGTCAACGCCAGGGCTTCATGTCGGCATGTAGGCTGGTATTAAAGGCAATAGTCACAGTTTCCTTATTATCTCATTTAACCGACCGCAACCACCTTATGAAGAATCAAATCATGAAATAGAATACATCTTATTTAAAACCCTTTTCACGATGATTTAACCATTCCCTTATAGGCCCGGGTGGTTTAAATCTTCCAGTCTAATTGCACAGGATCAGCTCTGGCTCGGTGCACATAAATAAGTAAATAAATAAATAGGTAAATACATTCATTAATTAAATATGGGTGTACAGCCTCCATTGTCAGTGAGTACCTAGTTCTGTTCAGTGCAGGGAAAGATAACACAGTGAAGGAGGAAGTTTTCTAACAAAGGTCTAAAATTCTGCTACTAATTGACCGGCTATGGTCTAATGGCTGGAATAATTTTCTTCAGAGACTGGTTTTGACAACATTACAATGGCAAAATAACAAGAAGACAATGACACTTACGTGACGTAGGAAACATCTGCGGGTCATGTTTCGGTTATGCAAAGCCAGTCCCGAAAATTCGTCGGCAAGCCGACTACCTCTCTCTCTCCTCTCCTCTCTCTCTCTCTCTCTCTCTCTCTCTCTCTCTCTCTCTCTCTCTCTCTCTCTCTCTCTCTCTCTCTCTCTTGTGTGTGTGTGTGTGTGTTTAATTTTATTTAATTTTTTTCTGAAAATACAACACACTTTATTTATCATAATGAAAAATACGTTAAACCTAACCTCATACATGCATATGTAACTTCGGATATTTGTTGTCTTCGTTTTTGGTTCGTACAGAAAGGACAGGGTTTGTGTTCTCCAACGTGAAACATGTTTTAGAGGTAAACATGTTACAAAAATATCGGTGAGTATATCAGAACGCAGATCTCATCAGGTTAGAAATAGACACAGAAAAAAGTTGTTTTTTTAAATATGCATACAGGAAAAACATACTGTTACAGAAGTCGGTCCATAAGTGACTGACAAAGAGAATGAAAGTAGACTAGAGGTATGATGTAAACTGTGTGTGTGTAGGTACGTGTCTGTATATTTTCCCCAATCACACACAACTATGGTGATCAGTAAAAAACATGAAATCCCCTCATGCAAAGTAACAGCAAACGGCACAACCTTGACACAGGTTGATAAGTTTAAATACCTGGTAACGATCATTTCACCAGACGGCAGATGCACATCAGAAATAGCCAGCAGAATCGGCCAAGCCAAAACAACATTCAAGAAGATGGAAAGCATTCTTACCAACAAATGCCTATCAGTTAACATCAGGAAGAGAGTTCTTGAATGTTACATAGAACCAATACTGTTGTACGGTTGCAAGGCGTGGACAGTCAACAAGTAAAGTCAGAACAAGATTGAGGCAGCCGAGATGTTTCTAAGAAGGATGTTGAGAGTTCCTTGGACAGCAAAGAAAACAAATGAGACAGTTCTTGATGGAGGCAGACACAAGTAGGTCATTCATAAGGAAGATTAGGAAAAGGCAGGCAACATTCATAGGCCATTTTATGAGGAAAGTGGAATTGGAACATCTCGTCACAACGGGAAAGCTGGAGGGAAGGAGAGCACCAGGTAGACCCAGGGAGAAGATACTAGACGGACTTGCAGAGTGGCTGAAGATAAGGAGGGTGGAAGATATGCTTGAGGCAACAAGAGAGAGACAGATGGAAGTCCATAATCGCCAACGCCATGCAGCAAGGCACCTGATGATGATGATGACACACAACTATCCATTCAGTCACCTCATCTATCTCTGTAAACAAGACAGCAGATCAATATTTTGTAACCAAACAGGATTCTTCAGTTCATCTTTTTCCAGGCGGATCAACAAACACATAACATAAAGAGATAAATGTTCAACGTCCACTGTGCAATAGAAGGCAGGTAATCGTTTACTCAGTTCAGTTATTTTTTTCTTCCCAAACAGTCCCTTCACAAGGAATCCTTCACTGCACCAACACTTCACGGACAGTTCTCACAATTCAAGTTTCACAGCATCGATATCATTGTCCAGTACTCAGTTCATCACTGTATACGAATATATTTTTGTTACCGCACAATCCCGGGGAGCAGGACAGTCACCGAGGCGTCATTAAACGGACACGCCCAAGTATGCAGCAGAGTCCTAACAGCTTAGGACCAGGGGCTGGATCAGGCATCCACCCCTCCAACCATTGTCATATCGATGTGGCTCCGTCGTGAATCAATCAGACCATACAGCTCCCCACGTCGGAAGCTGTAGATAGGAAACAATTTGCTAAGTACTTCCATCTAAAAAATATATTGCTAAAAAATGTATGAGGTCAAAGGCCACATCATATCCAAATATACGGCCGATGGACATCCATCCCAAAATATTACTGTTTGCCTTTTAAAAGCTCACAGACAAATTATATTCACAGTGCCATACAGCAAATATTCTACTATTAATTTCCAAAGATGACCACAATTTTAACTTCATATCCATTAAACAAACAAATATCCTACAGTAAAGAATTTAAACAAAATTCACCACTCATGTTTCAAAAGTCCAAACTCTCAATACATAATATTGTCCACAAAAATTCACACTGAATGTACATCATTTGAAGATCAAAACCCCAAAACAGTAATTCATAAAACATTAAATCAAGAACTACAACTCAATACAACTCTTAACTGCCAAGATAATTCACTTCACTTTTACACAACTACGTTTCTTCACCTCAAAAGCTTACAACAAATTGTTTTTTTCCCTTATCAATCATTCATCCATGAATCCCGACTTTCCTATAACTTGTTTCACAATAGGCCAATTCAACTAGCTCCTTCATAATCTTTACAAGTCTCAATTTTTGGTAAAGTAAATTTCTCATGCTAACACTCTACAAATCCGAAGGTCAGTTATGCTGCAAAAGGAAACTTTTGTTCAACATAAGTAATCTAAAAAAAATAGAAAAAATTCACCAGCCTGCTAACACATTAGCAGCTTACGACAAGAACAGACTTTTTAGTTCTCGTCAGGCAGCAAGCGAACGCGACTGCTCAACCTGGCAATCTCTGTAGAACTGAATTTGAGTTCACAGATTTTTCAACACGCACTCCACGATTTAACTTTACAGCCAATCCCAAAACATTTCTCGTTTCAGCCAATTTGAACAAAGATACTGAAAACAACACTGGGTGCTCCAATCCACAAAAGCAAAATGAGCCAAAACGCCTCACACAACAGTGTGAGAATGTAAAAACAGCAGTGTGAAAATAATAACAGCACATCCATCACACCTACATATATAACTTCCGATATTTATTGATTTCATTTTTGGTTCGTACAGAAAGGACAGGGTTTGTGTTCTTTACAACGTGAAACATGTTTTAGAGGGAAAATGTTACGAAAATGAAAAAATTACAACACACCCAAGGAAATACTTGTAATATTAATGTTCATTTTGTTTTGTTTCTGTTTGTTTCTGAACGAGTCTCGAATTTCTAAACCTTGATAATACGAAGTCATACGAAAATAATAAGTTGCAAAAATAGAGCATAATTGATAGAATGCATTTAGTGTTAGTTTCGTATGAGTAATCTGAAATTTCTAGATGTTACATTTGGTGAAAAGTACTTAAGGCATTAAAAATACACATGTTTTTTCAATACATACATACACAGCTCGTTGATGCTGGATCTGGTTGGGTTTTTGTCCACAACAGAAAATAATGTATGTGTGTGTGTGCTGGTATGTTCGTGTGTGTGTTTGTGTTTTCGTGTGTGTGTTTGTGTTTTCGTGCGTGTGCGCGCGCGCGCGCGTTTGTGTGTGTGTGTGTTTGGGCACGCGCGCGCTGATTTATTACATTCAGTTATTGTTATTGCTTAATGCCGATGGTACACTTTTAATGTAAGACTCAAGAAGAGGTTTACGTAAACATATATATACACTCTACATGACTGTCACCGTTGGAAACTTGAAGTTAATGAAACTTAAACCAAGGTGAAAGTTTTTATTGTTCGAAACAGTCCACGTGATGTCTTTTATTGTGAACCGGAAAACAGGGAAAATTGTCGAAATTTTCAAATACTTTAGGATAAAATTGGGTACAAGTGGTAAACTTTATAAAGATAAAGCACACACACCCAGGAAAATAGCATTCACACATAATTATGATCAAACTCAGAAAGCTATCTTTTCTTTATTGCAAGCTTTGCCTGTAAATGTTCTGAATTTATTTGATACTACTGTTGCACCTATATTTTGGTATGATTGTGAATTATGGAGATGTGAGAGAACTTGAATTTACTTGAGAAATTGCAGTTCAAATGTTTGAAGCATTTATTAAAATTACCAAGATGCGTTATGACTAAAATGGTTTTCTAGTAAAACAGGGTAATACCTAATTGCAGTGTTGTTTAATTCTAAAATGACTCATTTTTGATGTGGCCTTTTGTCCAATGACAACACAAAGAAATGCTCTGATAAAGTATACAAACTTCCCCAGTGTTTAGGTTGGATAGGTCATGTTAAGAAAATATTGATCGACACGGATTTTCCTTTTGCTAGGGAATCTCAAAAGTTTTTTTGGGACACGTCCAGATTTTGTTAAAACGTTATTTACTCACCCCAGGCTAATCGTCATTAAGACTGGAAGAAAGCTTTGGAAAACTGATAAATGCATATCGTATTAACATTTCAAAAACAAAATTGCACTCATCATCATCATCATGTGCCCTGCAGCAAGGCGTTGGCGATCATGGCCCTCCATATGCATTTATCCCTTGTTGCTGCAAGCACATCTTTCACCCTCTCTGTTCTCAGCCACCCATGCGAGTCTGGCCAATATTTCCTCCCTGGGTATACCTGGTGTTCTCCTTCCCTCCAGCTTTCCTGTCGTGACCAGGTGCTCTAATTCCCCTTCCCTCATAAAATGGCTTATAAATGTTGCTCGTCTTTTCCTAATCTTCCTTATCAAAGATCTTCTTGTGTCTGCCTCCATCAAGACTGCCTCGTTTGTTTTCTTTGCTGTCCATGGAACCCTCAACATTCTTCTTAGAAACCACATCTCGGCTGCCTCAATCTTGTTCTGGCTTTGCGTGTTGATTGTCCACGCCTCACAGCCGTATATTATCGGTTCTATGTAACATTCAAGATCTCTATTCCTTATGTTAATTCATTGGCATTTGTTGGTAAGAATGCTTTTCATCTTCTTGAATGTTGTTTTGGCTTGGCCGATTCTGCTGGCTATTTCTGATGCGCATCTGCCGTCTGGTGAGATGACCGTTCGCAGATATTAAAACTTATCAACCCGTTTCAAAGTTGTGCCATTTGTTGTTATTTTGCATGAAGGTATTTCATGTTTATTTGTTTTATCTTATTACCATGACTTCAGTCTTCCTATTTAGCTCTAACCCTTTAATTTTGCTTTCTATTTCAATCATATTCAAAACGTTTTGTAGGTCCCTTTCATTTTCTGCAATTAGCACGGTGTCATCTGCGTAACGACTGTTCTTAATCATTTTTCCTCAACCTTTAATCCAAGGCATTCTTCTAGATTTCTCATGCTGGTTTCGCTGTAAAGTGAAAACAAATCTGGTGACAGAACACAACCTTGCCTGACTCCACTGCTATTTATTCCCAATACATATTCCTGGTTATTCATAGATCTTTTCCGTCAATATTGAATCTTTCTAGTTGGTTGATCAATTCTTCATGTCTTACCCGATCGAGAGCCTTGGTATAATCAGCAAGGCATAAATATAAATCCTTGTTCAGCTCAATTGACCTCTCTATGATAGTTTTTAGGATTGTTCAGCTCAATTGACCTCTCTATGATAGTTTTTAGGATGTACATGGCATTAATAGTTCCTTTCCCTTCCACAAATCCACATTGTTCTCCTGCTATTTCTCTTTTGATTCCGTTCCTTTTCCTCATGATGATTCTTAATAGAATTTTTATTATATGTCTCATCATGCTGATTGCACGATGGAGTTCGCATTCTATAGCCCGTTTTCTTTGGAAGTGAAATGAAAATTGATTTTGACATATATTATCTTTGGGGTTTTTCCTGTGTCATAAATATCATTTAGGAGGACTGCTATTCTTTTAAATACTGAATTCCTCCAGGGCTTCAATCATCTGTGTGGTAATATCTTTTTCAATGCTGCTTTAACTTCATCTTTCATTATGGGTGGTCCTTCAACGTTCTTACTTATGTGTTCATTTCTGTCATCTTCAAAAAGGCCTTTAATGTACTCTCTCCATCTGTCTAATATTTTGTCTTTCTCAATGATAAGCGTACCATCTTTCCATTTTAAGCAACTGTTGTGCTTGTCTTTTTCCTGCGGGCAATTTCTTCAATTTTTCTGTACATACAATCAAGATCTGTTTTGCACTAGAAAAATACATTTTACAGTTAATAGATATTTACGTTTTTCTTTTGATTAAATTTCAATCCAACTTTCACAAGCTTGAGGCTGAATCAGGGTAAGAAAAGAAAAAGGCAGAATATGTAATGTGATGGATTTCATTGTATTTTCGAATGTTGTATGTTCCATGATGACTGTTTGAATTTTATTCAACAAAAATGCCTGTCTGTCAAATCAGTGTTCTCATCGTGTGACTTTATTTCTGGATGGAAAGAAGGATCAGTTGAAATCAGCTAAATCTATCCAATTTTCTATATTACTATCGGTTTATTCTGAACATTTGATTATCTTACCGTAAGACAATTTCAAGTGTACTTTTTGATGGTCTGTTATGTATTCTTTCTGCTTAATGTGATATGTTGATTCCGTTGGATTTTCGTTTATTTGTTGTAATCCTGCATGCTCCAATTAGGGTTAAAAGGTCCGTTATATATTGGAATCAAATATTGTTTCTGTGTGTGTGCGTGCGTGCGTGTGTGCGTGTGTGCGTGTGTTGTGTGCACATGTGTTCTGAATCGATCATTGTGTTTTAACAAACTTATACATATTTCTCAAGTTTAACTCATATTCTGTTTTCCAAGTTCAGTTATGCAAATTGTGATGTGTCAATATTATTTTTATGTTAACCAGCAATGGATGGATGATGATGTTGAGAAGGAGGAGGAGGAAGAAGACGATGATGATAATGATGATGATGATGATGATGATGATGATGGTGGTGGTGGTGATGGTGGTGGTGGTGGTATCAGTGTGTTCCCAAAAAAAGATGCGCCAGGAATGAAGTGGCTTGTTTTAAGTCATCCCAAGTGACAGTCACAAACACATACTTGGAATGGAAGGTAAAGGTTTTCAGGGGAAGACTTCCAATTTCTCCAAGTGCCATCGTCATGACGACAATGTCCATCTTCTCTCTCCTGCGTACGAGTGCCCTCTAGCCATTGCACTATCCAGCCGGCCACTTCGAACATACTCATACATGACCCATTTGTCGGTAATGGTAATCCAAGAGAATGAAACAGGGACGTGAGACTATGAGAAAGATATGGCCAACTAGCTGTCCTCTGTCTGTAGTGAAGATGTTGAGATTTGTGTGCATTCTGCTTGCGTCCAAATGATTCTTTACAGCAGGCAGAAAACATCTTGCCAAGTTAACACATGTAGTGAAATGTAGCTTGATGTGGTGAGTGGTGAGAGGGTGATGGCAGTAGTGGTTGGGAGAGGGAGAGTGGTTTGAGGAAGGAGGGAAAAGCGAAGTCGTGTGTATAATAGGAGTAAAAGGCAGGAGGAAGAATGAAGTGTTCGTTTGCCATTCTCACTGTCCTCAGTCACGCTGTCACACTGTCATGAGGTGTTTTATATAGTGTTTGTCCACATGTTTCTTTTCTTCGCTCTTTTTAAAACTCTTTCCTCAGTAGCGTCAGCACAGTAGTCGTCTTTACAGGTGTAGTCAAATTTCAGTCTGATAATTTTCCGATTTGTTGTCTTTTCATTGCTTCATCGTGTCTGTTCTTGTGGTTATTGCATCACACACACACACACACACACACACACACACACACACAAGAGAGAGAGAGAGAGAGAGAGAGAGACACACACACACACACACACATACACACACACACACTGTTTTGTAGTATTTCCTCTTGAATGCTTAGCTTTCAGGCATCAGGAAAAATCCTCTCCAAAGTGCAAAGTTTTAACCTATGTCAAGAGATAACTTTTCTTTCCTTGCGTGGCCATACTGGTCCGTTTAGTTGACCTATACAAGACTGTCCAAACCATTTTCAAGCTGGTCGACAGAATCGTCAACTATAATTCTGTACTTACTCATCTTGATTTCAGTTTGAGTTTCAGATTTCCCAGGACAGCATCTCTATAGGCCTACTTGGCATACATTCCAGATACGCCAACGCTTCAAATGCCATGTGATGGAATAAAGTTCTAAAACGATCAGTGCATGAGCCATAAGCCTGTGCACAGATCCTAAGAGCTGATGCGTTCTTGAGGTTCTCTGTCTCTATCTTATGGGTTGAGAGTTAGATAAATTTCACATGGAGAGAAAGAGTAAAAAAAAAAAGTTCTGACAAGAAAAAACAAAAAAAACAAACAAACAAGTAAAACCGCAGACTCCATAGGTTGATCTGAATCCTGTTTGTAAAGCTGCAGTAAATAAATCAATAAATACATAAATATGTAAATATATAAATGAACAAAAATACAAACAAGATCAAGATGGCCAAGGCATTCTAACAATTCCTCCTTTTCCGTGAATTAAAAAAGGAAAACCAACAATCATCTCTTCCAGTTACTTCTCTACAAGAAATATAAATGTGAAAAGGTGTGCGTGCGTGCACGCCTACGCACGCGCGCGCATGTGTGTGTATGTGTGTGTGTGCGCGCTCGCGTGTGTTTTGAGAAGGGAGATTTAAAAAGAAAGTTTGAAAGTTAGAAAATGGAAATGTCTGATTGGTTTAAACATAAAAATATGATGGTAAGGCCATATTGATGTTATTCTTTTTATGCCATGTAAATGATAAAAATGCTGGTGATCTTGAAAAATAATGGGTTTCGGACGATGAAACTGTTACATATTGAACGTTATCATTTGACTATACTAGTCAAATATAATGAAATTTAGCTCTCAGACGTACAAGGAGATGTGTATATATCAACAGTCTTGTGGTTGTGATTTGCTACTGTATCAAAGTCATCCAAATCTCAACATTGGCGGTTTGACTCAAGGTATTACTGAAACTGTGAAATCGAAAAAAAATCGAACCGCAATACAAATGTAAACATAGCTGAAAAAAAAAACGGGCCTAAACTACCTGAATCTGCTTCTGCACATCATCTTTCCTTAGCAGCGAATTTATTAGACTTGTACCCAATTTTCAATCCTAAGATAAAGTATGTAAGGCTTTACAGAACACATGTGGGTGAATGGACCGCAAGGCATAAAATAAGAAGAAATGACAAAAAGCAAAGGAGCAAGGCAGAAACAAAGACAGTGGCAGAAAAGAGGAAATTTCTGTCACAGAATTTTCAGAAGAGCCCCTGGCATCCCCATGGGGGAGTCTTTTTTCTCTATTAAATCTTAAATCATTGTGTGTATCACTGATTGATTGTTCCTACTGCACACAAATTGACTTAACTTTCTTTTTCTGCTCAGCGTGTTAGCTGTATGCAGAGAGACACAGAGATGGAGAGAGAGAGAGACAACAGTGCATCTCCTGAAAAAAAAATCAACTCTTCTTTCCAAGACTGTTAACTGTTATGTTGAGATCCAGAATTGGATGATATAAAATAAGCTACAGTTTAATGGAGGTAAGGCTGGAGCAATGCTCATTGGCACCAAGTGCAAGCTTTCCACTGTAACGTTTTATTCTATCCAACTAGTGGACAGCATTATTGTACTTTCTTACTTAGTCAAGAACATTGGCGTTGTTCTTGAATCTCAACTCGCTATACATAAATATATCACCCAAACCTGTCAGTCATGTTACTGTCAGCCGTGACGTTTCAGTTCTGTTCGCGGTTGTCTTAACACCAGAAGCATCTAAACTTGCGACATCTTTTATCTTGTCTCGTATTGATTATTGTAACACACTGCTCTCTGGTTTGCCTGCTTTTTCTGTCACATGGCTCCAGCACATTCAGATTTCTCTGTCCACCTTGCCCTTTACAAAAAAACAAAAAAGAGGCATGATAATATCACTCCTTGCTTCACTTTCTCCACTCAAATAATTTCATGGAAAATCATTACATTATGCTACAAGTGTGTCAATGGCACTGTGCCTATTTATCTTTGTGACCACCTCCGAATCTACACTTGCCCGACCTCTCCATTCTGCTTCTGATACCACTTGTTTACAAATGTCTTCGATACACATGTACTACAGTCGGTCGTTACGCTTTTTATGTGTCTGGTCCATACAGATGGAGCATGCTTCCCTGTCTGTTCGACAGTCACATACTCTGTTTTCCTTTAACTTGAAGACATACACTTTTTTCCCCTGGCAGTGAACACCCCCCCCCCCTCTACATGTGTATCCTTTCGCCCTACTCCCCTCCTGTCCTTCCCCTCTAAGTCTGTGTATGCTTTAAACCCTTGAGTTTGGTCAACGTAAGTAAGTGCATGCTTTGGTGAATGATAAGAGTGCACACTTTGATTTGTTTTATATGTCAAGATTTGGCACCGTATAACTGTTATTATATTGTTTATTATTATTATCATCATCATCATCATTGTTATTATTATTATTATTATTATCATTATTATTATTGTTATTGTTGTTGTTAGTGTTCTTCTTCTTATCATTGTCATTGTCATTATTATCATTATTGTTATTATTATTATTATTATTATTATTATTATTGTTGGTGATGTTCTTGTTGTTGTTATCATCATCATCATCATTGTTATATTATTTATTATTATTATTATTATCATTATTACTATCATTATTATTATTATCATTGTCGTTTGTTATTATGACACAGAAGAAGAAGAGGAATTCCTACGCTGTTTCAAAATGCATCACACATGACTACAGTTGGAATGGGCACAATGAGGCTACACTACTACAGAAAAAAGTATTTTTGTGTGTATTGTTTATTTCAGTGTAACACAGACCAGCAGACTTCAGACTTTGGACTTCAGAATACTTAATTACTCAAAGATAATAGCTTTAGGTACCAACAGAAAGGATAAGACAGCCACATTAAATATCAACAGAAAAGTCATCCACTCGCACTTGTAAAATGGCCATTTTTATTGCAAGTTGTTGCTCCCTTTTATATTAAATCTCAGCGATCGTATCGGCACATATTGATGTAGGCCCTACTTCTGTCCACACTGCACTGTCATAAAAGCTATAAAGATTGTGTACTATTTCTGCAAGGAAAATTCAGTATGATGAAGCTATTGAAAAACACTGCTATAATGAAACATCGTTCAGCACTTCCAACTTCACCAAACAATTCAGTAACTTTCTAATGGTGCACTAACCGACCTACTGCTGCACTTACAACACAATTCTGATTTTTCTTTAGAATCATAGCGACGTTACCAATGCTATAAATCATCGCATTATGCAAACTTTCTCACTCTTCTGCCATTTTATAGTTTCAATATGCCTGACAAATGCAATTATCTTCCATTTTGTCAGCCAGGGCAAAAACGCGGAGGGTGTGGAAATATCGCATCCCCTCACAAATGTAACGGTAATGCATCTTTTAAGGCAGTGTTGGAGAGCAAATAGGCAAGAAAGGTGTGGAGAGAAAAAGGCTAATTGTATTAAGAGAGAGGTGCCGCACACACCGTCAGAGAAATGATGGCGCTAATGTGCTGCTAGACACCGGCCAGCCACTGTAAGCTGCAGCTTTCACGTCACGTCTCAGACCACAACCAGACTGGAGGGGGAGGTGGAAAGGATGAGGGGAACACTGTGATGTTCCCCCACTTACTGTCTGTATCTACGAATGAGCCATCCTTACCAACACTATGGCACAGTTCGCCCATCCCTTATGTCTGTATAGAGTCTATGTGTCTGCCCATCTGTTTTTCTGTTTATATCTCTTTCTGTCAGTGTGTGTGTGTGTGTGTGTGTGTGTGTGTGTGTGTGTGTGTGTGTGTGTGTGTGTGTGTGTGTGTGTGTGTGTGTGTGTTTGTGTGTGTGTGTGAGAGAGAGAGAGAGAGAGACAGACAGACAGACAGACAGAGAGAGAGAGAGGTGGAGGAAACAGAAGCTGATAGCGACATCACCTAACGACGTAATGGATCCATGGTCACTGTTTTCAGCCATCAGTAATTAGCCATGACACCTATTGCGCAAACACCAGGCCCTTAAACAAGAGCTGTCGGGCTGGGCCGTCAAGCTGTGTTAGATGCCGACGCCGTTTTAACAGCCGTATCAATTCAATTAGCCACTAACGGCCGGCCTTGCCTCTCCGTCACAGAAAAGAACTGGCCACATTGAAACATGAACAGGCTCAAGACAATTTGTTAGTACGCACCCTCACATCTCTTCCCGACTGTACTGTTATTACGAACTGTGCTCCGTAGCGTTTAGCCCAAACATTCCAACAGTGTTTTTACACAGAGACAACAAATATGCACTCACACATACACACATGCGCGTTCACTCATACACACTCACACTCGCCAGAAGGGAGGAGATATTTTTGGCTTTTTTTCATGTAGCAATTCAGTTCACAGCTGCATGCGTACGTTCAAATTGGCTTGCCTGTTTTCAAAATCACAATTATGATCATGCTAACTCAACATATTTTAAAGGTGTCAGGAACGGCAGATGGTTAAAACTGTAAGCACCAATCAATCCATCAATCAATCAGTCAACCAATCAATCAATCAATCAATCTATCTATCCATCCATCTATCTATCGATCGATCGATGGATCTGTCTATCCCTCTATCGATCCATCTATCTATCTGTCTGTCTGTCTATTATTATTATTATTATTATTATTATGAACATTTAGTACGCCTAATCAAATTAATGCCCTAGGCGTTTACAATGGCAAAACATATAACCAGAATCACAAGCACACACACCCACAGAAGCACCCACACACACACAACACACACACACACACACACAAACACACACACAGCATGACATGCAAATACAATGACACATTGACACTAAGACACTATAATGTCACCATTACATTACATGGGGGGAAGGGGGCAGAGATTACCAGTTTTGGGAAACAGGTAAGTTTTGAGGGAGCGTTTGAATGTGGACAGAGAGGGTGAGTATCTAAGAGAGCGAGGTAACTGATTCCAGATGGTTGAAGCTTGATAGGAAAAAGAACGCTGCCCAAACCTTTTAGTGCGGACTATGGGGATACTATAGAGACGGGTATCAGATGAGGACCGCAAAGCTCGAGATGGCGTGTAGAGATGTAACAGATGGGTGAGATACTCAGGACAGGAAGACTCAATAGATTTGAAGCAGAGGCAGGCAATCTTGTAGGATATTCTTTGCTGAACAGGGAGCCAGTGGAGAGAACAGAGCAATGGCGTAACATGGTTAAATTTTGAAGAGCGGAAGATGAGACGGGCAGCATGATTTTGAACTTTCTGAAGTTTGTTAATGAGATGAGAGGGGGAACCAGAAAAAAGAGCATTACAGTAATCGAGACGGGATAGAACAAATGCACAGACAAGAGCCTTTGTCGTGTCTTCTGAGAGGAGGTGTCTATCTACCTATCTTCTACCTCTCTACCTATCTGTCTATCTACCTATCTGTCTACCTATCTATCTATCTACCTAGATATCTATCGATCGATGTATGGATCTGTCTATCTATCTATATATCTATCTATCTATCTATCTATCTCCTGTCTATCTATCTATCTATCTATCTGTCTATCTATTTACTCATTTATTGATCCCGTCTTTTGCCGTGCTTTAAAAAATTACATTACTCTCATGTCGCCCACTTTGGCTCGGCAGCTCATTACCAAACTCGAAGTTATTCCGTCGCAGCCCTATAAAGAGCACAGTAAGCTTACATTCCGTTGTTAGAGTACCACGCTGATCGGTCCCAGCTAATATGGGCACATGTAGTGATAGACAGGCATCTAGTTCTGTCGCACCGATAATCATAATCGTTCTGCTATGCTACAAGGCTCGCGAACATACAGAGCTAAATTTTTAATTTTGTTGCGTCATTCTACTAGTTTCAGTTCAGTTCTGCTGATAATTTGTTATTACAGAAACAAACAAATGATAAGCAACCTGCTTATGAATTATTCTGAACAGAGAAGTTACGACCAAACTTGCCCAAGATTGAAATAGAAAACGAAAGACTTGAAAAAGATCCTATGTTGGTCAGTGATATTCAAGTAGGAGCAAAGTATGGTCACATAAATAGCATTTTCATTTACCAAACAATCTTTAACTTGCCTCAACCTATCCCTTGAAGTATAAAAGCTATTAGTCGGACAAAACAAGAAAGAATCAACCTGACTGCCAAAATAAAGCTCAAGCTAAAGAAGAACTGGATGGAAACAACAACAAAGAGACAGCAGTGCAACGTAGGTTTTCTGAGAAACCACATTAGTACGAGAGGAATACAGATTGAAACTGTCCAAGTTCCAGGTACTGCAAGAACTGACAGGGAATGAGACCACGATGGAACATCAGTGGAAGAACATTAAAGACATGCTGACATCAACATGTGAAGAAGTAATCAGCCACAGAAAACAATACAAGAAGTGGATATCGGCAGATACATAAAGGAAGATCAAACTGAAGAAGCTGAGAAGTCAGCAGTAAACAAGAGCTGCACAAGAACATTAAAAGCAAGGGCTCAAGAACAATATACAGAAGCCACTAGGGAGATAAAGAAAAACATTGAGGGAGACAAAAAGAAATTACGTAAACAATCAAGCAGAAGAAGCAGAATAGGTAGCAGACAGTGGCAACCTGAAAAATCTTTGACATCACCAGAAAGTTGTAGGTCAAATACAGGAAACATGAAAGACATGTCAAGGATACGGCCATACCAGGCTGACAACACCGGTTTTCGTCTGATCGCCGAAGTTAGGCAACGTCGGGCCCGGTTAGTACTTGGATGAGTGACCGCCTGGGAACACTGGGTGCTATTGGCAACTTTTAAAACTGCGGGCTGATTGGTTCTTTTGATAGAGCCGTGGACTCAGGATCCAGTATATTGAGTTCAGTCCCAGCCCGCAACATTAAGCGTTCGCCCGTTTGCTGCCCATCTTAATTATTCTGGTGGTGTCTCAGTTTAGTGTTTCATAGATCTTCTCCTTTTCTTCTCCTCAGTTCAAGACCTTGCCAACACATAGGGTTTTGCGCAGGCTCAGGAAGTCTGCCAGATAATTGCTGGCAGCTTTCGGGGGAGCGCATACGGAATCGTCCGAGTGCGATGTGGCTGTCTTAAACAAAGTCCAAAGTGGCAAAAGAGGACCAGCTCAACAGATGGGCAGAACACCTTGAAGAATTTCGGCACAGACCCAAGCCATCCAACCCTCCAGACGTCCAGCCAGCCCAAACCGACCTTTTCTATCAGCTATGAAAGGCCCAGCATAGAGAAGAGGAAATCAAGAATGCAACACTATATCTGGAAAGCAGCAAGGCAGCAGGACCAAATGACATCCCTTCAGAAGCTCTTAAGGCAGATGTAGATACCACCGCTGAGCTGCTGTACCCATTGTTTGGAGCAATCTGGGAAAAAGAAGATGTAGCACCAGAGTGGAAAGAGAATTACCTTATCAATCTTCCTAGGAAAGGCGAACTTGGTAAATGCTCCAGTCTCTGGAAAAGTATTTAACAGAATCATGATGGAAAGAAGGAAAGACGCGGTTTGTCTCCAGTTTAGAGTACCAGCGAGCAGGATATGAACCAATCCTGTGCCGACCAGATTATCATCTTCCATGTTAGCACAGAACATTCCTTACAGTGGAAGTCCTTCCTCTGTATCAACTTTGTCGGCTGCAAAAAAGCATTTGACAATGTGAACAGAGACCCTGTGGAAGCTGCTTTGACACTGTGCAGTGCCCACCAAGCTGACCAACAGAGTTATCCACGGAGAACAGTTTAACAGACAGTTCCAGCCAAGACCAGTGTCAGGCAAAGATGTCTGTTGTCACCATTCCTCTTCATGCTTATCAATAACCGGAAAATTAATGAAGGAATGTTTTATTCAGTGTGTGCTTACAGTCGTAATTTTAGAACGAAAAAAATAAGATAAGGGTTGAAGAGAAGAATGGGAACAATTTAAGTGAACAGCATTTCATAACTATTGAATAACGGTGTCAAATAATAACATAAAAATTCAATACCAGTTTATAACAGTCTGTCAAATGGGGATCTGAAAATTAGCTGGACAATTGGAATAATGTCATTCTTTTTGTTGTACACGAAAAATCGAATTTGCTGTTTCTATTGTAATAGGACATTCAAAGAACAGATGGTGGATTGACAGAGATTTTGAACAAACATGTACATTTTGTGTTTGTCGTCCAAGTGTTAAGTTTTAATTTGTACATTAAGGACGAATACAGAGCTAATTTCATAAACTGATAGTCTTACATTATTAAACGCTGTGGCATTTGCATAATTTAATGCATTGTCTTTTGCTAATTTGTCGGAATGTGACGGAACTCAGCAAAAACCTATATTAACACCGCTTGATGAAATACAACGGATTAGATGTTTGATCGAAAAAAACGATGTCACTGCAAGCTTGATTTTCGTCCTATTTCAAACTATGTAACACTGTACGCAGTAAGTAGCTTTTTTGTCACTGAGAGACAGGTTCAGCTAGGTAGTCATATGTAACATTGATTTAGAATAAACACAAAATAAGATATTGCAGATATCGTATGAGAAGGTGTTAATTAATATAGTTAAGTGCCATCAATATCACGTATTATTCTGTCAGTTGTAAAGATAGAGAAGCTTTTTCCAATGTAAAATGATTTTTATACCTTTAAAGCAGGAATGGCAAATCCAGCTCCACCGTCAGTTGCATCTAATTCAGACCCCTTGTTGAAGATTTTTGGATGATTGAAATAATGTGTGGTTAAGTGAGGTTTCATTTCTGATACTAGAATATTTATTGTTTTATTTAAATCATGTAGTGTATGTCAATTTTAGCTTAAGTTCCCAGGAAAGTCTAGTTGGAAGAAGTGGCATTACCGAAATGTTCACATTAATACAGTTTTTATTCAGAGGATCAACAGCAAACTTTCCAGTAGGTTGAATAGTATGTAACTTTCATACTTTCGTAGGATAATCAATTTCTGAGTTATACAGTAATTCATCCTTTCGAACTGTTTACGGACAGAGCTCTGTTAATATACTTTGCCTCTGCTGATTGCGTTGTTTTGATAGCGGCTATATTTGCTTTCTTTATTCGATTTCACTATGTTTGTATGAATAGACATACCGAGTGCCAAAATTGTTTCCACTGTCAACACTTTGTAATTTTCTTGATGATATGTTATAAACAGCAAAATATACCTCTTGTCTATAAATTAGTTTTGATCAAACCGGAGACCGCTAGATGCAACATGATTTTAGTGTCTTGGCTCCGGGACTGTTTGTTGATTATTTTTAAGAAATTAAGTCTTTTGCTGGCGTTTGTAATTAGATACTCTATACTGTGTCTCCAACTGAACTTTGCTGTTAACTATACTCCAGTTTATAAGGAAGTGTATTGCCGTCTAATTCTAATAGAGAGAAACTTTTAGGATTTTCACGACTGTTAAAAAAACATATCTTTTCACTCGATAACTCCAGACCATTGTCTTTCATGTAATTACTCAGTTGTCAAGTCCACAGTGATAAAGCTTTTGTACATAGTTGTACTTTTGTTTGTTTGTTTGTTTGTTTGTTTGTTTGCTTGTTTTCAAAAGTTCTTTTAATCCAAATGGCAAGCGTTCTTTAACAAATATTTTGGTAAATTATGAACAAGTATACTGAACAGTACGGGGGCTATGACTGACCCCAGATATATACCCATGTTAAGATCTTTAAACGAATGGCACACAATTCCCAATTTTACACATATAGATCTACAAGATGAGAAAATTTTAAAATAGTGATACATTTTACCTGTTATACCAATGCCTTTTAATTTGTAAAGCGGTCTAGAATGCCCCACTGTATCGTAGGTCTTCTTCACATAAGAAAACGCAGCCAAAGTGCTTTTGTCTACAAGAAAATTGCCTTTTGATTTAATTTTTTAAGTTTTACTAAATTATCCACGTACATCGCCCTTTCCTAAATCCAGCCTGATGTGCTGGTATAATATCGTTTTGTTTTTCATTGTTTTCTTTTTAACAGTAATGAAACAATCGTTTCTGAAGAATCTTTTCCATTAAATTCCCAGTATGAGAAATTAAAGCTATTGGTCTCTAACTGTCAGTAACTGACCTAGATTTGCCTGCCTTAGACTGCTTCCAGGCTTTTGGAAGAGCTCCATTAAACCAATATTGTTTTGGAAAAATGAGTATAAGAATTCTTTCCCCTCATTGGTAAATGATTAAGCATCTTACAGGAAATGCCATCTAAACCAACAGATAATTTATTAGATGAAAAAGATGCCAAAATGTCCATCACTTCGTCACGTGTAACGGGAGAGTGAATGTAATGGCTCTCTTTAGAAGTTGGTTATCATAAATGATTTTGTTGTTGTTCCTTCCTAAGGTTACCATAATTTGATTTCAAATTAGCCGACTGGCTGTTTTCTGAAAAAAAAAATGTAGGAACGTGTTGATATTTTCAAATGAACTCAAAAATAGACTATCTTTAAACTTATTTGGATAAACTGGCAGTGTATAACCATGTTTCATTTCTTTAATTTTTTTTCACAATTTGTACATACCCTTTCAGTCAAATACAAAAAAACTGTTACAAAAACTGGAAACTGATCCAATACTACTTCTTTGCTTGTGCTACCGCTCTATTACATTAAATTGTAGATTTCTTTTTATTCAGATGATGTTCAGATGTTTTATTTTTAAGTCGTATTTTTTAATGCAACAGCCTCTTCACATTCCTTTGACCACCACACATTTTCACTGTACTTGCCTGATTTTACCGACTTACATACTGGAATAGAAGACAAACCTGCTTTTAAGACAGCTTAAAAAATAGAACAAAACACATGTATATTTCCATGCTTCATCAAGTCTATGTTGTAACTGAAGACTGTTATCAAAAAGTATGTTGTACGACCGAAGATAGTTATCAAAAGCTACCTAGTCAGCAGTTTTGTCTTCCTATTCACAATGTGTATTGGCATCTGTTTTCTCCAAAAGTTTAATTTCAATTGGTAGATGATCATTTTTTTTCTGTCCATAATTGTCCTGGGGAAACTACGATGGTGGTTTCCCCTTGCCTTCCATCGTTTTTTTTTTTTCAGGGTTAACTCCCTTAACTTTATTTTCTCCCGAGATGTCCACAAGGCAATGGAGCTATTTATCCATAGCTTGGGGATCTGGTTCGTGGGCACCAGGGCATATCCACACGCCGGTGGGCCTGAATGCCGCACGTCTGGGGGCCAGACCTCCTCCGAGTCCCTCGAGATTTATCCCGAGTCCGTGAGGTGCTCAGTTACATGTCGCCAATGAGGCATAACGTAGGGCTTGCTGATGGAGAGGCTATGTACGACAGGAAGAGACTTACGCAATCTGCTCTTCTTTTCGCATAGCTGCAAGCAGCAGTACTAGCCAGTGGTGCAGCTGAAAGTGAGAGGTGATAAGCACGCAGTCACTAGCCGACACACTAGACGCATCACATCCGCCGTTGACATGTTGCATCATAATACATGGATACAACCCTGCCGATGACATGATCATTCTTTGAAGGACCACCCATAATGAAAGATGAAGTTAGAGCAGCACTGAAAAAGATGAAACCAGGAAAAGCCCCAGGACGAGACAACATTACTACAGAGATGATTGAAGCCCTGGAGGAATTTGGCATAGAAAAAAATAACAGTCCTCCTAAATGAAATTTACGACACTGGAAAAATCCCCAAAGATATGTCAAAATCAATTTTCATTGCACTTCCAAAGAAGACAGGGGCTATAGAATGCGAACTCCATCGCACAATCAGTTTGATGAGTCATGTAACAAAAATCCTATGATGAGGACAAGGAATAGAATCAAAAGAGAAATAGCAGAAGAACAGTGTGGATTTGTGGAAGGGAAAGGAACTATTAATGCCATATACATCCTAAGAACTATAATAGAGAAGTCAATTGAGATGAATAAGGATTTGTATTTATGCTTTGTTGACTATACCGAGGCTTTCAATCGGGTAAGACATGAAGAATTGATCAACCAACTGGAGAGACTCAATGTTGATGGAAAAGATCTACGAATAATCATAAATATGTACTGGGAACAAACAGCTTCAATGAGAATAGAAAACACTATAAGCTCTTTCCAAAACATCGAAAGAGGAGTCAGACAGGGTTGTGTTTTGTCACTAGATCTGTTTTCACTTTACAGCGAAAACATCATGAGAAACCTAGAAGAAGACCCTGGATTAAAGGTTGGAGGGAAAATGATATAAACAACATTCGATACGCAGATGACACCGTGCTAATTGCAGAAAATGAAAGGGACCTACAAAACCTTGTGAATATACTAGAAATAGAAAGCAAAGGTAAGGGGTTGGAACTAAACAGCAGGAAGACTGAAGTCATGGTAAAAAAAAAATGAAATCCCCTCATGCAAAATAACAGCAAATGGCACAACCTTGACACAGGTTGATAAGTTTAAATACCTGGGAACGGTCATTTCATCAGACGGCCGATGCACATCGGAAAAAGCCAGCAGAATCGGCCAAGCCAAAACAGCATTCAAGAAGATGACAAGCATTCTTACCAACAAATGCCTATCAATTAACATCAGGAAGAGAGTTCTTGAATGTTACATAGAACCAATACTGTTGTACGGATGTGAGGCGTGGACAGTCAACAAGCAAAGCCAGAACAAGATAGAGGCAGCCAAGATGTGATTTCTAAGAAGTTACATGGACAGCAAAGAAAACAAACGAGACAGTCTTGATGGAGGCAGACACAAGTAGATCGTTCATAAGGAAGATAAGGAAAAGACAGGCAACATTTAAGGCCATTTTATGAGGAAGGGGGATTTGGAGCACCTGGTCACAACGGGAAACCTGGAGAGAAAGAGAGCACCAGGTAGACCCAGGGAGAAAATGCTAGACAGACTTGCGGAGTGGCTGAAGACTAGGAGAGTGGAGGAGATGCTTGGGGCAACAAGAGATAGAGACAGATGGAAGTCCATGATCGCCAACGCCATGCGGCAGGGCACCTGATGATGATGATGATGAGATGATCATTACTCAGGCTGTCTTCTCCCACAAGACAAGTACAATTTGTTGCTCACTCTCGGGACATGACAGACGAGCTAACTGTGGTTACCCTGTGGGTAATAACAGCAGAAATATGTGTTAATGAGCCATCGTTTAACAGATACAAGTTTGAATCTAATATATTTTCAGTCAAGCGATTGTTGGTGATTTTTTAAGGGATTCCTTCTCCCAGAAAGGAGAATGTGCGTTAAAATCACCCAGAATTTTCAGCTTTGTGTATCCAAATGTTTAATCCAGTCCGTTTTGTCAGCTTTTCGACCATTAGACGGGTGTTTTAATGGCTGATTTGATGCGTCTAGTGTGTTGGCTAGGGACTGTGTGCTTGTCACGTCTTGCTTTTAGCTCGCACCGCTGGCTAGCATTGCTGCCTACAGCTCTGCGAAAAAGTAAGGAAAGTGCGTAAGTTTCTAACTGTCAGTACTTCACCAAGCCCTACATAGTGCCTTTCCGTGGCGACACACGATAATGAAAACCTCACGGACTCAGGAGAAACCATCGAGGGTCTCGGAGGAGGTCTGGCCCCAGACGTGTGGCACGCAGGCTCAGCCGGCGTGTAAACACGTCCTCGAGCCCACGAACCAGATTCCCAACTGTGAAAAAACAGCACCACTGCCTTGTGGTTGTCTCGGGAGAGACTAAGGCTAACGGGGTAAACCCTGACAGAAAATCATCACTGCCTTGTGGAGGTTCAGGGAGAGACCAAAGCTAAGAGAGTAAATCCTGATAGAAAATCCAGTGAAAGGCAAGGGGAAATTACCATCGTCTCTTTCCTAGAAAAACGATGTCAAAAACACGAAAAATAAAATGAATGATGTAAATAGGGGCTCCACTGGCGCACCACCTGGGAAGCAGGTGACTCCAGACCGTAATCAAAGCATTGCTATAAATAAAAAATATCAGAATTGCAATATGGAGCAATGCTCCAGAAGGAAAACCTAGAAAATGTGGAGATGGAAATGGAAAGATTGAACATCGATGTTTAGGAATAGGAGAGGTAAGAAGTAAGAGAGCGCGCATGATGATATCAGGCAAGCATAAAATGATATACTCTCTAAGAGACACACATGAAAGATGGATAGGTATCATAATGGACAAGACAAATCTAAGTCTATCAAAGGATACTGGACCATATTAGAAAACGTTTCATCAATTAGACAGGAGGGAAAGCCATTTGATATCAGCATCGTCCATGCGCCAACATCTGCAATTACTGAGGAAACAATTGACAACTTTTATGTAAATTGGAGACAGCCAAAGCTCAATGCAAATCACAGAACATTACAATTGTAATGGGAGATTTTAATGCTAAAGTGAGACAGAAAAAAAGCAAATGCCACAGATGGGCTTCATGGCCTTGCACATGAAGTAAACGGGGAGAGAAACTTGTTGAGTGAGTACAAGTAAACGAATTCATAACAGGAAACGAAACGATTTGAACAATCTTACAGAAGACAACGGACATGGATGGATCTCAGGGACAGCATGGCCAATCAAAGTGATTACATCCAGATAAATAAGAGATTGTGCAGACTGCAAAAGTGACCATAATCCTGTATTGAGATAAGTTAGGTTGAAACTAAAGAGAAGAGAACAAAATCCAAAAATAGCGTCAAACTAAATCTATGGCTCTTAAAGACAGATGAATCAACTAGTGCAAAATTTAGCGTATCTGTTCTAAACAAATTCAATGCTCTTGAAAATGTTGGGGACAGTAAGGAACAAAGACAAATTTGAAAAATTCAATAAACGAAGCTTATGAAGAAATCCGTAGAGTAGAAAGAAAAGCAAAGAAGAATTGGATGATGACAGAAATTTTAAGTTTGATGGATGATCATAGGAAGATAAACGGAAAAGAAGAATATAAAAAGATAGGTTAGGAAGTAAGGATTGGGTGCAACAAAGCTGAGAAAGCTTGGCTGAAAACAAAGTGCAAAGAAATTGAAGAGTGACACAAAACAGACCCTGTTTATGTCTGAAATATTGAAGAAATTGTTCACAGGAAAAAGAACTGAACATCAACAGTTTACTTGAAATCAAAAGATAGTACGATTATTATGGGGAAAGACAAAATATTAGACAGATGGAGAGAATACATAAAAGACCTTTTTGACGACGACAGAAAAAAGGAGCACATCATAAGAAACAATTTTGAAGGACCACCAATAATGAAAGACAAAGTTACAGAAGAGATGAAAAAGATGAAACATGGAAAAATCCCAGAACCAGACAATATTACTACAGAAACGATTGAGGCTTTAGATGAATTTGTTATTGAAATAAGAAGAATCCTCCTAAATTAAATTTATAACACCAGAAAAATTCCTAAAGATATGTCAAACTCAATTTTCATCGTACTGCAAAAGAGAATCAGGGCTATAGAATGTAAACTCCATCGTACAATCAGCCTGATGAGTCATGACAAAAATTCTATGAAGAATAATCATGGAATAGAATCAAACTAAAACTAGCACAAGAACGATGTGGATTTGATGAGGGAAAAGGAATTGTGAATGCCATATATATCCTACGCACTTTCGTACAAAGTTCAACTGAGTTGAATGAAGATTTATGTTTATGTTTTGTTGATTATACCAAGGTTTGTGATCAGGTAAGGCACGAAGAATCGATCAACCAACTGGAAAAGCTCTATGTTGATGGAAAAGATCTTAAACTAATAAGGAACTGTAAAGAGAGTGCAAGAAAGACAGAATAGAAATACAATGTTTGCTTGAATGTGTGCCTGTAATCTGTACACATTCATCGTACTGCAAAAGAGAATCAGGGCTATAGAATGTAAACTTCATCGTACAATCAGCCTGATGATGTTGATGTTCAGTCTGAAATATTGAAGAAATTGTTCACAGGAAAAAGAACTGAACATCAACAGTTTACTTGAAATCAAAAGATAGTACGATTATTATGGGGAAAGACAAAATATTAGACAGATGGAGAGAATACATAAAAGACCTTTTTGACGACGACAGAACAAAGGAGCACATCATTAGAAACAATAAGGAACTGTAAAGAGAGTGCAAGAAAGACAGAATAGAAATACAATGTTTGCTTGAATGTGTGCCTGTAATCTGTACACATTCATCGTACTGCAATAGAGAATCAGGGCTATAGAATGTAAACTCCATCGTACAATCAGCCTGATGATGTTGATGTTCAGTCTGAAATATTGAAGAAATTGTTCACAGGAAAAACACTTTAAATGTGTTTTGGCCCCAACTCTGTTCGGAATCTTCTTCTCGATGTTCAGTTCTTTTTCCTGTGAACAATTTCTTCAATATTTCAGACATAAACAAAGTCTGTTTTGTGTCACTCTTCAATTTCTTTGCACTTTGTTTTCAGCCAAGCTTTCTCATAAATCTTCATTCAACTCAGTTGAACGAAAGCGTTCGACCTGGTCAGTCGGAGTGGTCTTTTCAAGCTTTTGAAGAATATCGGCTGCCCCCCAAGACTATCAGCTGTCATCGAGTCTTTTCACTGTGTGCTATAATGGTGCCACATCAGAGCCTTTTAGAATCAGCAGCGGAGTGAAACAGGGATGTGTTTTGGCCCCAACTCTGTTCGGAATCTTCTTCTCGATGTTGCTGATCTATGCCTTCTGCAGATCTGAAGGAGTATATCTTCATACAAGGACCGATGGAAAGCTCTTCAACATTGCCAGGCTTCGTTCCAAAACTAAGGTGGAAAAGAAGACCATCAGAGAATCTCTCTTCGCAGATGATGCTGCGCTGGCTTCCCACAGTGAACAAGATCTCCAGAGGCTCGTTGATCGCTTCGCCCATGCTTGCAGAGAGTTTGGTCTCACAATCAGCTTGAAGAAAACTGAGATCTTAGGCCAAGGCTTTGAAGAACCACCATCTCTACACATTGGAGACTACGACCTCAATACTGTCCACCAAGTTCAGTACTTGGGGTCCACCATAAGTGACAACCTCTCTCTGGACGCTGAAATCGGAGCCAGAATTGCAAAGGCCTCATCTGTTATGGCTAAACTGAACAAGCGGGTCTGGTCCAACAGCAGTCTCACTGCGAACACCAACATGCAGATGTACAGAGCATGTGTGTTGAGCACACTTCTCTACTCAAGTGAAGCCTGGACCACATACGCCAGCCAAGAAAAGAGGCTCAACATTTTCCATCTCCGCTGCTTGCGACGCATCCTCGGCATCCAATGGCAAGACAAGGTGACCAACACAGAGATCCTCCGTCGTGCGGGCCTACAGACCATCTTTGCCCTTCTAAGCCAACGCCGACTACGCTGGCTTGGCCATGTGCGTCGAATGGAGGATGGACGCATACCAAAAGACGTTCTCTACGGCGAACTGGCAAACCGGAAGCGAACTCCAGGACGCCCACAGCTACGCTTTGTAGACGCATGCAAAGGGGACCTTAGAAGCTCAGGGATTGACCCAGGCTCTTGGGAGACTCTGGTGGAAGACAGGGCAGCGTGGCGGACAGCCGTTCAGCAAGGCGTTGTAAATGCGGAGAGGAGGAGAGCAGAAAGCGCAGATGAGAAAAGGGCTCTTCACAAGCAACGTTCCAGAAACCAGACAATAGCAACTCAATTCGTATGTGGCAGATGTGACAGAGATTGCCACTCAAGAATCGGCCTGCACAGCCACAGCAGAAAGTGCACGTCATGACCACAACGCCTCCTGGTGCAGACTATCATCTCCTGAGATGTAAAGAGGCCGACGAATCTGTACACCCTGTCACTCCGTATCAGATCGTGATCTCCCACCGGGTAAAGAAAAATACTAAACAGCAAATTAAACCACACCTTTTATTAAAGTAATAATAGGATAATGTTCATGGCCTGGTTAGAGACACACAGAAGAACAACTCACCTGTCACTTGGCAGATATAAGATTTCTTTTCTGGCCAGCTCCTGGCTATTCATCCCACGAAACGCCTCAGTAGATTTGATTCTGATTGTCCTGGAAGATAGCTTGTCCATAATTCGGTCAAGGCGATGACGTCAGTTGGCGCCCATTTCCCGGCGCTTACACGGCAGCGTGCCCATACCCTGGCACAAGCAGCCTGCACATTTAAAGTGTCTGTCAATTCCTTGTCAAATTTCACTTCTGTCTCACTGGTGTTTGAACCTCCTTCTCCCCAATCTCATCACAGACCATGATTAATTGTCCCTAATACCCTAAGTGGACACACATGATAACATAGACACCATACCTTTACATAAACACTATCCAAAAGAAGAATTTCCGTTCAATACCCTTTTCAAGAAAAGACTTCCATTTCTCACCCTCATAAAATGTCGAAAATATGATTGTTAATGTGTACTGAATAATACAATGATAATCCGACGAATTCAAGGGAAAAAAATGCTCATAGTCAACCATTATATTTTCTTTCCGATCCATATAAACAAGTGTCACTAATAAATACATAATTATACCTGCGCGCGCGCGTGCGCGCGGTGTGTGTGTGTGTGTGTGTGTGTGTGTGTGTGTGTGTGTGTGTGTGTGTGTGTGTGTGTGTGTGTGTGTGTGTGTGTGTGTGTGTTCATAAACTCCATAAATTGAGGCGCTAATAAACAAAGGTAATATAATCTTTCATTCAACATAGACAGACCACTTCAACTTAAATAGCTTTTTTCACATCAAAAATGAAGTCACACCAAGGTCAAAATTCTCTGACTGAAAAATCTAAATGCTATTAAGCCATGAGTTATTACAAATTAAATGTACAGTTTTCCTATCACTAACTACTTGATATGTACATACCTTCAAATGGCAAATAACAGGCCTACACAGGCACAGGCAGTTATCTAGAAAGCAACCTCCACCGTCAGAGAATCTGGACAAGTGTGAAATGATAGACAGAAACACACTGCCTAGCTTCCAAACAAAAACCTGCACGTGAACTAAACTCACGCTGAGCTATTTCAAATCAGATTTTAAACCAAGGTGAAACATGATATTTTTCTGGCCT
>CM060305.1:103104250-103124250 GCA_030674185.1 Monoplex corrugatus | reverse complement strand
GGTTCTGTAGGTCCTTCATTTTCTGCATTTATCACAGTGTCATCTGCACAACGAATGTTGTTGATCATTTTTCCTCCAATCGTTATCCCAGGACATTCTTCTAGGTTTCTCATAATGGTTTCGTTGTAAACTGAAAACAGATCTGGTGACAGAACACAACCCTGCCTGACTCCTTTTCAATATTTTGGAAAGAGCTTTTATCGTTTTCTATTCTCATTGCTGCTGTTTGTTCCCAATACATATTTCTGATTATTCGTAGATCTATTCCATCAATATTGAGTCTTTCTAGTTGGTTGATCAATTCTTCATGTCTTACCCGATCGAAAGCCTTCGTATAACCAACAAAGCATAAATATAAATCATTCAATTCGATTGACCTCTCTATGGTAGTTCGTAGGAGGTATATGGCATTAATAGTTGCTTTCCCTTCCACAAATCCACACTGTTCTGCTGTTTCTCTTTTGATTCTGTTCCTTGTCCTCATCATGATTAGTCTTGAAAGGATGTTTGTTACATGACTCATCAAGCTGATTGTACGATGGAGTTCGCATTCTGTAGCCACTGTCTTTTTTTGTTTTGTTTTATTTTTGTTTGTTGTTTGTTTGTTTGTTTGCTTTTTGTTGTTGGTTTTTGTGTTTGTTTTGTTTTGTTTGTTTGTTTTTGTTTGTTTGTTTTTTTGGAAGTGCAATGAAAATTGATTTTGACTGGGGATTTTTCCGGTGTCATAAATTTCGTTTGGGAGGACTGTTATTTTTTGATCACCGAAATCTTCGAGGGCCTCAATTTCTGTTGCAATATTGTCTGGTCCTGGGGCCTTTCCCGGTTTCATCTTTTTCAGTGCGCTCTAACTTTAACTTTCATAATGGGTGGTCCTTCAACGTTCTGTCTTATATGTTCGTTTCTGCTATCGTCAAAAAGGTCTTTAATGTACTCTCCCCCTGTAGCTAATATTTTGTCTTTTTCCATGATAAGCGTACCATTAGTCGATTTTAAGCAACCAGTTGATGTGCATATATTTTTCCTGTGGGCAATTTCTTCAGTTCTTCTGAGGATCTGTTTTGTGTCTGTTTTCTATTTCTTGGCACTTTGTTTTCAGCCAGACTTCCTTAGCTTCATTGCACCTATTCTTGATTTCTTTATCTTTTTTTATTTTTCCTCTTTTTTCCTTTTTCTTCCTCCGTTCTTCCATCAAGCCTAAGATTTCTTTCGTCATCCAGTTCTTTTTTTGCTTTTCTACCTACTCTAGGGATTTCTTCACATGCTTCATTTATCGAGTTTCTCAACTTTGTCCATTGTTCCTCACTGTCACCAACGTCTTCCAGAGCACTGAATGTATGTTACAATTTTCACGGGTTGCTTCATGTCTTTAAGAGTCCAAGATTTAATTTGATTTTACTTTCGGTTTGTTCTTTTCCTTAGTTTCAGCCTAAATCTTCCCATTACAGGATTGTGGTCACTATTGCAGTCTGCGCCTGGTGTTTTTTTTTGCTGTCGGCAACGAATTTCAAAATTTTTTATTGATCAGGATGTAGTCAATTTGATTTTTGGTATTATCTCCTGTACTCATCCGTATCCATTTTCTTCTGTTAGGCTGCTCAAACCAGGTGTTTCCTAATATGAACTCATTCATCAGTGTCCATTCCACAAGTATCTCTCCCCTTTCATTTTGTGTACCAAGGCCATGAGGTCCAACCTATCCTCCACCCTCTCGTATTCCACTTTAGCAGTAAAATCTCCCATTATTATCGAAACTTTCTGTGATTTGCATTGACCCTTGGCCATCTCTAATACCTCATACAAGTTGTCAATTTCGTCCTGAGTACTTGCAGATGCTGCTGCATACACCTGGATGATGTTGATATCAAATGGCTTGCCATCCAGTTTCACGAGCAAAACTCGGTCTGACACAGCCCAGTATCCCTTAACTGATGATGATGATAATGACACTTATAAGGCGCAAATTTTTATATAAGAATCAAACCAATGTGCGCAATCTCATCATTCACCAAAACAATACCCGACAACAACCAAAACTACAGGGTACAAAGCACATTCAAACTTGAAGGGGGAGACAGGAGGAGAGTGAGACATAAGAGTAAGCATGTAGAGGGGGAAAATCACTGTTTAACGAAAAGGTCTGGCTTCAAGCTAGACTTGAAGGAAGACCGAGTTTGTGAGTGTTTGTAACTTCATCAGTCTTCATACAATCGTTTTTCATCATGTGGATCTTCTATTCATGCCGAACGTGATGGAGAATATCCTTGTACAACACTCAGAGATTCCTTTTGTTGTTTATCAATAGTATGTTGTCGATTTCCAGTCATGATCGTTTTGGCCCCAGTGGATTCATTATTCTCTCCCCAATTCGGCGAATCTCGGAAATATCTTTCATACATATAACTAGCGGCAAGTTGAAGAAAGATAAGGACGGGAGTCAGACCACAGAACTCGTACAGCTACTCTTTCCCGGTCTCATTCGGTCTTTCTTCTCAGTGCCACCAAGGTCTTTCCCGGACGTTCTTGGGACTGTTTCCGGAAAATCTGTGGTCTAGCCACGTGCCAGTAACTGGGAAGAGCTGGACAGCAGAACGTCCTCAGAGGAGAAACCCCCCTCAAGCAAGTGTATTGGTCTCTGCATTTTACACACACACACACACACACAGATAGGTGGGGCGCAGTGAGTGCAAACAGGCATAAGGTGAGATGATATAACCCAGCAAAAGAGTTGGACAATGGCATGTCCGCCGGCTTAGTCCCAATCAATAATATTGTATTTAGATCTTTTTCGTCGCTTTTCTTTCTGTCTCGTGCAATCAGTAGGGAGCCACAACGGGCGCGTGACCCAGTGCGAGTTCATTGTTTTCATCAACGCTGCTGCCTGTAACCCATGTACCCTTTTCATCCATCAAGACTGAATGGATTGTTGCTATGTGGTTTCAATGAAGAGAAAAAAGCTTGTTTCTCCTTGTGTTTGCCGGTGAACGGAGCGCAAAATCCGTCCCTTCCGACGTGACCTGCCCGACTGTGTACTGCAGCGAGGAAGCAGTGTGGAAGGGGATTAGATTGCAACACGTCTGTTAAGTGTGGGACATTAAGTCGGATAATGCATGAACTGCACCTCACCTCCATGCTTTAGCTGTCTCTTCGTCTGCTTTGAACAACGACGTTCTGAGCCGCTGCTTTTGCATGGAACGACGTAGCTGAGTTGAGGACAAGTAAATTAGCATGTATGCTTTAAGGAGAGAAAGAGAGAAAGAGAGCCCACAGAACTTCTACGGTCGTAAATCATTACTGACAGCATAAACTGATTCGGCTGGCCCTAGCTTAATACGGAGAATAACAACAAAAGTGAATAAAACGCAATGAATTTTTCTATTGCACTTACCTACCTTTGGCACCCAAGGACTCGTGTAAATAGACGGGTAAGCTCTGCGCCCGGGTGCGCGCACGTGTATGCGTGTGTATGCTCCAGCGTTCTCGCTTTCGCGTAATCACAATTTATCGATCTTACGTAGCCTACAGACCATTATTATAGTACATTTGGGAGCACGCAGGTAGACTGAAGCGTTGGATCAGAAAAAGTCAAGTCCAGAATAAAGGACTTGGCAGTTTCTGCACCCCACCCCCTTTCTGCCCCAACCTACCATCCTCTCTTTTTTGCGCGCGCGCGCGCGCGCGTGTATGTGTATGTGTGTGTGTGTATGTGTGTGTTTGCTTGTTGTTTTGTTTTGTTTTGTTTTGTTTTAAATTATCTTTTTATGTTTAATTTGTTATTAAATACAGCTTTTAAATTTTTTTTTTTTATACATTTGACCTTTAGAAGAAAAACGTTTTTTACGTCGGGGTTTTGATGCTGAATGGCAGTCATGCAGATACTGTGTTCAAGGTGCAGGGAGGCTAAATATACTACAGCAGTATAAAGTTCATGCGGAAACGGTACTGTCATGCTTCGTTGTTGAAAAACAAAGAAAATAAGAAAGAAAAATAAGAAAAACACGGGTGACCAAGCAATTTTACCGATCCTTTATTATCATTCTCAGTATGTTTTTTTCCCAACTGGTACCTTGAATATTGTCGAATCTCGGTAAAACATATTTTGAAAGTGTCCTTGGCCTTTTTTAAATCTTATGACGATAACGCACACACACACACCACACACACACACACACACACACACACACACACACACACACACACACACACACACACAACACACACACACACACACACACACCACACACATATATATATATATATATATGATTGTATATTTACACACACACATACACACACACACACACACACACACACACACACACACACACACACACACACACACACACACACACACACACACACACACAAACAAACACAAACACACAAACACAGATGCATACACATTTCCAACAAGAGACAAAGACAAACGAATCACATGAGCAGAGCAGAGTTAAGAAATCACAATTTCGACCAGCACCCAAGATATCCATGATTAAAAACAAGTCTTGTACAGCTACACTAGTGTATGAAGCACAAATAGTGACACCAACAATATTACACATAAAAGAAATATAAACGCGGTAAGTAACTAAAATCCAAAGATGTTTATTGTCAAAAATAAACAAACAGTCAATTCGCCAGAAGCGTCAGATGCAACCAGCAATAAACATGGCAGCCATTTCGTTCTTAAAATATACAAGTTGTACGTCAATTTTTTGTTCTGACATGCGACGAAAGTCTGATTACAATCAGCCACTAAAAATCCATGACATCCTTAACCGTTTTCAATTTTGTCAGAATGATGTCGATGCCTTCTCCATTCATACTTATACACCTGCCTTTTCTTGTTCAGATTTATGTGGCTGATATTGTGAAATGTTTGTCTGTCTATTTGTTTGTTTATTATTCTATACAAAAACCGAGACACACGTTGTGGACACAATGCTTTGTTCTATTGACATAGACGTCAGATGCCTTACAGACAATCAGACAGGTAGACAGCCAAACACAGACAGAAAGACAGCCAGAGAGACAGACAGAAAGACAGCCAGACAGCCAAACAACCAGCCAGATACTCAGTAAGAAAGCCTAAGAGGGCGAGACACTCGGATAGCAAGACAGCCAAAGAGATACTCAAAAAGCAGCACAGCCCCAAACAGAAAGAGACAATCGGACAGCAAGACAGTTGGACAGGCAGACACTTAGCAAGATAACCAGAGAGACAGACACTCAGATATCAAGACAACTGGAGAGACAGACTCTTAGACATCAACACAACCAGAGAGAAAGATACTCAAGATAGCAAGACAGAGAGGCAGACACTCAGACAGCAAGACAACCAGGGAAACAGACATTCAAACAGCAAGTAACCAGAGAGACAGACACTCAGACAGCAGGACAACCAGAGAAACAGACACTCAGACATCAAGACAACCAGAGAAACAGAAACTCAAACAGCAAGTAACCAGAGAGACAGACACTCAGACAGCAGGACAACCAGAGAGACAGACACTCAGACAGCAAAACAACCAGAGAGACAGACACTCAGACAGCAAGACAACCAGAGAGACAGACACTCAGACAGCAAGACAACCAGAGAGACAGACACTCAGACAGCAAGACAACCAGAGAGACAGACACTCAGACAGCAAGACAACCAGAGAGACAGACACTCAGACAGCAAGACAACCAGAGAGGCAAACACTCAGAAAGCAAGACAGCCAGACAGACACTCAGACAGCAAGACAACCAGACATACACTCAGACACAAGACAACCAGAGAGGCAGACACTCAGACAGCAAGACAACCAGACAGACACTCAGACAGACAGACAGACAACCAGACAGACAGACACTCAGACAGCAAGACAATCAGAGAGACAGACACTGAGACAGTAAGACAACCAGAGAGACAAGACAGTTACACATCAAGACAATCAGAGAGACAGACACTCAGACAGCAAGACAACCAGAGAGGCAAACACTCGGACAGCAAGACAACCAACAAGGCAGACACTCAGACAGCAAGACAGTCAGAGAGACAGACACTCAGACAGCAAGACAACCAGACAGACAGACAGCAGACACTCAGACAGCAAGACAACCAGAGAGGCAGACACTCGGACAGCAAGACAACCAGAAAGGCAGATACTCTGCCAGCCAGGCACACAGACGGCAAGACATCAGATAGCCAGAGAGATAGATAGATAGATAGATAGAGAGACAGAGAGAGAGAGAGAGAGAGAGAGAGAGAGAAACTGAAACTGAAACTGAAACTGAAACTGAAACTGAAACTGAAAATGGTTTACTGCCATTGACATTTTTGTCCTTGTGGCAAGGAGCATAAAACAAAGTCATTAAATTTGTCGGCGACGTGTTCTCGAAACAAAGATGTATAAATATAGTCATGGCTGACATTACATCCATTTGAATTTTTTTTTCCTAAAGATGAAGAAAAAATTGAACGGAAAAAGTTGAACAAAATGTTGAACAAAAAGTTGAAAAAACAGTTGACCACCTGACGTAATTAGTCATATAAGTAAGAGGAGACCCAAATCCGGCGAATAAACATAAGAACAGTATAAAGTGATATCTTCACTGGATTTAAACTTACATTAATTTAAGAAGTTGAACAAAAAGTTGAAAAAACAGCTAACTACCCGACATAATTAGTCATATAAGTAAGAGGAAGACCCAAATCCGACAAACAAACATAAAAACAATATAAAGTAATATCTTCACTGGAGATAAACTTACATTAACTTAAAAAGTTGAACAAAAAGTTGAAAAAACAGTTGACCACCCGACGTAATTAGTGATATGAATAAGAGGAAGACCCAAATCCGGCAAATAAACATAAGAACAGTATAAAGTGATATCTTCACTGGAGATAAACTTACATTAATTTATTGCTGTGTTGTTTTCTTTCTCCGACTTTCCCAAGCAAGGGCGATAAATTTCGGGAGGGATTTTTGATATTTTTCATCTTCAGTCATGAGTATTCTGGTAATGACCCTTTGACTCGAAATGTCCTCATCAAAGATTATGCATTTTTGTCGTATACTTTGATATGACTTGCAAACAAACAAAAAATGCATTTCATCTTCTGCCTCTGCATTACACATGGGACAAATAGAGTGTGCCGATGAATTTGAGTAAAACCATCTTGTTGTTGCATTTAGCCCTAGGGCTCATAGTCTAAAACGAGTAAGGTTGCTTCTGTGCCATTTATTTGTTACGGCCTTTATATATTTTTCTGTTTGAAATATACTTTTAAATCATATTTCTCAGATTCTTCCATTTGAGCGTGCCAGTTTTGTTTGTACGAATCAACTAGTCTATCCCTAAATTCTGAAATAAATCCTTGTTCATAACCAACTCCCTGGCACATCCACACAATACCAAATCCATGTGTGGTTAACATTTTCTTAACGAAATATGCCCAGTTTTGTTTACCTGAATCTAATTGATTCAGTAACATCTCATATGTCTGCTTGCACAATCTTGACATTGGGAGCTGGGTTAATTTCAGCCAGTATTTAATACACTTGATTTGAGTTTTCAAAAACAAAGGATAACGGCCAGTTTCTCCATATAACATTTTATTAGATGAATGCAATGGTACCGAAAGGAAGCGTTTGATGGCAAATGTATGTACCTTTTCCATTTTATGATTGCTCGAAAACCCCCATATTTCTGAGAGAGAGAGAGAGAGAGAGACAAACAGACAAACAGATAGACAGATAGAGAGATACAATCAGACTACAAAGCAGTTATCGAGTTATCGAGTGAAAAGACTTATCTTATGCTTTTTAACAATGGTGAAAACCCTAAAACTCTCCCTACGTTATCGCTGGACAGTAACCCACTTGCTTATAAGCCCACCGTTAAATTTCCAAGAGTGTACTTAACACGAAAGTTGAATTGGAGACATCATATCGAATATTTAATTACAAAAGCAAACAAAAGACTTAATTTCTTATAAATAGTCAACAGACAATCCTGGAGCCAAGACACTCAAACTATGTTACACCTAGCGATTTCTTTGGTTCAATCGAAACTGCTCTATGGACAAGAGGTATATTTTACTGCCTCGAATACACTCTTTAAAAAATTACAGAGTGTAGACAGCAAAGCTATTAAATTGGTTCTTGGTGTGCCCGTTCATACAAACACAATGAAGTCTTATAAAGAAAGTAACATGTTACCGCTTACAGAGCAACGTGAATTAGCGGTGACAAAGTATGTTATTAGAGCTCTGGCCGTAAAGAACTCAGTTAAGGATGAATTACTATACACCTCGGAAACTGACTATCCTCAGAAAACTCGAAAGGTGCATATTCATCAACCTATACGAAATTTTGCAGAAGTTCTCCTGAGCAAAAACAATATTAATATAAACAACATTCCAGTAATGCCTCTTATTCCATCCATACCTTCCTGGGAACTTGAAAAAGCTAACTTTGACATAGACTACATAAATCTCAATAAAACAGAATAAATATTCTAGTATCAGAAGTCAAATCTCATTTAACCACATATTATTCTAATCACCTAAAAATTTTCACAGACGAGTCTGTTTTAGATACAGCTGATAGCGGAGCTGGATTCGTCATTCCTGCTTTAAAGGTACAAAAATCTTTTTACATAGATAAAGGCTTCTCTATTTTTACATCAGAATTATACGCAATATTGATGGCTCTTAACTATATTAATGGCCTCTCATACGATATCTGCAATATACTATTGTGTGTTGATTCTAAATCAGTGTTACGTAGCTTGAAACAAACAGAAAATGTAATACGAAATGACATTATATTTGAGATCAAACATTTGATACATTGTATTTCATCCAGCGGTGTTAGTATAAATTTTTGCTGGGTTCCGTCACATTGTGGACTTTATTGGAATGAAGTTTCGGACAAATTAGCAAAAGACGGTACATCTAATAATGCAAATACCATAACTTTCCATAACATACGACTGTCAATTCATGAACTTGGTTCTGTGTTAGAATGTTCACTTTATACAAATTGTTCCAATACCCAACGCCTGATACCTAACTGCCCCAGACAGCTAGCGTCCTTGATCTACAAACTACGGCTTAACTCTTGGAAAACAAAATATACACAGAATGTATGTATTTGTTCAAAAGCATTATCTGTCCACCATCTGCTCTTTGAATGTCCTATCTTACTTACGACATATAGAAATAACAATCTCGATTTTTCATGTCCTGACTCGAGAGATATCCTTTACAACAAAAATAATGATATTATTTCGGTAGTCCAGCTGATTCTCAGATCCTCTGTTGGCAGATTGTTATGAAGAGTTAATTAATTGTTGTCTGTTATCAATTGACACTGTTAACTTAATGTTCTGAATTCTTAATTGTAATTGTTCCCCTTCTTACATTCAAACTCCCACTACCCCTTCCCATCCCCGTCCCCCACCCCTCTTTTTTTCCCCTCTCCCTGTATATATATATATATATATATATATATATATATTAATATATATATGTGTGTGTGTGTGTGTGTGTGTGTGTGTGTGTGTGTGTGTGTGTGTGTGTGTGTGTGTGTCTAAAATCACTATTGTGAACAGACATTAAATAAAGATTCCATTCCATTTCACTATAAAGCAGCAAGCGAACAAGATACCCAGACAGCAAAACAGCCAGAGAGACAAATTCAGCAAGACAACCAGGAGACAGAAGCAAGACAACCAGGGAAGCAGACACTCAGCAAGACAAGCAGACGCTCAGAGAGCCATCTAGCCAGGCACTGTGACAACAAGACAACTACACACTGGGTAACTCAGATAGCAAGAAAGCCAGACAGTCACGCAATAAACACAACAGCCCGAGAGAGACACACACAATCGGATAGCAAAGATGCCAGACACTCAGAAAGCAAGCCAGCAAGCAGCCAAACACTTGAACAACAAGACAGCAAGACAGCAAGACAGTCAGAGAGACAGAGACTTGGACAGCAAGACAGAGACAATCAAAGAGGGGACATTTCGGTCCTGAATTTCTTACACTCAAAGGGGGCCGCCCGCATCCAGGTCGTGACTGTTGAATGTCCCTCTGTTGTTGCCATTTTTTCCCACCTACTGTGACCTAGGGTAGAACCTGCGCCTCAAAAGGTTCTCGGGCGTTTCTGCTGTCGCCCTCCCCCTCTCTATTGTCTTTATTTCCACTTGAATTCGAACCTGTGCCTCCAAGGCCAAATTACCTGTGTGACAGATAACCACTTAGCTATTGGATACCTGCAGTAGACAGAAATTTAAAAGCTTTTTTGTTCCTCCTCGACCAGACCCACCTGGAACTCTTTTCAACTGCTTCTGCCATTACCTCTAGGACTCTGGTCCCAGAAATCGAAAGCTGTGCCATGAGTCAAAGGCAGACACGCCTACCAACTCACTTGTTCCAACCACTATGGTGAGGTAGGTGGGTTTTTTTTCTTTACTTGACAGCCAGATTGTCTCCATTCTACTTCCATACGGCACAGTGAGTTCGATCAGAATCATCTGTTTTAATGAATGTCAGTAGAGAACTATATCCGGCCTCATGCCACTTTGCTGCTAATTTCTGGGAAGTTTTTTTTTTCTTTCTGGAAGACCTGTTGTGTAGTCCCAGTTGTCTGCTTCATCCAGTAGAGCCCGCTTCTATGCTCTGAAGGTCAACTTTTTGCTGCCTCCTGCCAGAGCTTGTGATGGCTTGGTTTTTCCCCAGATAGTATTGATCTCTTGTGAGATCTCTTTTAAGCACTTGGTTGTGCTTCTGTGTTTACCTTACTTGGGTTAGCACTACCCTGCATAACCTCAGGACATGTTCTACTGTTCTTCCCCTGGCAATTTGAGGGGATGGGGGACACGCAGGACGCAGGGTCATCCGATTTCCCTCATTTCACCAGATTTGCATTCGAGGGATCTGTGATCTGAGGACGAAATGACCTGAGAAGAGCCACATCTAGCATGGACTTCGTTGAAGTGCATTTTCTCACATTTTCAATTGCTCATGTTGGCCTTGCTGGACTGCCTTCTGAGTTCTTGTAGAATCCTTTCTTTCCTACTCTCTTGAATTATCATGTAATGTTGCCTACTGGTTTGTATGTAACCTGTTAATTCTCAGACCATGAGGCTTTCCTTCATTGCGTCCATTGCCTCCCGGACTTTCCAATACCTGCCAGTTTTCAGCTTTGGCTGGATTAATCTCACAATTGTATTTCCCAAGTCTTCAAGCATGCTTAGAAGCCTGACTATTCCCATATTTTAGTCCTCGACGATTGATTTTAAGATTAGTTTCAGCTTTGTCTGACGACAATAGAACCCAACGTCAGTGAAAGCCGGCGGCACACCAAATCATTTCCTAGTGTATTCGTTGATTTTGGCCTTTATTTATTCCACTATGCTAGTACTGATATCGTGTATCAGTAGAGGCCAGAGGAACTTTGGAATCAGCATGAACTGCAGGCACCAGACTTTGTATGTTCCAAGGAGGCCACACTGATCTATTACTCGCAGGTTTTTTGCTCTCTACTTTTTTTTCCTTACCTCTTTTTGTATCTTTCTGAGGGGTCATCATATCACTTTCCGAGACTCTTGACTGGAATTTCTGCCACCGTTAGATACGTTGGTTTGAAACCCATCTTGAATGAAGCGATTAACTCATCTCATTGCATCAGAATTTTGTTTCTCGTCCTTTGTGGAAAGCACTGTCGGGTCATTTATGGAAGCTTGTAGAGGGCGCATTTATATCCATTCCTGAAGACAGCCGGATCTGAACTGCTCACTGCCGCCTTTAAGATGGCCTCCATTACGGACACGAACAGCACTGGAGAAATTGCACAGCCCATTGCTATGCCTACTTCCAAAATGATCCAGTCTGTCGTGCATTTCTTTGTGGAAAACTGCATTGAGAAGCCATGAGAGTACTTCTTTAGCTTTTCTCGTATGCTCTTGGCCACATGATGCATCTCGACAGCCTGCTTAATCATCAAGTGTACGACTTATCCAACTTATCCATACACATTTGCCAGATCGATCCACACCACACATCGAGGTTCCTCTTCTTTGCTTAACTATTTGGATTGCTGCTCAAAGCATCGTTGTATGCTCTACTCGGCCACACACTCATGGTATGCCTTTCTGGACTGATACATCCAAGTACTTCATTTTCTATTAAGTGTTTAGTCAGTCTTGCTGCCTTTATAGACAAGATTTGCCCTTCATTTCAGAAGTGATGTTGGTCTAAGCTGCTTCTTGTCAATCAGATTCTGTTGTTTTGTAGTGAACACTCCATCAGGTATCAAACATTGTTTGCAGATATTCAGATTCCTCCATGCTCATCTTATCAGTTCGTTGGGCTATTAAAAGGACACGGGGACACTTCTTACACACCAGGTAAGGTATTCCGTTGAAGATTTGGCCTTGGCTTTCAAAATCACGTTCTTTACTTCACCCAGTGTTAGTGGTTTATATCGTGCATTTTCTCTGGCATTGCAGGCCGCATCAGACCCTGGATTTCAAGTGAAACCTTGCTGTGCGGGTTGGAATATTTTTCTTGAGATGCTGTCCCAGAGATTCTTCGTGCAGCGTTAGTGTCCCGGATTTAGGCTATTCGAATAGGTTCCTGGCGAACTGGAAGGGTTTCTGGAGAAGCAGTGTTGGGTCTTCTTTTTTCTGTTCCTTTCTTCTTTTTTTTCCGCATGTTGTAAGATGGTCTGCTTTGATCGCATTCGTTTGTCTGGTGCGTGAGTACGTTCTGATTTGAATTGTCAAGATTTGGTGCCATATAAAATACTGCAATTATTATTAAGTGCAATTTTCGTCTATGAATACATCAAAAACAAAACAGCTAGAGAGACATATATTCAGACAGAATGACAACCACAGGGACAGATACTCAAGCAGCAAGATATTCAGAGAGACAGATTCTCGAAGAGCAAGATATCCACAGAGACACTCGGACAGCCAGACAGCCAGACAAACATTCGGACAGCCAGCCAGACAGATATCCAGACAGGCAAATAGCCAGACAGACAGAAACTCAGCGACAGTAAGGCAATCAGATAGCTCGATACCAGTCAGCCAGACACTCAGACAGCTAGACAGTCCAACAAACAAACATCAAGTCAGTTTGACAGACACTCAGAAAGCAGGACAGCCCAACAAACACACAGACAGTAAGGCACCCTGACAGACACTCAAACATCAAGGCAGCCCAAAAGCGCTCAAGCAGCATGAAAGCCAGACAGACATTCGTACAACAGAACAGACACTTGGGCATCAAGAAAGACAGGCACACACTCTGACACAAAACAGCCTCAAAGCCAGACATTCAAACAGCACGACAGCCAAACAGACATACACTCAGACATTAAGCTAGACAGACAGACACCCAAGCAACATGACAGACAGGCAAATATACACTTAGACAGTAAGACAGACATACACTCAGACAGCACGACAGACACACAGACATACACTCAGACAATAAGACATACATTCAGGCAGCAAGACAGTCCAAAAGACAAGCACTCAGACAGAAACACTCAGATAGACTCACAAACATACAGTAAGAAAGCAAAACAGACAGACAGACTCAGACAGTAAGAAAGACACTCAGACAGCAAGACAGACACACAGACACTCATACAGCACGACGGATAAAACGACATACACTCAGACAGCAAAGTAGCCCAATAGACATACACACATACACTCAGACAAACAGACAGACAGACACCGAGACAGTAAGACCGACCAACCGACAGACAGACAAACAGACATAAACTCAGACAGTAAGACAGACAGACACTCAAAGAGCAAGACAGCCTGACAGAATGACACTCACACAGCAAGACAGTCCGAGAGACAAACACTCAGCGGATCAACCCGATAGACATAATTCAGACAGACAGACAGCCCAATAGCATACACTCAGACAGACAGACAGTCCAATAGCAATACACTCTGATAGACAGACAGCCAAATAAACATACACTCAGACAGCTAGACAGCTCGATAGATATACACCCAGACAGACAGACAGTCATACACTCAAACAGTAAGACAGACATCAAATAGCAAGACAGCCCGATCGACAGACACTCAGACAATGAGAAAGTAAGACAGGTGATCAGACTGTAAGAAAGACAGACATTCAGACAACAAGACAGCACGATGGACAGACACTCAGACAGTAAGAAAGACAGACATCCAGACAACAAGACAGCACAATAGACAGACACTCAGACAGTAAGAAAGACAGACATCCAGACAACAAGACAGCACAATAGACAGACACTCAGTAAGAAAGACAGACATCCAGACAACAAGACAGCACAATAGACAGACACTCAGTAAGAAAGACAGACATCCAGACAACAAGACAGCACAATAGACAGACACCTCAGTACAGAAAGACAGACATCCAGACAACAAGAACAGCACGATGGACAGACACTCAGACAGTAAGAAAGACAGACATCCAGACAACAAGACAGCACAATAGACAGACACTCAGACAATAAGAAAGACAGATATCCAGACAACAAGACAGCACAATAGACAGACACTCAGACAGTAAGAAAGACAGACATCCAGACAACAAAACAGCACAATAGACAGACACTCAGTAAGAAAGACAGATATTCAGACAACAAGACAGCACAATAGACAGACACTCAGACAGTAAGAAAGACAGACATCCAGACAACAAAACAGCACAATAGACAGACACTCAGACAGTAAGAAAGACAGACATCCAGACAACAAGACAGCACGATGGACAGACACTCAGACAGTAAGAAAGACAGACATCCAGACAACAAGACAGCACGATGGACAGACACTCAGTAAGAAAGACAGACATCCAGACAACAAGACAGCACAATAGACAGACACTCAGACAGTAAGAAGGACAGACATCCAGACAACAAGACAGCACAATAGACAGACACTCAGACAGTAAGAAAGACAGACATCCAGACAACAAGACAGCACGATGGACAGACACTCAGACAGTAAGAAAGACAGACATCCAGACAACAAGACAGCACAATAGACAGACAGTCAGATAGTAAGAAAGACAGACATCCAGACAACAAGACAGCACGATGGACAGACTCTCAGACAGTAAGAAAGACAGACATCCAGACAACAAGACAGCACAATGGACAGACACTCAGACAGTAAGAAAGACAGACATCCAGACAACAAGACAGCGCAATGGACAGACAGTCAGACAGTAAGAAAAACAGACATCCAGACAACAAGACAGCACAATAGACAGACACTCAGACAGTAAGAAAGACAGACATCCAGACAACAAGACAGCACAATAGACAGACACTCAGTAAGAAAGACAGACATCCAGACAACAAGACAGCACAATAGACAGACACTCAGTAAGAAAGACAGACATCCAGACAACAAGACAGCACAATAGACAGACACTCAGTAAGAAAGACAGACATCCAGACAACAAGACAGCACGATGGACAGACACTCAGACAGTAAGAAAGACAGACATCCAGACAACAAGACAGCACAATAGACAGACACTCAGACAATAAGAAAGACAGATATCCAGACAACAAGACAGCACAATAGACAGACACTCAGACAGTAAGAAAGACAGACATCCAGACAACAAAACAGCACAATAGACAGACACTCAGTAAGAAAGACAGATATTCAGACAACAAGACAGCACAATAGACAGACACTCAGACAGTAAGAAAGACAGACATCCAGACAACAAAACAGCACAATAGACAGACACTCAGACAGTAAGAAAGACAGACATCCAGACAACAAGACAGCACGATGGACAGACACTCAGACAGTAAGAAAGACAGACATCCAGACAACAAGACAGCACGATGGACAGACACTCAGTAAGAAAGACAGACATCCAGACAACAAGACAGCACAATAGACAGACACTCAGACAGTAAGAAGGACAGACATCCAGACAACAAGACAGCACAATAGACAGACACTCAGACAGTAAGAAAGACAGACATCCAGACAACAAGACAGCACGATGGACAGACACTCAGACAGTAAGAAAGACAGACATCCAGACAACAAGACAGCACAATAGACAGACAGTCAGATAGTAAGAAAGACAGACATCCAGACAACAAGACAGCACGATGGACAGACTCTCAGACAGTAAGAAAGACAGACATCCAGACAACAAGACAGCACAATGGACAGACACTCAGACAGTAAGAAAGACAGACATCCAGACAACAAGACAGCGCAATGGACAGACAGTCAGACAGTAAGAAAAACAGACATCCAGACAACAAGACAGCACAATGGACAGACACTCAGACAGTAAGAAAGTAAGCCAGTCAGACACTCAGAAGCAGGGCAAATGCTCAGACAGGAAGACCACCAGACTCTTGGAGAGTAAGACAGCTTGACAGACAGATACTCGGGCAGCAAGGCAGCCAAACACACACTCAGAGAGCAAAACAGCTGATAAATATACACTCAGACAGGAAGACAATAAGACAGACATGCACTCAGGCAGCACGACAGATAAACAGACATACACTCAGACAATAAGTCAGACATACACTCAGACAACAAGAAAGCCCAACAGACAAACAATCAGACGGACTAACAGATATGCACTCAGAGAGCAGAACAGAAAAACAGACACTCAGACAGTAAGAAAGACACTCAGACAACAAGACACAGACACTCATACAGCACTACAGCTAAATATACACTCAGACAGACAGACAATGAGACAGTAAGACTGTAAGACAGGCAGGCAGACAGACCGGCATAAGCTCAGACAGTAAGACAGACAGATATTCAGAGAGCAAGATAAAAAGACATACACTAAGTAAGACAGACAGACATTCAGAGAGCAAGACGGCCTGATAGACTGACATCAGAAGCAAGACAGCCCAAGAGACAGACACTCAGCAAGGCAGACAGCTAGACAGACATTGAACAGCAAGGCATCCAAATAGATGCATACTAAGACAAGAAAAAGTGACGGTAGGACAGCCAGCCAGCCGGACATTTAGATAGCAATATAAATGCACAGACAGCAAGACAGCCCAAGAAACAAACACTCAGAGAGTAAGGCAGCCCACCAGACAGACACTCAGGCAGAGGGACAGCCAGACAAACACTCAGAGAGCAAGGCAGCCCACCAGACAGACACTCAGGCAGCGAGACAGCCAGCCAAACACTCAGAGAGCAAGACAGCCCACCAAACAGACACTCAGGCAGCGAGACAGCCCACCAGACAGACACTCAGGCAGCGAGACAGCCCACCAGACAGACACTCAGGCAGCGAGACAGCCCACCAGACAGACTCTCAGAGAGCAAGACAGCCCACCAGACAGACACTCAGGCAGCGAGACAGCCAGCCAAACACTCAGAGAGCAAGACAGCCCACCAGACACTCAGGCAGCGAGACAGTCCACCAGACAGACTCTCAGAGAGCAAGGCAGCCTACCAGACAGACACTCAGGCAGGGAGACAGCCCACCAGACAGACTCTCAGAGAGCAAGGCAGCCTACCAGACAGACACTCAGGCAGGGAGACAGCCCACCAGACAGACTCTCAGAGAGCAAGGCAGCCTACCAGACAGACACTCAGGCAGGGAGACAGCCCACCAGACAGACTCTCAGAGAGCAAGGCAGCCTACCAGACAGACACTCAGCCAGCGAGACAGCCCACCAGACAGACTCTCAGAGAGCAAGGCACCCTACCAGACAAACACTCAGGCAGGGAGACAGCCAGCCAAACACTCAGAGAGCATGGCAGCCCACCAGACAGACACTCAGGCAGCGAGACAGCCCATCAGACAGACTCTCAGAGAGCAAGGCAGCCCACCAGACAGACACTCAGGCAGGGAGACAGCCCACCAGACAGACTCTCAGAGAGCATGGCAGCCCACCAGACAGACACTCAGGCAGGGAGACAGCCCACCAGACAGACTCTCAGAGAGCAAGGCAGCCCACCAGACAGACACTCAGGCAGCGAGACAGCCCACCGGACACTCTCAGAGAGCAAGGCAGCCCACCAGACACTCAGGCAGCGAGACAGCCAGCCAGCCAGCCAGACACTGAAGGCAATGCAGCAGCCAGCCAGCCAATCAGACAACAAGGCAAACAGACAGTAAGACAGACAGCCATTCTCACATTCTGTTTTTGGCTTTTCGCGCTAAAAAAAAAAAAAAAAAAAATGCGAGCGCGCGCGCGCGTATGTGTCTTGTGTGTGTATGTGTGTGTGTGTGTGTGTGTGTGTGTGTATGTGTTTTGTGTGTGTGTGTGTGTGTGTGTGTGTGTGTGTGTGTGTGTGTGTGTGTGTGTGTGTGTGTGTGTGTGTGTGTGTGTGTATTCTCATGGCCACTACACATTAACAGACAAATCTTGAAGAATCTGATTCTAATTACAACTTTTGTTCTTTAGCTGTAGAAATCGATTATATGAGTAGTCAGCAATTTCTGTTTCATAAAGTCCAAGTTTTGCACCGTTCAAGGTTAACCTGAAATAAAACTAGACATGATCAAGAAAATAGTAGAGTTATCACAGCAATGAAAACAGAATTTAAATATGGATTTCCGAAGGATCCGAAAAAGTACACCTTCAAAAAGTGCTAATTTTAGTAACATCTTTGTCTGTAAGATGATGACCTTGACTTCCAAACTTATGCATTCATGACTCTTAACAGTCCATTCCGTTGACCAAAAATTGAGGAAGGCCCATTCAGAAATAGTTTAGAAAATCTGGCTAACACATTTTGAAGACACACACCACACACACGCATACACATAGATAATATCTCTCCCGGAGAAAATGAAACAAAGACAGACTAGAAAGAGACGATCAAAACATACCAAAAATACTTTCTGTTCATTAAAAAAAAATCGCTTGAGCGACAGTGACCCCCAAAATTGAGCTGTGCCCATTCAAGTGCCTATATGAGTATATCTCTATGGTAGAGTCTCACCTTGTGAAATTTGCATCCGTACAACGAAGTTTGATCAACATTCGTTCATACACATTTTTGACAATCGTTTCATACTGTTAACCTCTGGCCACAGATGTGAGCCATTCAATCCAAATTCTAAATTCGGAGACTCTCGGCAGGCTGCACCTCTACAGAAAATCTGGAACAATGGTTCTCTCACACAACGGAGTCACCTTTGCTGAGAACTGTTGACATCTTTTGGGGTCAGTATGACGCAAAATATGGGCTATGACTAGTTACGATTAAATATTTATTATTTTCTCACAATTTTGTTGCAAATATAGCGATATTTATTAAGATTTTGTCATTTTGGCCCTAGCATCATTTATAATCTGGGTTACTGTCGCTTCAAAATTGGATCACTCCCAATCAACTGCAGCAATTGTTACTACTCACTGAAATGGATCCAAGCCTTAGATTTGGTGTAAAAAAAATCTAGATATCTTTGGCGCATATTCTGATATTTTTCTCTATCACTCCCTTCCCCATACACATGCACACATGCATTCACACACACACATTCACACAACACACACACACACACACACACACACACACACACACACACACACACACACACACACACACACACACCGCGCGCATTTATACACATACAAGCGCTTCTTTCGGTATTTGATTTCTTAAAAAGGTTTTTTTTTTAGAATATACCGTCGGTAACTGGAGGTTTGTCGAGAGGGATTAATTACCTCGGCAAGCTTGATTAATGTGCTCCAACCATATCTGACCCCTTTTAATCATCCAGTACATTGTTGTTCCTTTTTCATTGTAGTTTTTGCTATCGTAAATATTTGCTAAACATGTTTTACACACATAGCCTGGGTTTGTAAAGGTGTCTACGATGATATCTCCAAGAAATATGTGTGGCTAATGATCACTGGCAGAGCCAAGCGTCTCAATGTTAGCAAAAGGGATCCAGCAAACAATTTGTCTTGATGCCTCAAATTTAATCCATTTTAACAAACACA
>CM060305.1:103094250-103101750 GCA_030674185.1 Monoplex corrugatus | reverse complement strand
GCACTGTGTCTCCACAAACGGCTACATTGATTAGGGACTGGCAGAGTGAGGGGCGCTGGTGACGAGGCGCAGTATCGGTGTCCGTGGCTCATCGCACTAATGAACACTAGCCAGCAGCCAGGGTCTGGCGTCTCTGCGTCGCCACCTTTCCTCTCTTGTCACGCTAGCACATACAACATGGCTGCTACACCACCCGGCCACACACCAAGCATCAACCCGAGTCATATACAACCATGTGTTATCTGACTTTTCAATCCCTGAAATGTATGTTTTTAATCTTCTTTTAACTGCAAGATAGGAAGCATCCAGCGGGTCACCAACTGATAACTGACATGACAAGTGACTGAATATGATAACAGTGTGTCAAAGGTTGGGAATGTATTACGGATCTCTGTAGATCCAATGCTCAAAGATTTGATGCTTTCAGAACAATGTTCAGTTGATCCATAATAAGAATACACATTCAAAAACAAGTCACGGTTTATTCAATGTGCCATCAGAAATACTCTGCGTCCATTTGCGCTGTCTGAATTTGATCGAGAGATAAGCTTAGGCAAAGGATGGTGGTGGTGTAATATTTAGAAACAGCTTGCCTCTATTCACCAAGAACTTCGGTTTTAAAACAGCTGAAAGCTGTGATGTTGGCTTACAGAGCAAAAAGCGTTTGCTCATCTTTCTGTCCATCTACCATCCAGTTAAACAAGCTTCCTCATCTCCTAGATTTATATACTGCGTGTGATACTCTTTTCGTTCTTTGTGATGTTAACTTTCATTTTGATTGTCTCTCAATGTGTTGTCATTGTAAAACGAACCAACAGATAGTCACAGCTTAAAGACAGCTTGTAACTGCACTCGATTGCCTTATCATTTTTAGTCTACAGATTTATCTCTGACCATCTTGTAATGTAATTTTCCCTCGCATTAATAAACTACGAAAAACAATTAAAACGTCCAGTCACATGACATGAGAAATTTACAGATTTTGTTCTTTCAAGGCTGGCCTCGTCTTAGCCCTTACAGCTGACATGGTCAGACTATTCAGATCTTGCAGTAGCCCATTACAGCTCTCAGCTGAAAAATCTGCTTGATATCCATGCTCTATAGTTACACGTAGCATCATGAGTGTCCCTTGAAATCAAGAAGACCAAATAACAGCGGCGTCCATCTGAGCCACATTGACGCAAAACTTGCTTGATTATCCGTAGACTGTGTTAGATTTGAGAAGTTCTATACAACATGGGATATAATTCTCAAGAGTTGTGTCCTTTGATTATATCCGTAGACTAATAAATATATGCCCAACACGAATATTTGATGAATAAAATGATTTTTGACGCCAAAAAGCAATACAGAAATAACAAAAATCACTAACTCAAAATTTTCCAAGAAATGTTTTCAATTGATTGGCCAGATGATGGGTGCAATAGAACTCCTTTCAAATAATATTCCATCAGAATGCTTCCCTGACAACCGAAAAAAATATTTCTGTAATGCCTAGAAAATCCTACAGTCTTGACACCATTCCTCCCTCTCATGTTTTCGACTGTTTTGAAGAAATTTCTCTAATCGTAACTGAAACCAATAATTGTTTAAACAAAAATGTCGTGCCACAGAGATTTAAACATACCTCAATCATCTCCTGCTCAAAGAGTCCAATATTGATCGGAATTACCTTTAAAAAGTCTATCAGTCTGTTTTCAAATTTCCATTCTCGTCCAAAGTCTTTGAGCATATCGTCTTCTCGCAGCTGATGAATTACCTGAATCCAATAATCTGCTTGAACTTTTCCAGTCAGCTTATCGTAAAGCCCACAGTACATAAACTGCTTTGCTAATATTATTAATGATCTTCTTGAGGCTTTCGATAATAGGGAAGTTTCCATTCTATCGAAAAATTAGATCTTTTGGCAGCATTTGACATGATTGACCATTAATCATTATTTCAAGATTGTCATCCACATTTGGCCGCGTAGAAATTGTTCTTGAAGTTCAAGTCATACTTTTTCTGTCGAACTCAATGTGTTGTCACCAATGACGTTAGGTCAGATCTATCTTTGCGAAATATGGTGTCCCACAGGGTTTCCGTCTGGAGCCTTTTCTCTTCACCGTGAATTTACAACCACTTTTAGCTCTGTTATAAAACAATTATAAGCACTGTACCATTTCTATACTGATGACTCACTCACAAGTGTGCCGCACTGCTCTCTCAAGACACATCTCCAGCATTGCTAGAGAAATTAAAAACACCATTATGAACATAGCTGCCTGGATGAAAGCAAACAAACTTAAAACGAATGAAGAAAAAAATTAATCTAAGTCTGATAGAAAAATCAAAACAGTAGTAATACAAATGTGTATTTCACCTCTCCCTCCCCCCCCCCCTCTCTCTCTCTCTCTCTATCTCTCTCTCTCCTCTTCTTCTTCTTCTTCTTCTTGGTGTAAACTCCATATATTCGTAACACAGTTGTGTTATTCTCTCTTTTTTCGCTTTCTTCTTTGTCTAACATTTAAGATATTACAGCCATAGAGTATGTCCCCAGTTAATAGGAGATCAGAAAGTTTAAACAACACTTTTCTTCCTCCTGTGATAACTTGCGCCTTATCATTATATACAGTCATCGTATTAGCGACAAGCATCTTTCCTGATCATTGCTCGCGCCTAAGAACTCATCTGTTCTATGCAGAGCCTGCGTTGTTTCAACTCTCATCTGCATAATTACATGGATGCGTTTATTCAGCGATCGTCCAAAGCTCATCATGCTTCATCCAGTATTCATCATCAAAATTGCATCCTCATACTTATTTGTTTTATGCAGCCCTGGAGTACCCACTCGTACATTTATTCATGTTATTTATATCATTCATTTTAGATTTTTATTCACCATATCATGCATTCATCTACGTCTGGAGCCTTTTCTCTTCACCGTGTATTTACAACTACTTTTAGCTCTGTTATAAAACAATTATAAGCACTCTACCATTTCTATACTGATGACTCACTCACTAGCACTTAGATTTGATTTTATCAAGATTTTGCGCTATATAAATAAAATATTGTATTGTATTGTATTGTATTGTATTGTATTGTCATTTGTATCATTCATGCCATGTCACTCAGTCTCTTTGAATCAGTGTCACATTCATTGTCATTATACTTTGTATACTTTTGTTCACTTTTTTTCATTGATGCATCTTTCAATTAATGCATACAAATTCTTGTGGTTGAACAAAGTGCTGTATCCTTCAACCAACATGTTATTATCTATCATATGCCAAAGGCATGAACTCATGAATTCCTCTGTTTATATAATCATACTAACAATACTAACAGTAACAACAATAATTGTGAAGATCACAATGATTTTTTTTATGCGACATGCATGTTTCTTTCGTTCTTGTCCATTTATTGATGATGTCATTATTTCTTATATGACCTAAATTGTAGTACCGTTGCCGTGAAATTCCCACTTGATCTCTGTTTCAATTTTCCAAGACTTGGCCTTCCCTTTACCAAAGATGAATGCCATTTCTTATTTTTTATTCTTTTTCAGTGTACGTCCATGATGTATATTCTTACATATTTCAGTATGTATTGGTTACATGTCACAATATGTGACCAAGGCAAAACGTCGCAAAGTGAATGACTGATTCTATATTTCTCTTCACAAACTACGTAGTCGAAATATGAATGTGTGACTGAATCAAAGCCTTTGTGATCCCCGTGCACTTGCCAACTGACACAATCAGCTAGAAACAGACAATAGATAATGTACACAACCATATTCATCGACCATGCCTACGTTCTCATCATCATCATCATCATCAGGTGCCTTGCCGCATGGCGTTGGCGATCATGGACTTCCATCTGTTGCTATCTCTTATTGCCTCAAGCTTCTCTTCCACCCTCTTTGTCTTCAGCCACTCTGCAAGTCCGTCTGGTATCTTCTCCCTGGGTCTACCTGGTGCTTTCCTTCCCTCCAGCTTTCCCGTTGTGACCAGGTGCTCCAATTCCCCTTTCCTCATAAAATAGCCTATAAATGTTGCCTGTCTTTTCCTAATCTTCCTTATGAATGATCTTGTGTCTGCCTCCATCAAGACTGTCTCGTTTGTTTTCTTTGCTGTCCATGGAACTCTCAACATTCTTCTAAGAAACCACATCTCGGCAGCCTCAATCTTGTTCTGGCTTTGCTTGTTGACTGTCCACGCCTCACAACCGTATAACAGTATTGGTTCATATAACATTCAAAAACTCTCTTCCTGATGTTAATTGATAGGCATTTGTTGGTAAGAATGCTTTTCATCTTCTAGAATGCTGTTTTGGCCTTGCCGATTCTGCTGGCTATTTCTGATGTGCATCTGCCGTCTGGTGAAATGATCATTCCCAGGTATTTAAACTTATCAACCTGTCTCAAGGTTGTGCCGTTTGCTATTATTTTGAATGAGGGGATTTCATGTTTTTTACTGATCATCATGACTTCAGTCTTCCTGCTGTTTAATTACCTTTGCTTTCTATTTCTAGTATATTCACAAGGTTTTGTAGGTCCCTTTCATTTTCTGCAATTAGCACGGTGTCATCTGCGTATCGAATGTTGTTTATCGTTTTTCCTCCAACCTTTAATCCAGGGTCTTCCTCTAGGTTTCTCATGATGTTTTCGATGTAAAGTGAAAACAGATGTGACAAAACACAACCCTGTCTGACTTCGCTTTTGATGTTTTGGAAAGAGCTTAGTTGGTTGATCAATTCTTCATGTCTTACCCGATCGAAAGCCTTGGTATAATCAACAAATCATAAATATAAATCCTTGTTCTTCTCGATTGACCTCTCTATGATAGTTCTCAGGATGTACGTGGCATCAATAGTTCCTTTCCTTTCCACAAATCCACACTGTTCATCTGCTATTTCTCTTTTGATTCTATTCCTTGTCCTCATCATAATTATTCTTAATAGGATTTTTGTTACATGACTCATCAAACTGATTGTGCGATGGAGTTCGCATTCTATAGCCTCTGTCTTCTTTGGAAGTGCAATGAAAATCGATTTTGACATATCTTTGGGGATTTTTCCAGTGTCGTAAATTTCATTTAGGAGGACTATTTTTTCAATACCAAATTCCTCCAGGGCTTGAATCATCTCTGTAGTAGTGTTGTCTGGTCCTGGGGCTTTTCCTGGTTTCATCTTTTTCAGTGCTGCTCTGACTTCATCTTTCATCATGGGTGGTCCTTCAACGTTCTTTCTTATAATGTGTTCGTTTCTGTCGTCTTCAAAAAGGTCTTTATTGTACTCTCCCCATCTGTCTTATATTTTGTCGTTTTACATGATAAGCGTACCATCTTTCGATTTTAAGCAACCAGTTGATGTGCATGTATTTTTCCTGTGAACAATTTCTTCAATTCGTCTGTATACACTCTGATGATCCGTTTTGTGTCGGTCTTCTATTTCTTTGCATTTTGTTTTCAGCCAAGCTTCCATAGCTTCATTGCACCTATTCCTGATTATTTTCCTTGTTTATCTTCCTGTATATAGATGGGAAGACAATATCAGAGAGTGGACCGGTCTTGAATGGAACATCATTCTGCGGAAAACTGAGGACCGTGAGGAGTGGAGGAAGTTGGTTGCAAAATCTTCAGTGGTGCCCTAACGGTCAACCAGACTACGGGACTGATGATGATGATATCTTCTCGTTTCTCTTTGCCTTCCTCCGTTCCTCCATCAAGCCTAAAATTTCTTTTGTCATCCAGTTCTTTTTTGTTTTTCTATCTACTTTAGGGGTTTCTTCACAAGCTTCATTTATCGAATTTCTCAACTTTGTCCATTGTTCCTCACTGTCACTAACGTCTTCCAGAGTTTGAATTTGTTTTGAACATGTACATTAATTTTTTTACGTATTACTTCATCTGTCTTTAATAGTCCAAGATTTAGTTTGATATTGCTTTTGGTCTGTTTACTTTTCCTTAATTTCATCCTAAATCTTCCCACTACAAAATTGTGGTCACTGTTGCAATCTGCGCCTGGTAGTGTTTTTGCTGATATTTCAGAATTTCTAAATCTTTTGTTAATCAGGATGTAGTCAACCTGGTTTTCGGTATTATCTCCTGGACTCATCCAAGTCCATTTTCTTCTTTTAGGCAGCTCAAACCATGTGTTTCCTACTATGAACTTATTTGCACTGGCCTATAGAAATGTGTTCATTTGGACTATTACTTTAGCATGCATTTTTTTTTCTTTTACAGCAGTTACAGCCGCTTTTCTTTTTGGTGGACCCATTTCACTTCCTGGCAGCGATTGAAATAATTGTATTAATTAAGAGTATTCAAAACTTAGTGCAACAACTATTGCACGTCTTGCAATCTTCACAAACTCAGGCATCTTCCTTAATGCACACATGAATTACTTTTCAGAGCACCACATGCCCCGTTTTTGGTGTTGATTACCATACTATGTGTTTTTGTACTTTTGAAGTTCACTATAACAGTTACTACATTTTATCTTCATTATGAATAGTACAAGTACTTTAGTTTTTCTTTCTAATTAAGACTGTTTTCAATTCCTGCATTACCAGTGCGCATATTTCACATATTGCTGTTCATTACGAGTTATGTCAGGCTTTGATTTACATGCGTTCTTAGTTTTGAAATTCATGCTTTGCATTTTATGTTGTGTATGCCTTTTGGCATTCATGTTTTGTATTTCATGCCTTCTACGTTTTGAAATTCATGCTTTGATTTCATACCTTCTATGTCTCGTAATTCATATTTGGTATGCTTTATATTTAAAGCCTTCTGATAACATTGCTCGCTTGACAGGCGGGTTGTGATGGAGGAGAACCGTTATGGCATTTTTTTTAATGAGCGGGTGAAAGCTGGTGGTGGAGAAAAACAAACGCAGAAATGGCTGCACAATTCTCCTGGCCAGTCACTACTACCTTCTTTCATTCCTGATTCTTCCGAAGAAACGTTCCAATAACTGATGAGTATAAATTGCTAACAATCATATAGCAACTGGGAATAAGTAGAACTGTAACGGTCAATTAAGTGATGAGACATGGGAGAGCGCGGGGTGGGGGAGCGCGGGGTGGGGGTGGCGGAGCAGAATACTGAACCAAGGTAATGTCACATTCAAATGGGAACAGCGATCGAGGAAGCGTAAACAGTGAAACTGACAGACCAACATATGTGTAAACAGTATGGGAGATTTGTGCATACGCATTTCAGCGTACGTATATACACATTCTGTGCATGCACATTTCAATATACGTATGCATATTTGTATGTAGGAATGTATGAAGAAGTCAACAGTTCTATTACATACTAAACAATAATGGTCAAGACGAAAGTATTGCAGTAGGTGGAGCACACAACTTTGAACAGATTGATTGGAGCTTTCAAAAATATTCAAAAGGTAACTGATATCAGACTTAAGTGGTTTCAAATCCAGATACTTAATATAATTATTTCTAAAAAAAACAACAACACTTAAAGTAACATGGAAATTAGTAATCAT
>CM060305.1:103084250-103089250 GCA_030674185.1 Monoplex corrugatus | reverse complement strand
CAATTGATCTCTATTTCCCTGTCATAATTTTTGTTCACCTAAATGTTCAGAGAAAATGAGGACTTTTTCACATGGAGGGGGGGGGGGGGGCACATTAACACAAAAAAAAAAAACAGGCCAGTTTGATTACTATACCAGTTCCATAGTTACACAACAGTTATTAACAGCACACCATTGGGTGAATACATGCCGTTTCAGATCAAAGAACAAAGATTTACACGGCACACGTGACCAGGTCAAACGCATCATATAATAGCCACCAGGTTACGTACATGGACCGGGATTTGAATACTGGTGTGCGTTTCATATCAGCCCTACTCTTGCCTACTCTTATCTCATATCAATCAAGGCTTGCTTTCGACGCATGCCACCTTTCCTCCTTCTTCAACAGACGGACAAACATGCCATGTTATAGCACTCTGTGTACATAAGAAGACCAGTACTTAGTTTGCATCCACAACCCTCTTTTTTCCTTTCTTTTATTGTGTAGGCTTCGCAAAGACATTACAAAGATAGACTGCTGGCGTGGTCACGTGACCCGCGCCGATTTGATTGACGTGGCCGCTATGTTTGTTAAGGCTAACTTTCACACGAACATGATACTTTCGTGTGTTGTTGTTGGGTGAAACAGTTGGAATCGCAATTCAAAGAGGGCTTTTCATTAGTAAGTCTCTCTGTGTGTGTGAATATCTGTGTCAATCGTTGTAAACAGTAAGCACTTTAACACAACAGCTATAAAAACATTGAAAGAATCGAGTATTTAAAAAAACTTTAGAGAACATTCAATCCTGAAACAGGGAGATGGTGAACTGTCAGGCCCAATGGGTTGTGTGCAAAGATGTTATAAATATTTATGTAAATAATGTAAGTATCAGTTTATAATGTCTTCGTTTGGTGAGATGATAAAAACGTTATTTGAGGCCTGTGTCCTTTTTTTTTCGGTGTGGTGTGGAGATGTTGGTGACCTGATGCATGTGTTGTGATGGTATGAGTATATTTATCATTGTGTGTGCATATGTGTGTGTGCGTGTGTATGTGTCTTTGTCTCTCTGTGTCAGTGTGTGTGTGTGCGTGTGTGTGTGTGTGTGTGTGTGTGTGTGTGTGTGTGTGTGTGTGTGTGTGTGTGTGTGTGTGTGTGTGTGTGTGTGTGTGTGTGTGTGTGTGCTTTCTGAGACAATTGTTTTCCAAAAATCACTATGTATTACTAATTATATCTCAATGCTGCTCCCTCCCTTCTCTCTCTCTCTCTCTCTCTCTCTCTCTCTCTCTCTCTCTCTCTCTCTCTCTCTCTCTCTCTCTCTCTCTCTCTCGTAAAACTGGCAGGGAAAATGAAGTGCATTTCTGTTTTCAATGTGTTGGTTCCAAGAAGGAAATCATTTTACAACTTTCTCACCAAGCAGATCTATATGAACATAGCCTTTTCCTTATTGAGTGAAGATGATGATTATTATTTTTCTTCTAGCAAAATTGGTCTATGATGCTTTGAAATGTAAAAGTAAAGCTCGATCACGGTGCTTATTCTGTCTCTTTGGACTGATTATTTGAAATGTGTGATATAAGTATTATTCATATATCTCTACAGAAGCACTACACTATTCCATACTTTGATAAATTTAAGTTAGTACAAATCTCAAGAACACAAAGATTTCCTATTTTCTGTCACTCTGTCCGTTTCTACCTTGTTCCTTTGCCCTTTATCATCTCTTCCTACCATTTTCTGCCTTGTTGATCCATTTATTTGTGTATGTTCTACAAAGCCTTACATCCTTTCTATTCGGATTGATAATTGGGTAGGCCTATATACATTGACTGCATTTTTGGCTATGAGGAAATATGACGTGTGGGAACAATTTCAGATAATCTACTTCAGCTTCTTTAAGTGTATAAATTATATTAAAAAATTGTATCCATGTTTGGTTATCCCTTTCTTAAACACGTGATGATAAATCGAGGGGAATGATTAATGCCAGGATATTTCCTTAGATTGTGTGTGGAGATGCATCGGTATACATGTGCTTATTTTCCTTTTCAGATTTACTTCTTCAAGGTCAGGGAGGTTTTATGAGATGGTTATAACCCTGATATTGCTATGCACAGTCGGCAGGGCTTTAAGTATAATAATGATAAGAAGAAGAACAACAACAACAACAACGATGATGATGATGACGACGACAATGATGATGATAATGATGATAATGTCTTGGTTGATATGTCTGCTACTGAAATTTGTTATTTTCAGTGTTATTTTTATTATGAAATCAGACCTCCCTTTTGTTTGGGCTGAAGGCTTTTCATCATCATCATCAAGTACCTTGCCACATGGCGTTGGCGATCATGGCCTTCCATTTGTTTCTATTCCCTGCTGCCTCAAGCACCCTTCCAACCTCCCCGCCCCCAGCCACTCTGCAAGTCCGTCCAACATCCTCTCCCCGGGTCCACCCGGTGCTCTCCTTCCCTCCAGCCCTCCCGCCGTGACCAGACGCTCCAATTCCCCTTTCCTCACAAAATGGCCTTCAAACGTTGCCCGTCCTCTCCCAATCTTCCCCATCAATGATCCCCCTGTGTCTGCTGCCATCAAGACCGTCTCGTCTGTTTTCTCTGCCGTCCACGGAACTTCCAACATTCCTCCCAGAAACCACATCTCGGCTGCCTCAATTCTGTTCTGGCTTTGCCTGCTGACCGTCCACGCTTCACTACCGCACAACACTACCGGCTCCACATAACATTCAAGAACTCTCTTCCCGATGTCAACCGACAGGCGCCTGCCGGCAAGAATGCCTTTCATCCTCCTGAACGCTGCCTTGGCCTGGCCGACTCCGCCGGCCACCTCCGATGTGCATCCGCCGTCCGGTGAAACGATCGTTTCCAGGCACCTAAACCCATCAACCCGTCCAAAGGTTGCGCCGTTTGATGCCATCTTGCACGACGGGATTTCTTGTTTTCCACCGATCACCATGACTTCAGTCCTCCCGCCGTTCAGCTCTAACCCCTTACACCTGCCCTCTATTTCCAGTATATTCACAACGTCCTATAGGTCCCCTTCTTTCTCTGCAATTATCACGGTGTCATCTGCGCATCGAATGCTGTCCACCACCCCTCCTCCAACCTTCAATCCAGGGTCTTCCTCTAGGTCTCCCACGACGTTTTCGCTGCAGAGTGAAAACAGATCCGGCGACAAAACACAACCCTGTCCGACTCCTCCCCTGATGCTTTGGAAAGAGCTCACATCGTTTTCCATTCTCATTGCAGCTGTTTGTTCCCGATACACATCTCCGACTACTCGTAGATCTTTTCCATCAATACTGAATCTTTCTAGTTGGTTAATCAATTCCTCATGTCCCACCTGATCGAAAGCCTTGGTATAATCAACAAAGCATAAATATAAATCCCCATTCATCTCGATTGACTCTCCATGATAGTTCTCAGAATGCATATGACTCGGAGGAGGTCTGGTCCCACGACGTGCGGCACGCAGGCCCACCGGCATGTGGATATGCCCTGGTGCCCACGAACCAGACCCCCAAGCTATGGGTAAATAGCTGCACTGCCTTGTGGACATCTCGGGAGAGAATAAGGCTAACGGAGTTAACCCTGTAAAAAAATCACCTACTGCCTTGCAGGTTGTCGTGGGAACGACAAAGGCTAGCGGAGAGACCGTAAACAAACCGATGGAAGGCAACGGGAAACAACCATCGTATTTTCCCCAGCACAATCATGGCCAGACAAAGCAAAAATGAAGATAACGACGTAAAAAGGTGTTCTATAGTAGGGACCGTCATGCTGCGTAGGTGACACCAGACCGTCAGCAGGCTACTGCGATCAACCTCAACCTCAGAAAAAATGCCAAAATCGCAACATGGAACATCAGAACACTGTTGCAAAAAGGTAAATTGGGCAATATCAAAATGGAGATGGAAAGGCTTAACATGAGTATTTTAGGACTAGGGGAAGTGAGATGGAAGGGGGCAGGCATGTTCACATTAGGAGAGTATACAGTAATATATTCTGGTGGAAACTCACATAAAAGAGGAGTAGGCATCGTAATGGACAGGGACAAATCAAAAGCAGTTAGGGGATACTGGGCTGTGTCCGACAGAATTTTGCTGGTTAAACTGGGTGGCAGGCCATTTGATATCAACATCATTCAGGTATATGCACCAACATCCGCAAGTGCTCAGGAAGACATCGACAACTTCTACGAAGTATTAGAGATGGCCAAGGCCCAATATAAATCACAAGAAGTTACAGTAATAATGGGAGATTTTAATGCTAAAGTTGGACAGGATAGGGCGGAGGATATATTTGGACCTCATGGCCTTGGTACGCAAAATGAAAGGGGTGGGAAACTTGTAGAATGGGCACAGACGATTGAGCTCATAGTAGGAAACATCTCGTTTGAACAGCCTAATAGAAGAAAATGGTCTGTAACAGTGACCACAATCCTGTAGTGGGAAGATTTAGGCTGAAATTAAGGAAAAGGAAACAGACCAAAAGCACTATCAAACTAAATCTTGGACTATTAAAAACAGATGAAGGGATATATAAAAAAATTAGCGTACATGTTCAAAACTAATTCAGTGCTCTGGAAGACGTTAGTGACAGTGAAAAACAATGGACAAAGTTGAGAAATTCGATGGATGAAAATTGTAAAGAAATCCCTAAAGTAGATAGAAAAGCAAAAAAGAACTGGACGACAAAAGAAAGTTTAGGCTTGATGGTGGAACGGAGGAAGGCAAAGAGAAACGAGGAGATATACAGGAAGATAAACAAGGAAATCAGGAATAGATGCAATGAAGCTAAGGAAGCTTGGCTGAAAACAAAATGCAAAGAAAGAGAAAAACGACACAAAGTGGATCCTCAGGGTATGTACAGACGAATTGAAGAAATTGTCCACAGGAAAAATGCATGCACACCAACTGATTGCTTAAAATTGAAAGATGGTACGCTTATCATGGAAAAAGACAAAATATAAGACAGATGGGGAGAGTACATTAAAGACC
>CM060305.1:103014250-103079250 GCA_030674185.1 Monoplex corrugatus | reverse complement strand
TGGGAAGATTAAGGCTGAAACTAAAAAAAAAGAAAACAGACCAAAAGTAACATCAAACTAAATCTTGGACTCTTAAAGACAGACGAATCGACTCGTGAAAATTTAGCATACATGTTCAGAACAAATTCAGTGCTCTGGAGGATGTTGGTGACAGTGCGGGAAAATGGACAAAGTTGAGAAACTCGATAAATGAAGCTTGTGAAGAAATCCCTAGAGTTGAAAGAAAAGCAAAAGAGAACAAGATGACAAAAGAAATTTTAGGTTTGACGGAAGAACGGAGAAAGGCAAAAGGAAAAGAGGAAGAATACAAAAAGATAAACAAGGAAACCAGGAATAGGTGCAGTGAAGCTTGGCTGAAAACAAAGTGCAAAGAAATAAAAGACCAACACAAAACAGATCTTCAAGGTATGTACAGAAACACTGAACAAATTACCCACAGGTAAAAAGTGCACATCAACTGGTTGCTTAAAATCGAAAGACGGTACGATTACTATGGGAAAAGACAAAATATCAGATAGGCGGGGAGAGTATATTAAAGACCATTTCAATGATGAGAGAAACAAAGAACACATTTAAGAAAGAACGTTGAAGGACCACCCATAATAAAAGACGAAATTAGAGCAGCATTGAAAAAGATGAAACCAGGAAAAACCCCAGGACAGACATTATTACTACAGAAATGATTGAGGCTCTAGAGGAATTCGGTAGTAAAGAAAATAACAGTCCTCCTAGATGAAATTCATGACACCGGAAAAATCCCAAAAGATATGTCAAAATCAATTTTCATTGCACTCCCAAAGAAAGCAGGGACTATAGAATGCAAATTCCATCGTACAATTAGCTTGATGAGTCATGTAACAAAAATTCTGTTAAGAATAATCATAATGATGACAAGGAACAGAATCAAAAGAGAAATAGCAGACGACCAATGTGGAATTGTCGAAAGGAAAGGAACTATTAATGCCATATACATCCTAAGAACTATCATAGAGAGGTCAGTCAAGTTGAATAAGGATTTATGTTTTTGCTATGTTGATTATACCAAGGTTTTCGATCGGGTAAGACATGAAGAATTGATCGACCAACTAGAAAGACTCAATACTGATGGAAAAGATCTACGAATAATCGGAAATATGTATTGGGAACAAACAGCAGCAATGGGAATAGAAAACGATGTAAGCTCTTTCCAAAATATCAAAAGAGGAGTCAGACAAGATTGTGTTCTGTCACCAAATTTGTTTTCACTTTACAGCGAAACCATCATGAGAAACCTAGAAGAATGCCCTGGATTAAAGGCTGGAGGAAAAATGATAAACAACATTCGTTGTGTAGATGACACCGTGCTAATTGCAGAAAAAGAAAGGGGCCTACCTTTTCAGTATAATAGAAATAGTAGCAAAACTAAAGGGTTGGAGCTAAATAGCAAGAAGACTGAAGTCATGGTAATCAGTAAAAAACATGAAACCCCGCATGCAAAATAACAGCAAATGGCACAACTTTGAGACAAGTTGATAAGTTTAAATGTCTGGGAACGGTCATCTCACCAAACATCAGAAATAGCCAGCAGAATTGGCCAAGCCAAAACGGAATTCAAGAAGACACAAGATCATTGATAAGGAAGATTAAGAAAGAAAAGACCAGCAACATCTATAGGCCATTTTATGAGGAAAGGGGAATTAGAGCACCTGGTCACAGCAGGAAAGCTGGTGGGAAAGAGAACACCAGGTACACCCAGGGAGAAAATATTGGACAGACTTGCAGGGTGGCGACAAGGGATAGATGCATATGGATGGCCATGATCGCCTACGCCATGCGGCAGGGCACATGATGATGATTATAGCAAGGCTTTCAATTGGGTGAGACATGGAGAATTGATCAACCAGCTATAAAGGCTCACTATTGATGGAAAAGATCTAAGAATAATCAGAAATATGTATTGGGAACAAGCAGCAGTAATGAGAATAGAAAATTATATAAGCTCTTTCCAAAATCAAAAGAGGGTTAGGCAGGGTTGTGTTCTGTCACCAGATTTGTTTTCATTTCACAGCGAAACCATCACGAGGAACCTAGAAGAATGCCCTGGGATATAGGTTGGAGGGAAAATGACAACATTCGTTGAGCAGATGACACTGTGTTAATTGCAGAAATTGAAGAAGACCTGCAAAATCTTGTAAATATAATAGAAAGCAAAAATGAAGGGCAGGATTTGAATAGCAAAAAGACTGAAGTCATGGTAATCAGTAAAAAACAACAAATCCCCTCATGCAAAATAATAGCAAATGGCACAACATTGAGACAGGTTGATAAGTTTAAATATCTGGGAACGGTCATCTTACCAGATGTACATCAGAAATAGCCAGTAGAATCGGCCAAGCTAAAGCAGCATTGAAGAAAATGAAAAGTGTTCTGATCAACAAATGCCTATCAATTGACATCAGGAAAGATATCTTGAGTATTACATAGAACCGAAACTGTTGTATGGATTTAAAGCGTGAACAGTAAACATGCAAAGTCAGAACAAGATTGAGGCAGCCGAAATATGGTTTCTAAGAAGAATGTTGAGAGTTCCATGGATAGCAAACAAAACAAACAAGATAGTCTTGAAGGAGGCAGACACAAGAAGAACATTTATGAAGAAGATTAGGAAAAGACAAGCAACATTTACAGGACATTTTATGAGACAAGAAAAATTAGAGCACCTAGTCACAACAGGATAGCTGTAGAGAAAAAGAGCACAAGGTAAACCCAGGGAGAAAATACTGGATGGACTTGCAGAGTAACTGAGGAAAGAGAGGGTGGGAGATGTACTTGCAGCGACAAGGAATACATTCCTATGGAGGGCCATGATCGCCAACGCCATGCGGCAGGGCACGTGATGATGATGATTTATCGTGGTCTGTTTCTAGAGAATCTGTATCAAGTCACGTGCAGTCGTAATACATTTCTGTATTTCCATTCGTCTCGCTTTGTGTCCTTTCTTTTTATGTTTCAAATATAATGTATTACAACTGTAGAATGCATCCTCAGTTTTTAATAGAACAAAAGTTACATCATCAACTTTTTCATCCCGTGATAAACAGAAATTCTCTACTTGTCAACACATACTTCTTCAGAACTTAGAATTTGGGCGTTCGATCTTGCCACGTGATATTGCAGATTTTGCACAGACATTTTTTGTAGACGCGTTCCAGCTGTTGAATGTGTCAAGATCTCGTAGTAGTAAAACAGGGCGCTAGCGCTGCAATCTTTGTGGCGAGCCTCATGGTGTTGGATTTGTTAGATCTTGGCCAACCTTCCAAAGGCTGAGCTAGTCTTGAAGATGCACAGCGCCACCTCAACATCAAGAATTCCGTGACTGCTTACTTTCACTGCCAGAGTAGATCGCTGGTTGTTAGTGACAATCGGAGATGGTGAAACCTAGAAGCATGACATAAATGTTGGCTGAAGCCTAGTTTCTGTTTTGCTGAGGCTTATAACAAAACTGTATCAGTAGGATTCTCGCTGTCCCGTGTCATACCACAAAGACGGAAGTATTGGAGTACACTGTGTATTGTGTGGGGTGGCGAGTGGCAAAAGATGGGAGGGGAGGGGGGCTTACACACGGCGTATGTACACACTGTGCAAATGGTGGAATTTGTAACCAACTCAAGTAGCATGATCATGACGATCCATTACAGTATGGTATGTATTTCCAATACCGGGGTACTACCCTTCCAACTGCTGTGACCTTTAACATGATGCCAGTGTTTTGCTAACCACATAGACCGTCCACGCCTCGAATTACAGGTAGTGTCTCGGTCCCTGTCTATTGTCAGTTACAAACGTTTGACAGTGATTTGTGACGCTAGTATACATGGAGCAAATGGGGACGGGGTGTGGTAGTCTGAAAAATATATAGAGAAGGCCGGGAGTCATTATGCATCGCTCCTCTTTCTTCTTTTTATTCCACCTATTTCATTAAAAGAAGGATGGGTTCCAGCACAATGGAGCGCTTCTCTATGTCGGGTATCTTTCGAGCCCGGCGTAGATCTTCGTGCCACCCTTCCGCTGATTATAGAGTGGGGAGTGGCGGTGTGCCGTCAAGGGGACACATTACCTTCTCTTCTTACCGGCCTTCTTCTCTCCCCTGTCCCACCCAGCTACCCGTCACGTTGAGCCAACCCCACTGGTCTGCACACATTCGCACACACACACACACACAAAGAGCCATCCGCCACGCGGAGCCAGCCCCATTTGTCTGCGCGCGCGCACACACACACACACACACACACACAGAGCCATCCGCCATGAGGAGCCAGCCCAATTGGTCTGTGCACATACACACACACAAACACACACAGCCATCCACCACGCGGAGCCAGCCCCATTGGTCTGTACACACACTCACGCACGCATACACACACACGCACAGGCGCTACATTCTGCTCGTCATAGACCATAGCAATGAACTAGCAAGCACTTTTTATTGTAATATCTCACTACTTCCTGCTGGGGTCAGTTTGTTTCAAGCACACAGAACACTGTCCTGCTCAAGTTCTTCACAATTTGTGCTATGAGACACGCTCTTTATGGCAAGTTAGGCCGGCATCATGGTCACCAATGACCAGAAACCACGCAGAGACCAAATACAGTCTCTGACCACACAAGTTCATGAAACAATGATTTGCTTTTTACATCGATTTCCAGCTCAAGTTAAAAGAATGACCATCATACTCGTGTGATGCAGCATGGTGATCTTGAAAATAAAATGACGTTCACATTATGACATTCGCCGCCTTTGAGCTATCTCATAGTGCGCTTTTGACCTACCGTCTGATTGTTCATACACGTCCTCTTTGTCTTAATTTCTTACCTTTTTGTTTGATTAGATTTGTCACGAATGTATGGTGTAGAAGCAGATACGTTATTTCTTAAGTTTTAAAATGATGCCTTGGTTCAGCTCCAGCCTTCCAGACTGACTGTAGTGTTTAAAAAAAAGCATGCGTGTGTCCATCTATTTGCGAATAACGCTGCCTAGAATCGGACAATGTTAATGAGATGAGGTGGACTCCATCCTTGAAGAGAAGGTAAAATATCCACCAGTTCAAATCCACTGTCTGGGTTATGGAATTTTTACCTTAATTTCAAAAAGACCAGTGACAAATCGAGTTTGTAGATAGGCAACGTGTTTATCTATCTACTCAATCGTACGGCTTTCTTGTTTGTTAGTATTGTACATATGCTTCTGTCAAGTGGTTTGTGCGAAACAAAGAGAGCGGTAACACAATGCGTTACACAGGGTGATATGATCAACATAGATAAGTATGAACAACTATTTTGTATTCAGTGTGTTCACTGTGTGTGTTCCCAGACGTGGTCAAGCCATGTACTGCTTGGGCTTTAAGGTAAGTGATGAACTGGACATGCAGATATTGGTCAGGGTCATGAGTATGAAGATGACTGATGTAGAAATGGAGCTTTTCCAAATCTGTGTTGACAGGTGGTGAGCAAATAGATGCAGGCTTTGTTTCTTCACTGAGTATCCAATGCAGGTGAGTCAGATACTGCAGGTGTGAATATCGAAGCAAAATGTGTGTGTGTGTGTGTGTGTGTGTGTGTGTGTGTGTGTGTGTATGTGTGTGTGTGTGTGTGTGTGTGTATGTGTGTGTGTGTGTGTGTGTGCGTGTGTGTGTGTGTGTGCGTGCGTGTAGGCCTTCGTGTGTGTTTGCTTGGAGTTTGCTGACAGACACTACAGGTAGTGTAGTGTGTGCAATGAGGCGAATCGTCTTGCAGGGACAGGTTGAAGTGAATCCCCTCAGGTCGTGGAGACAGGTGTCACTGGAGTATGTGTTCTTGCTTGCGTGTGTGTAAGAAGGGGGAGCGGTGCGTGGGGGAGGCGGGAATGTTTTGTGTTTTGAGGGTCTGAGCTATAAATCACCGTGTGAGCCACTTGACACTTACCACCACTTACTAGGCTTCCTTCCATCCCACCACCACTACCCTTAACCTCAACTGTGTGCTGGCTTCAATTTGAAAGCCACTAACGACTCCAGGCATGGCCTTCGAAGGCCACGCTTCAAGTTGTAATGGGAGGGGTGAGGTGTTGAGGGTGGGAAGAGGCGTGATGGGAAGTGGAGGGCGTGGGAGGAGCAGAGACAAGGAAAAAAGCTTGTTTTTTTTTTCGCTACCTTTCACGATCAGCGAACTGCATATTTTCATTATTCTTATTGTTGCTTAGAGTTCAGCCGTCTGCGTAGAGCCATGGCAGGACTATAACTATTTCAATACAGCTGGGAAAAAAACCCAGAAAGTGAAGTACACATATCAGTGCATTCGCACACATAATCTAAGGAGATACCCTTGACGTTGACCACTCTATCCAACTTATCACACAGGGGATTTAAAGAAAATACCTGAATACAGATTTAAACATAATTAAAGACACTAAAACATAAACACGGGCCTAAATTACCTAAAATTGCTTCCGCGTATCTCATTTCCCTAGAGCCAAAAATGCACTTATGTTCCCAATTACCAATCCTAAGAGAAAGTATGTAAAACTTTATTTGAACACATACAGGTGAATGGACCAGCAAGGCAGAATATGAGAGGAAGAAATTATTTTAAAAAAATAAACAAAAAACAAATGAGCAAGGCAGACACAAAAACAGTGACGGAAAAGAGGACATTGCTAGCACATAATTTCTAGAAGATGGGGATACTATTTATACTGAAAGAGTCCCTGGCATCCTCACGGGGGGGGGGGGGGGGGGGGGATCTTTTCATTCAACATCGAGCAACGAAGTGTCTTTCTTGTTCAGTTTCTGTATAATCATTGTGGTCAACAAATTTTGTCGACTGTTCTAATTCTTTTCTCTTGGCATCGCTGAAATCAAACTATATCAAAGAGTCCACAGAAGTCGTCAGTATTGAGCTGCAATGAGGCTACACACCAGAACAGACTGCATTCATGCAAATAGAACACCATCTACTTAACCTATCGCTGACGACAATAATCGTTCAACCGCACACACAAACTGAGTTAACAATCCTCTGGGAAAGGACAACACACACCCCCACCCCTACCTCGAATATCCCTCTTACGACAGTCCCCACGAGCCACCGACATTCAAGACCTTGACATGAGAGGTATGAAAGCGGCAGCGGGCACTGAAACTAACGTCACTATGAGAACATGATGTGAAGAACCATAGTTTTTGAGCTGCATAGGTCATTTATGAGATTGTGTTGGCTGTGTGGTCCCAGCGCATAATTATTATATTCTTGTCTAGCCGGTCAAGCAAAAAAACAAAACAAAAAAACTCTCAATGGTTTGGACTATTGGAGATTCGGACCCACAACCTCCCAATTGTTCATCTACTGTCTAATGAAATTCGAAAGATAGGGCGACAGATAGCTTTTAGCTGAAAAGATCGAATTAAAGATAATTGCAATGTTCGGATTATTATGGAATACTAGTCTATTCAGCTTTGTGGCCTGAGAAGACAGACAATGAGAGAGACAGAAAGAGAGACAGACAGACAGACAGACAGACAGACAGAGACAGAGAGAGAGAGATGGGGAGGGGGGACGCGCGTAAACGAATGCACACACACATGCAAACACACATACACATATATTCGCATATACACGAGCGCGCACACACATGCACATGCACACACAGAAAGACTAAATGAACACACTTTTAATTAAAAGTATCTTTATTCAATTTTTCAGTCACAATTTTGTTAAAACAGTACCATTCATCATGAATGAAATTGAGCTTAAACAATGAACAGTGACAGTGTACTGAATCCCACCACTGTTCTTTTGATGGTCCTTCTACTGAACGACAAAATCTGTATACCCAAGCATTCAGCATAATACATTCAAATCTTAATCACTAAAGGATCGAGAACTTACCTCTTGCGACCGTGTGTTTAATGCTCCCGATGGTGAAGTTAACGCTTGAAATTCTGAACTGATCTTTTACAAACAGGTGAGATATAATTTTCCTATTTACATTTTTTACCAATATGTTTTATTCTTGTGGCCCCGGTTCGGTCTACTGTACTAACAGAATAGAGAATGCAACATAGAACGCAGGAGTAATCCACACACAAAAAGGTCATCGCTGATCTGAAGGGTAACCAATGATGATGATGATGATCATCAGGTGCCTTGCCACATGGCGTTGGCGATCATGGCCTTCCATCTGTTTCTATCCCCAGTTGCCTCAAGCACATCCTCCACCCTCTTTGCCTTCAGCCACTCTGCAAGTCCGTCCAATATTTTCTCCCTGGGTCTACCTGGTGCTCTCTTTCCCTCCAGCTTTCCTGTTGTGACCACAAGTGCTCCAGTTCCCCTTTCCTCATAAAATGGGCCAATAAATGTTGCCTGTCTTTTCCTAATCTTCCTTATGAATGATCTTGTGTCTGCCTCCATCAAGACTGTCTCGTTTGTTTTCTTTGCTGTCCATGGAACTCTCAACATTCTTCTTAAAAACCACATCTCAGCTACATCAATCTTGTTCTGGCCTTGCGTGTTGACTGTCCACACATCACAACCGTAAAACGTTATCCGTTCTATATAACATTCAAGAACTCTCTTCCTGATGTTAACTGATAGGCATTTGTTGGTCAGATTGCTTTTCATCTTTTTGAATGCTATTTTGGTTGGCCAATTCTGCTGACTATTTCTGATGTCCATCTGCCGTCTGGTGAGACGACCGTTCCCAGATATATAAACTTATCAACCTGTCTCAAAGTTGTGCCATTTGCTGTTATTTTGCATGAGGGGATTTCCTGTTTTTTACTGATTACTATCACTTCTATTTAGCTATTTAGCTCCAACTCGTCATTTTTGCTTTCTATTTCTATCACACTCACAAGGTAGGTCCCTTTTATTTTCTGCAATTAGCACAGTGTCATCTACACAACGAATGTTGTTTATCATTATTCCTCCAACCTCTAATCCAGGGCATTCTTCTAGGTTTCTCATGATGGTTTCGCTGTAAAGTAAAAACAAATCTGGTGACAGAACACAACCTTGCCTAACCCCTCTTGATATTTTGGAAAGAGTTTATATCGTTTTCTATTCTCATTGTTGCTGTTTCTTCCCAATACATATTTCTGATTATTCTTAGATCTTTTCCATCGGTATTGAGTTTTTCTACTTGGTTGATCAATTCTTCATGTCTTACCCGATCAAAGCATAAATATAAATCCTTATTCAACTTGACTGACCTCTCTATGATAGTTCTTAGGATGTATGTAGCCTTAATAGTACCTTTCCCTTCGGCAATTCCACACTGTTCTGCTGCTATTTCTCTTTTGATTCTATTCCTTGTCCTTATCATGTTTATTCTTAATAGTTTTTTGTTACAAAACTCATGAAGCTGATTGTACGATGGAGTTCACATTCTATAGCCCCTGTCTTCTTTGGAAGTGCAATGAAAATTGATTTTGACATATCTTTTGGGATTTTTCCGGTGTCGTAAATTTCATTTAGGAGGACTGTTATTTTTTCAATACCGAATTCCTCCAGAGCTTCAATCATCTCTGTAGCAATATTGTCTGGTCCTGGGGCTTTTCCTGGTTTCATCTTTTTCAATGCTGCTCTAACTTCGTCTTTCATTATAGGTGGTTCTTCAACGCTCTTTCTTATAATGTGTTCTTTGTTTCTGTCATCTTCAAAAGGTCTTTAATGTACTCTCCCTATCTATCTATTATTTTGTCCTTTTCCATGATAAACGTGTCATCTTTCGATTTTAAGCAACCAGTTGATGTGCATGTCTTTTCCCTGAGGGTAATTGCTTCAATTCTTCTGTACGTACCCTGAGGATCTGTTTTGTATTGGTTTCTTTGCGCTTTGTTTTCAGCCAAGCTTCCTTAGCTTCATTGCACCTATTACTGATTTCCTTTATCTTCCTGTATCTTTCCTCTTTTTCCTTTGCCTTTCTGCGTTCTTCCATCAAGCCTAAGATTTCTTTTGTCATCCAGTTCATTTTTGCTTTTCTATCTACTCTAGGGATCTCTTCACAAGCTTTATTTATCGAGTTTCTTATCTTTGTCCATTGTTCCTCACTGTCACCAACGTCTTCCAGAGCACTGTGTTTGTTTTGAACATGTACGTTAAATTTTTTACGTGTCGATTCACCTGTCTTTAAGAGTTCAAGATTTAGTTTGATGTTACGTTTTACTATTTAGATAGTCAATAGTGCGAAGAAATAGAAGACCGACACACAACAGACCCTGAGTTTATATACTGAAACACTGAAGAGACTGTCCACAGGAAAAAGACATGCACACTAACTGTTTGTTCAAAATCTAAAGATGGTACGATTATTATACAAAAAGACAAAATATTAGACAGATAGGGAGAGTACACTGAAGATCTTTTTGACGATGACAGAGAGGAGGAACATATCATAAGAAGGAACGCTGAAGGACCACCAGTAATGAAAGATGAAGTTAGACCAGCGTTGAGAAAGATGAAACAGGAGAAAGCCCCAGGACTAGATAATTTTACAAGAGAAATGATAGAGAGTCTATATGAGTTTGGTGGTGAAAAAGTAACAGTCCTTCTAAATGAAATTTATGACACTGGAAAAGTCCCTAATGATACGTCAAAATCAAATTTCTTTGCACTTCCAAAGTAAGCAGGGGGTATAGAATGCGAGCTCCATCGTACAATCAGCTTGATGAGTCCTGTAACAAAGATTCTATTAAGAATAATCATGACGAGGACAAAGAGTAGAATCAGGATGGAGATGGCAGAAGAACAGTGTGCATCTGTTGACGGGAAAGGATCTATTGTACATCCTAGGAACTCTCATAGAAATATCAGCTGAACCGAATAATGCTTTGTCGATTATACCAAAACTTTTGATTACATAAAACACGAAGATTGAATCAACAAACTGGAAAAGCTCAACACAAACGAAAAAGATCTAAGAATAATAAGGAATATGTACTGGGAGCAGACAGCGGCAGTGGAAATGGTGGGTCATTGTTTCGAGATATCAAGGAGGAGGGGGAAGAAGTTTTGGCAGAAATGTGTTCTACTGCCGGATTTGTTTTCACTTTGCAGCGGAACTATCGAGCAAGACCTAGACGAATGACCTGAGATAAAGGTTGGAGGAAAAGTGATAAACAATCTTCGCTATGCAGATCACATCGTTCTAACTGCAGAATGTGGGAGAGACCTACAAAATCTTGTAATTATAATAGAAACAGAAAGCAGAAATAAAGGGCTAGAGCTAAATAGTAAGACTGAACGAAAATTATAAAGGCGGATAACAAAATAATCAAGGATAATAACTAATAGAGAAAGGAATATACTGCATCAAACATTTTCTTAAAGAAAATGGCTGTTTTTTCACGTATGAAGAATTTGAAACTAACACTGATTGCCGTATTAATTTTGTCACGTATAATGGATGGATATATTCAATCCAAACAATACTTAAGAACAACCAGAATTGAACAAAAAGACGAATAGTATTTTGAATGTGCCAAGTGCAATAAGTGCAATAAGGTTGATAATGAGTGTACAAAAGAGAGCAAAACTTAAATATGAAAAAAATTGAATTGGATGATAGCAAACCAAATTGTTGTTCAGGGTGGTCAAAGAAACTAAACATTAACATCTCGTGGGAAAAGGTTTTTCTAAAAATTCATAAATTAAATAGTGTTAAATTAAAATGGTTGCAGCTAAGAAAAGTTCATTGGAATATTGCCACCAATATGGTTATAGCAATTACGAGAAATTGTAGGGGGCCTACATGATGTAACAATGCAAGAGACTCTACTGAACATTTTTTGTGGAACTGTCACTGTGTCCGTAACTTTTGGAACTTAACAGAAAAACTAATCAACGCAAAATGCAAAAATACCTTCAACATCAAAATCACACAAAACCTAGTGTTGTTCGTTGTTTATCAAAGTGTAAAAACAGACAGAGTATTATATCGTATAGTAATGCTTGCAAAATCATTTATATGTAAATGCAAAGTAGGCAAATGCGTTCCGAATATACACACACACTTTCCAAAGAATGCTAAGTCAGAGATTCAAACTTGAACAATATAATGCCAAAATAAACTTTCACTTGCCAATTTTTAATGCTCAGTGGAACAACTATGTGCCAAAGTTCTCCCCGTAGAAAACAGATTTTCTTCATGACATGTTCTTGAATCTTGATATATATAATAAAACCATCATTGATTAGAATATTGTTTGATATGTTTTGTAAGTTAGAGGTGGTTTCTATGTGAACAATACTTGTCTTATATTTATAAATTGACATCATTTCTGTTATCACATTGTTCCTTGATGCTTGATTATCGTTCAGCCAATGGATGTGGTTTGTGACAGGGGTTCATAAGGGAAATGTTGACATGTGCTTAGATCTTGATGTTCATTTTCAAACTTCCAGTGTACAAAACACCATTATCTATATTCTGTATGCTATATGGAGTTCATATGTCAGCAACGTCTTTTCATATTTATAATTTTGTGTGTGTGTGCGTGCAGCGGCCTAAACATGTATGTTGGAAAAAATCATGAAAAATGTGAACATGTTGGATTGAGACAGGCAAGAGACATGTAGATTTAACACTAATCATTTTATCACTTTTATCATTGATATGAACTTTAATCACAAATTCTATGTTTTAATAGCTATGTTTTGTTGTCAGTGGACATTCTGATTTTACTTGAGAAAGACATTAAAAGTCGAAAATTTGACCCCTCTACAACAAGGTGTTCGGCTGTTGTGCACAGTAAGAATTATAATTTTGTGTGTGTCATTTTTCGTCGCCACATTGTGTTAGATGCCCGTTCTTTGTGAAGCAACAGATGAATAAACAAAAGTTGTTGTTTTTTTAGTCCGTTTGGGTTTCTTTTAACATTTATTTTAAATTCAAAAGGATTGTGAAAAAGTACAGCAACATTCCTGGACTTTGATGTATATGACACAAAATAAACTTTGTAATAATAATAAAAAAAAAAGCCTCAAGCCATGGTAATCAGTAAAAAGCAACAATAACAACAACACGAAATCCCTTCATGTGAAATAATGCCAAATGGATAACAATGAGACGAGCTGATAAGTTTAAGTATCTGGGAATACTCATCTCACCAGACGGCAGATGCACATCAGAAATATGCAGCAGAACTGGCCAAGCTAGAACAGCATTCACACAAACAAACAAAAACTGAAAAGCGTTTTTACCAAACAAATTCCTAAGAATACTCTTCAGCGTCATGTGGAACCAATGCTGTTGTACGGATACGACGTCCAGCAATCAACAAGCAAATTCAGAACAACATCGAGGCACCTAAAATGTTGTTTCTAAGAAGAATGTTAAAAATTCCATGGACAGCAAAGAAAGCAAACGAGACAGACCTGAAAGAAGCAAACATAAAAAGAACATTAATGAAGAAGATTAGGAAAGGACAAGCAATATGTATAGTGTATTTTATGAGGCAAGAGAAATTCGAGCACCTTGTCACAGCAGGAAAGCTAGAGGGGAAAAGAAAGACGGGCAGACAGGGAGAAAATATAAGACAATTTTGCAGAGTGAATGACGACAGAAAGAATAGGAGATATACTTGCAGCGACAAAGATAGATTTATATGGAGGGCCATGATCGTCAATGCCATGCGGCATGGGTCATAGCAGTAGTAGGCCTCAGTCAGTCGGCGTCAACTAAGGATGGTGTGCCCTAGTGTCGTGTCGAGTTGAGTTGACGCGTCTGGATCAGCGTCGGTGGTGGCTGGTAAGGCCGATGCGAGAAAGGCAGTCTCTGCGACATTGGATGCATGTATAAATGCTGGGCTCGAGGTTGCCTTCACCGGAGCTTGCTTTCCGCCTGACTTTCCTTTCCTCAAATAAGGTCTGCATCTTCTTTTCCCCCAACCCGAGTTGTTTCTGGAGCACGCTACGTTATCTGTCGTGGTCGGCTGCTGTGTCTCCCCACCTCTTTGTGTTGATGTCCAGAGCTTTCGTATAGCGCTTACAGACGTCTTTGTATCGCAGCTGAGGGGTGGCCAACAGATATCCTGCCGGAGACAAGTTCACCGTTAAGGATATCCATCGGGATACATCCATCTTCCATACGGCGCACTTGGCCAAGCCAGAGCAGCCTGTTCGCATGGTGGAGAGACCAGCGCGAGCTAAAACCTGGGCATTTGGTACTTTGTTGCTCCACTTAATGCCGAGAACGCGGCGAAAGCAGCACAAGTGAAAGCTTGTTCAGCTTGCGCTCTTGTTTGACATATGTTGTCCATGTTTCGCTACCATACAGTAGAGTGTCAATGATGCAGGCGTTGTACACTGCCATTCTGGTCGGAGTTGTCAGTTTTGGGTTTTCCCAGACACGAGCAGTAAGTCGGCCAGAAATGCTGTAGCCATGCCAATGCGCTTGTTGATCTCGGCATCGAGAGACAGATTGTTGCTGATAATGAACCCGTGGATGTGAACTGGTGGACGACATCATCTAGTTATCGATGGTGATGACAGGTGAAGTGTTCACTCTTGGCTCAGCACGTTCGTCTTTTTCATGCTGATGGTCGGACTAAAGTCTTTGCAGAAAATCTCTCTGAGACACTGGAACAGTTGCTCAGTGTGTGAGGTAACAGCAGCAGCATCAACGAAAAGCCGGTCTCTGATAATTGCCTCGCGTACCTCTGTCTTTCTTTTCAGTCTGGCGAGGCTGAAGAGTTGCCCGTCGGATCTGTTGCGTAGGTACGCTTCTTCCGTTGCAGTCCCGAAAGCATGCTTCAGGATCACCGAAAGGAAGATGCCGAACAGGGTGGGAGCAAGGACACAGCCTTGTTTGAAGCCGCTTTTGATGTCGAAGGGTTCGGACATGCTGCCCTCATACTGGATGGCTGCCTATATATCGTCGTGGAATGACCTAATCAAGCTGTGCAGCTTTGGGGGTCATCCTGTTTCCAGGAGAATGTTGATCAGTCCATCCTTACTGACCAGTTCAAATGCCTTGATGAGGTCGATGAAGGCGATGTGCAGATGCTTCTGCTGTTCTCTGCATTTCTCCTGTAGTTGACGAAGGGGAAAATATCATGTCCACTGTGGAGCGTTCTGATCGGAAGCCGCACTGTGACTCAGAGAAGATACGCTCAGCTAGCTTTTGGAGACGAGCCAACACGACTTGGACATTCAGTCTGCCTACGATGTTTAGCAGAGAAATTCCCCTATAGCAGTTACAGTCACTTGTTCTTATACAGAGGGTGACGATATCGGCATTCTCATGTCTAGTGACACTGTTCCTTCTCTCCAACACTGACAAAGGACACCATGTCAGGGGTGCAGGAGGGTGTTCTTGTAAAGTTTGATGAGGTCTGGGGTGATGCCATCATTACAAGGTGCTTTCCCACAGGCCAAACTGCTAATTGCCTTGCGGAATTGTTGTAATGTTGGTTAGGCATCTAGTTCCTCCATGATGGGCAGAGGTTTAATGGCACCGAGGGTTGAGGTGGCAACAAAGTTCTCCCTGGAATAGTGTTCCACCCATCTCTCTATCTGCTTGCCTCTGTCGGTGATCATTTCCCCACTGATGGAACTGAGGGGAGCTGTTCTGCTCTCTGTCAGACCAAGAGCTTTCTTGATGGCCTCGTACATATCTCTTCTGTTCCCTGTAGCTGCTGCTGTCTGGATGTCGTCACTGAGCTGTTGCCAGTATTTGTTGGCACATCTTCTTTCTGTCTGCTGCACTTTGTTCCTGCCAGCTCTGAGTGCTTGTTGGGATTTCTCTCTTCGTGAGTGCTTGTATGTAGCAAGGGCAGCACGCTTTGCTTCAATAAAGGAGGTCATCTCACTGGACTTGGCTTCAAACCGGTCGTTTCTCTCGGTAGTCTTCCTCCCAAAGGTAGCTAGGGCTGTTTTCTGAATGGACCTCCGGAGGTGGTCCCATTTTTCAGAGGCAGAGTTGTACGGTGGGTCTGTTGATAGAGCACCTCTGACAGACTTGGCAAATTCCTCAACTTTCTCTGGGTACTGCATCTTGGAGGTGTCAATGCGAGGCTTCCCCTCTTGTTTGGTACGGAGGCGCTTCTTAGGTTGTAGCCTGATCTTACAACACACTAGTGACGGGGGGGGGGGGGGGGGGGGGGTGTCACAGTCTGCACTATGGTACGAGTATGTGTGGGTGAGAAGCACGAACTTGAGGCTTGATCGTCTGACAATTACCATGTCCAGTTGGTGCAATGTTTTGATCGAGGATGTCTCCATGACACTTTGTGCTGAGGCTTCGTTTGGAAATAAGAGTTAGTCACGCAGAGGCCATGACTGGAATAAAGCTTCAGGAGGCGCTGCCCATTTTCACTGATTTTGCCAACTCCGAAACGTCCAAGGCAGAAAAGGCCAAGAGTCGCTATCGACAACCACTCTGAAGTCGCCAAGGAGGACAGAGTGTTCTTTGTTAAGGATATTTTTGACATGTTACTGAGGTTAGCACAGAGCTCATCCTTTGCCTCTGGTATAGATGTTAAGATAGGAGCACAGGCGTTAATTAGAGTGACTGGGCCCTCAGATGTATAGAGATGGACATTCAGTAGGTGTTCAGATCCCTTGTCACCTTGATCAATCATTTTCATCAGGGAGTTTCTGACTGCAAATCCAACTCCTTGTTCTCTGTGCTCTCCAGCACTCTTTCCTTTCCAGATGAAGGTGTGTAGTCTTTCTCCTTGAGCGTGCCCGAGTCAGCTAGGCGCGATTTTTTTAGCAAGGCGCTATGTTTACCTGTCGTCTCAGGAGCTCGTCGTTGATGATAGCTGTCTTTCTTGTATCGCTGATGTTTCGGAGGTCCCCTGATAGCCCTGTTGTACGGACGTTCCAACATTCTACTTTGAGGGCTGGCCTCTTTTGTTTATGATTGGTTTTCTTTTTTTTTTAATTTTATTTTTTCCCTGGTGCAGGTCTTGCAGTTTGCTTGTCGGTGTTTTCCCATCTTCAAGTACCCGATGGAGAAGACAGACTGTAGCGGAAAGGCCGCCCAGCTTAGGCGGGCGATAGGTGTCCAGTGAGATTCAAAAATCTCTCCCACCGTCGGAAGCAGAACCCGGCGCTACACTCTACGCCAATTGAGCTTAGCTTATAACCGGTAGATTGCTGCTTCCCGTGTTGTTTCGATATCATGTGGCAAAGCTGGAGTTACATCTCCAGGGCGCAAGCCGCGGCGGATGATGTGGAGGACAAGCTGTTGTCCATGCAGCAGGTCCCCACTTTCCACACTGTTGACGGGACCAAAGAAACGGCAAAGGCCGGCACAGTTTGGCACCAACAGTGTTGCAGGAGTTGCCGGAACGTTGCTGAGAACAGCAGCCTTAGGTCCGCCTTAGGGACTCCAGCTCCGGACTTTCCTTCATGGGGCATGATGATGATGAAATTCTTTTCTTAGATCACAATTCTGGACAACTTAACACTAAACGAATTTCATTTTCAACTGCATACTTATACAGAAGGAATGTCATTCCATCCTTTCTAACTTTTTATCCCGAACTATGTACATTTTAGTTGCACACCTCACGTATTTATTCATATTTGATGTTATACAAAATTTAACTCAGCTATTTATCTTAAGAGTTCTATAGAACTGAAATGTATCAACGTTATCAGTATGCGCTTTCCAACAATGCCACATTTTTTCAGTTATTCTCTGTCTGGATACCTGTAGAAATAAATAGCACACTCAATACTCTGATTCTCCCAAATGAATGAAGAGCTCTTAATACATAATTAATTTATAATATATTACGGACTTTAGTCACCCAGTTTGTTTACCCCTTTTATCTATCTTCTTCAAAGATATGTAGACTTTGACTAGACGGTAGTCCGTTTTCTTGCAGCTGGACTAGTCTCAGCCATTGTCTTATATACTGTACAGTAGACAGTTACAACAGCATTTACACAAATTGAAACCCTTACAAGTTTTCTACACACCAGATCATTATTTTGACATGAAATATAATTTTATTGAAAAAAATACACTTTTTCAATCATAGATGAGCTAAATTCTAAGATAAACCCTCTCATCTATACAGACCAGCTTAATTCTAGACGTTATCGCTCTGATAAAGAGCTATTGTTTATAGCTGAGCGTCAACAATTTCAAAAAGATACTCAGGGAATCATTATCAATTTTAGACAATTTGCTCATAATGCACATAAAATACAATTTAGTTCTACTCATCAGATTTTCACAGGCAAACGTAAAACTATGAATTTGCTATTTTCAAATTAAAACTATGAATATGCTATTTTCATCATTGTTATAGCAATGAAATCGCAGTTAGCTGGGTTTTAAATAATAATAACAATATCTCAATATTCTTTAAAAGAAAAACAAAACAAAAACAAAAGCACTTTCCCTTTGCAGCCACTCCTAATGAAACTTTAACTGCTACATTAAATAATGTGTGCCGAGATGAGCCGTATATTTTTAAGTTACAAATGAAATTCATTGAAGGAAATACATATTTTAATTAATTAGCAATAAAACTGGAAACGATGCCACAAGGCGTGTCATAATTTCACATGTACCTTCAGGCACAATAATGAACAGATGTAATATATCCTGCTCCGTGTGATCCACCATCACGTAAACCGCCCAGTTTGCTTCAAATAATGCTCTTCGCCAGAAATGGCATCTGCAACACCCACATACAAGACGATCAAGTCATATCGGCACAAAAAGCAAGAAGCATTACCAATCTTTATAAGGCAGCAATAAATCACACAGGCACACATGCAAAGTAATAAAGAAACGACGAATAAATGTTTCTTTCCTTACTGTTCCTTTCAACTGACTTTGCTTATGATTGGCTGTATTGGTACATTGGCTAATGAAATCCAAAACACGTGTGACTGATTGGTTGATGAGTCAGGACTATGTGCCCGTATTGGCACAACAGACAATGGGTCCTGCACAGCTGTCCTTCACTGGCGCACTAGAAAATGAGTCAGACCTATGGGTCCTCACTGGCACATGTCAGTGAGTCAGGCACATTGGTCCTCACTGGCACACGTCAGTGAGTCAGGCACATTGGCCCTCACTGGCACATGTTAGTGAGTCAAACCTATTGGCCCTCACTGGCACATGTCAGTGAGTCAGGCCCATTGGCCCTCACTGGCACGTCGGTGAGTCAGGCCCATTGGCCCTCACCGGCACATGTCAGTTAGTCAGGCCCATTGGCCCTCACTGGCACATGTCAGTGAATCAGGCCCATTGGCCTTCACTGGCATGTCAGTGAGTCAGGCCCATTGGCCCTCACTGGCATGTCAGTGAGTCAGGCCCATTGGCCCTCACTGGCACATGTCAGTGAGTTAGGCCCATTGCCCTCACCGGCACATGTCAGTGAGTCAAACCAGTGAGCAGGTATATTGGCCCTCACTGGCACATGTCAGTGAGTCAGGCCCATTGACCCTCACTGGCACGTCAGTGAGTCAGATCCATTGGCCCTCACTGGCACATGTCAGTGAGTCAGGCACAGCTGCCCTGTTTGGCTTATTAGATAACGAGTGAGGCACAGCTGTTCTCATTGACCTCCGTTGACCTCCTTGGCACATTACAACATGAATCAGGCACAAGCTGCCCTTATTGGCACATCAGACAGTCGTGTACAGTTGCCCTCCGTGGGACATAAGACAATGAGTCAGGCTCAATTTAACCTCGAACATTCCTGAGACGATTTGTTTATGGTTAATTCAAAGGGCTACTTTTGTGAAGATCCAGCCACAGAAAATAGAATAAAATACAACGAAATCAAATAAAGTAAATTTGACGGAATAAAATGTTTTGAAAAGAACTGCAAGCTAGAATATTTGCATAATAAATTATATATGTTAATGTTCTGAGAAACATTGGGCTATGAACATTACAACCTGAGCATTCGCCACTCCCAACAAACACGTCCAAACGCGCTGATAAAGTGAACAAATAAATATTTTTCACACATAAACAGCCAAAATATCTTTGATGATTCAGTCTGGTGTGGTAAAGCATGTTAATTTTGTTGTTGCTGTTGCAATGTTCAGTGGAAAAAACACAGACAAATATCACTGACCATGTCAGTAAACAGGATTAGTTGTGGTTTTGATTGTTGTTTATGAACAGATGTATTAACTGTCAAGCTGACTGTGGTCAGTCACCAAGTCTGAGGAGAACACTGTCCTTAGTAAAGGCTACTGATATTAACACAACCCCTGCACTTAGGAGGACCAATCAGCTGAACACACGTCACAATGATGTCGCTCTCTCAAGTGAAGCGACAGGAAACATGGCCTCCTTCACCTCCTCTGGCCACTAAGCTCTGTAGAAGCCGGCAGGAACTGCCAAAGTCATTGCCAGGTGTAGCCTGCTTATGTAGGCGGCAAACGAAAGACTTTTGTCGACAAATATGCATTTAAATATAAATCATAGATATTACCAAAGATATAGCTGAACGGGCTGAAGATTGTAAGAAAGATTGTTTATGGTCACTCTTTTCAACTTGTTAACATGACTTCAATGATTCAGAAGAAATGGTTCGGATCACAGACGCCCGAGAGTTGCATTTGTGATATGTGTTATAGTCTCTTTACTATGGTTTTTGTGGACCTAAGTGATATGAAATGTGACAGTATTTCTATTTGTACATAACTAAACGGTTGTTATCACATATCCATAAGTGTACACCTGCAATGTAACGGATGTTCAAAAAGTGCATATGGGGAAATGAAAAAGATTTTCTTAAAAAGTACAGCTTGTCTGGCTTATGCTATAATTACTTGAATAATGACAATAGAAATCACGGTCAATTGCAATGGTGGTCTGTTCAGTTGTTCAAATTTGTTATGAAAGCTTGAATCCATGAAGCTGCGGAATCAAAATTATTCATTTAAGTTTCAACATGACAGTTAACAAGTAAATGTGCCTGCTGAAACATTGCCAGCATTCACTTCTAGAGACATGTGTGCTTTATAACTGTTTCTCCATAAAATTATTATGAGAGAGAAAGAGAGAGAGAGAGAGAGAGAGAGAAGCAGACAGACAGACAGACAGACAGACAGAGAGACAGACAGACAGACAGAGACAAAGACAGAGAGAGATTATGAAATATCTTTCTTCTTTTCCAGTCCAACTCTGACATTACCCCCAACTTACTTTCGTCTGTCCTCGCAGGTGTTTCCTGCACAGTATGCCCCCCCCCCCTCTCTCTCTCTCTCTCTCTCTCTCTCTTTACTTCTCTTTTTGCGCGCGCGCGCGTGTTCTTTCCACGCGAAAGTGCGTTGTGCGTGTTCGTGTGTGAACGCGTACGAGCGCGCTCATGCGGTTAAGCGCGTGTATTGCCGAGTACGTGTAATAGTGCGCTATTCGGGAGCTTCTGAACAATGTGCGCGCGCATGTGTGTGCGAAGTGTGTGTGTGCGTGTGTGTTTGTGTGTCTGCGAGAGAGACAGTGAAGTGGCAGGGTGGTGAGCTGTATCGTGTTGCCCGTTTGTCCCACATCAATGAAAGGGTTGACGGTAGATAAGACAGCTCATCAGGGACGGTATTTCCCGGAGCCTCGCTCGCTCCCGGCCTGCACGGGTCATTTACCAGCGAAATTGGGCACCCGCCATTCTTTGCCATAAAGCTGAACCTATAAAATGAAACTATGTGCCACAATACTCTCTCACCCCATGAACGCTTCCCAAAAAGAAAAGTGAAAAACTCTGAAAAGACGGTACGCTGACATAATAGGGCTGTGGGTCTGAACAAGTTTACTATGAACGACAAGCCGCTCGTTATTGCCTAGTAGAATGAAAGTGGTCAAGACTGGAGCTTAGTTTACCTGCTATGATATTCGCTGGTGAAGCAAAGAAAGATTTGTTTTGACTCGAAGATTAATTACGCCAGATGCTACCTGGAAAACAATGATAGCTAGTGTAGTGAAAGTGGTGGGAATGGCAAGGTGTGGGTGCATTTAGTGGTGCCAAAAAAACAGCACTACTGGAGCCAAATCAAGTGACCGAAATGGTTTCCAAAGAAAACGGAAATTACTGTCTGAATGAGTAAACTAATGGCAACAAGAGAAGTCTCACCTGTTGATAATAATTGCACAAGTTTCGACCAGGACAGTCAGGAGGCTTAATTATGACTGAAATGATGGAGAATACACAAAACACACTCAAACCAGCAATTACGTTCCATACGACTACCGAATGAATTTACACACTCACAATCACTAGTATTTATCTGAAGGAGGAGAGACCTTATCTCAGTGCTCTTTATCTAGTCACTTTTTAGTAAGCTGAGATCTCTACAGCCTCATTCCCCTACAATTTTCGGGTTATAAGACAGCCTTTACATTTACCATTGCATCTACATTAAAGTTTACGTTTGCAGAGCATAACAAGTCCTGTTTTGACCAGAGTGTGTCAAACGATGAGTGACAAAGATTAACAATGATAATGTATCAATTTGACCAGTCACAGTGGTGTAGTGGTTAGCGCAACGGACTACCGACTGGAAGGTTGTGAGTTCGAATCCCCATCAGTCCCTCCAAAAATCATTGTGGGATTTTTCGACTCGAACCGGCTCCTACCCAGAGTTGGGTGTGCTATGGAAGAAGACTGGAACTACAGAGTCGAGTCTCATCCACATCACACATGCGTCATCGACGGTTTTGCTCAAATTTTCTGTCCAGGGCCGCTAGGGCCTGGTTGACGGTCAGTATATATTATGATAGAGAGCGTTGAGTACAGCCCTGTCACGCAGTCTCAATCCTAGATGGAAATCCATAAGCATCATGATTATCATCCTCATCGACATCGTCATCATCGCATTGTAAAAACTGTGCCAGTTTCTGTGGCAATTAAGGTGGCGTAGAAAATGGGACACAAAAAATCCATTTGTATTGTACAAACAGTCCATATCAAAGCATGGTCGTTATTGTTATGGTTACTTTTGTTTAAAGCCCAGCCAACTGCGTAGAGCCACATCAGGGCTATAACCGTTTCAAAACGTATACACTACTTCTACAAGGGAAAAAAAAGGAACAGAAAATTAAGCACACATATCAATTTATTCGCGCACATAATCTAAGTACGTTCCCCTGGCGTTAACCACGCCATCCAATTTATCGCACTCGGGATTTAAAAAACATACCTGAATACAAATTTAACATAACAAATGACACAAAAACATATATAAAAAGAGGCCTAATTTACCTGAAATTGCTGCCGCATATCTCATTTCCCTAGAGCCAAAAATGCACTTAATATGCATACCCAATTACAAATCCTAAGAGAAAGTACGTAAGACTTTCTCGAACACATACAGATGAATGGACCAGCAAGGCAGAAAATGATGGGAAGAAATGACAGAAAGCAAAGGAACAAGGTAGAAACAAAGAGAGTGACAGAAAAGAGGAAATTTCTAGCACAGAATTTCCAGAAGGTGGGGTTGTTACTATTCATACTGAAAGAATCCCCTGGCATCCCACGACGGAAGGGCATGGTCGCTGCATTTTACACACAGAACAAATACAAAAAAGGGCGGGGGAGTGTGGAAAATGTTGCCATGTCCATACATTAATGCCATATGATCTGGGGTGGCTGCACCAACACAGAGGGAAGACAGGCAGGCGTTGGATTTGCTCTCAGATCCCACCTTGTGCGGAAACTTGTCAAGTTTCCAGAGGGCGTCAGTAATCGGCCGATAACTTTACATCTCTCTCTGGGAAATAAGAAGAACGCCATTATCATCAATATTTGTGCACCACTCATGACGAACTCGGATGACATAAAGGATAAGCTCAACGAAGATCTAGGTATGCTCCTGTAGGATTTCCATAGAGGAACTTCGAGAATGTTCTCGGGGACTTCAATGCAAGAGTGAGATCCGACCATCAGACCTAGGACGGAGTAATTGCAATGCACTGTGCTGGCAAATGCCACACATAACCAATCTTTTGTAACGAAACGTCACGGGTGTATCCACTCTCCAGCCACTGGCATCTTTGTATCTTCATCGTCATCAAGAAGAACAGGCAAGAAGTGACAGTGACAAAGGTCATGTGCAGAGCTGAATACTGGACAGAATACCAGCTCATTGTCTCTAAACGGAATCTTCGCATCCAGCTCACGAGAAGACTCAGGACAGAAGACTGCTAAGAGATGCAACATCTCCATATTAAAAAGCAGGAGACTTGCTGAAGATTTCACACGACAGTGCAGCCGGACAGCACGATGCTGGACACATCAGTAAACCAGGCCGACATGAAGAACAATGGGCATCCTTCAGAGACACCATCTACACAACGGCTTGAGCCTCTCGGATCTTCCATAGGCAAACACCAGGATCGGTTTGATGAGAAAGATGAAGAGATAAAGTATTTCTCACTGAAAAACAATACCTGCTGTGACCCCACCCAAATGACCCCTAATCAGCTTCTAATCAGCCTTTTGGTACCAACCTGCGCTAAATTATGGAGAAGAAAACTTCAGGAGAAGCAAGATTCCTGGTCAGAAGAAATGCTGACGAGATTCCAGAGCTACTCAGATAGCCATAACCGTACTAAGCGCATCTATGAGGACTAAAAGCTATCGTCTGGGTCCTCCCCATTGCTCCGTGCCGATGAGTATGAGCTGCTCATAGAGAAGACACGAATTTTGTAGAGATGGGCCAAAAGCGTCTTCAACTGCCGGTCATACATCAACGACGAAACCATATTCTGTATGCTTCACGTAAAGACATACCACGAGATAGGCAATCTTCTCACAGAGCAATAGACCAAGAAAAACAAATGTCAATCGCAAAGCTCTAAGATTAGGTGCCACCCCCACAGAAATGTACAAACTGGGAGGCCAAGCCATTCCACTGAAACTGGCCCAGCTCTTCCAGTTGCTGCGAAACGAAGGAATCTGCCTCAGCAATTCAAAGATGCCACTATTGTCCACATATAAAAACAGAAGAATTACTGCCAGTCTTGTGATAATTAAAGACTCATTCCATCTTGTCCATAGTTGGCACTTGTCGTCCTCAATCGCCTGTATGCACTACCATTAGCAAGATCTCCTCCCGGAGAATCCGTGTGGCTTCCCCAAGACTATAACATGATCTACGCTGCACACCATCTCCAAATAAAATGCCAGAAGCAGCCCACTGACCATTTCACTACCTTCGTCGATTTGACTAAGGCTTTTGATATACATGTAGTCAGCAGGAATGGCTTATGGAAGGTTATAGAGAAGTTCAGGTGTCCCAGCAGGTCCACGACAATTGTTCAGCAGTTCAACAACAGCAAGGTGGTGAGTGTTTTGGATGACGGAGAGGAGTCAGATGTCGTCACAGTGACAAACAAGGCTGCGTCCTCGTCTCAGCTCTCTTCACCACGAAGTTTTCACATCGGAGCGGCTACATCTCAAGTTATATTGGCTGGCCATGTAGTGTGCATGACCAACAATTGCCTACCTAACAACTGCTGTATGGAGAAGTCTGCCTTGGCAAAAGGACACCCAGTTGGCAGAAGAAATGCTTCAAGGACTACCAGAAGGCCTCCTTCAATCCTGGGAGACGTTAACTCCTGGAAGAGCATGACCCAGAGCCGGCCTGCAAGGTCACAAAAAGGGCCAATGCAGCAGAAGCCAGAAGAATTGTCGAAGCTGAAAGGAAACGCACGGTGTGCAAGACCCGAGCTGCCTTTACTCCATTACAGCATCTGCCCACACATGTCCCACACGTGGGACAGACTTCAAAGCCTAAATCAGCCTCACCAGCCATCTCCGGATTCACCGCAGCTGCAGCACAACCCAGAACTGAAGCCACAGTCATCTGCGATTATGAAGGACGAACATTATCATAATAAACAAAGTCGGATATATACAATGCTACAGTATAAACAAAGTCGGTTCATCAAATAATACTAGATCATACAATATATTATACGAGAAAAAAAAACAACTGTATCCGTACTGTCTTTCAAACAAACGCACGCATGAACACACCACACAACACACACACACACACACACACACACAACACACACAAACACCACATACACGCGCACGTACACACACAGACATAGATACTAACCTGGGGAAGGGGGATGGGGGGGAAAGTCCGCTATAGCATGGCTTTCAACGTTTGTGACGATGTAATAACATAACTTCTGCTAGTTTACTACATGTATTGAAGAAACAATCAATGGTTTGAAATGACAGAAAAACTTAAGGGTTCATATGAACCAGAAAACACAAAAATAGAAAATCATATTTAATATACAAAACAAGACAGGTGCAAATTTTCTGCCAACTGGCCTTTGTCAAGGGTATTCTAATTCTGTTGTTGTTTTTCCAGTTCGTATTTGCTTCACATTCATGGGTTCATGTCATTTTCCAGGTGCAACTCACCGGACATAAAAATGGGTACAAGAAGACAAAATGAGATGTAAGCGTACGCATTCTCGTAATTTGATACATTTCATTTTAAATTTGAAAAAAAAAACCACCTACATAAACACACCAAACATAAACGCGTATTGATCATTAAAAATTTCTTTTTTCCTTCCTTTTTCCATGAACAATAAAGGACTGATGAACTTCAGCCTCAAGAGTAAGACAGCGTAATCATTTTTATTGATAACAGAACAAACTAAAATCCAAGCAAGCAAGCATACACGCTCGCGCGCGCAACGAACGCGCTCGCTCGCGCGCACACACACGCACACACACACACACACACACACACACGAAGAAGGAAAACCGATACAAAACACACACACACACACACACACACACACACACACACACACACACACACACACACACACACACACAGAGAGAGAAAGAGAGAGAGAGAGAGAGAGAGAGAGAGAGAGAGACAGACAGACAGACAGGGAGAGAGAGAGACAGAGAGAGACAGAGAGAGAGAGAGGGAAAACCGATTCGAAACACACACACACACACACACATTCTCTCTCTCTCTCTCTCTCTCTCTCTCTCTGTCTCTGTCTCTCTCTCTCTCTCTCTCATTCACTCACTCACTCACTCACTCACACACGAAAGTAAAAAAAAAAAACCAAAAAAAAACGGGAAGAAACAGATAGAATTAAAAGTCTAGATGTAATAACACAAACACGGAAACTGGACCAAACACAAAGATTTTCCAGACAAAATTTAGAGTCTAGATGTAACAACACAAACCAACCAAAAAAAAAAACACCTTTCAGGCAGACATTGTGAAAAACATCATATGATTGAGCCACACTAACTATCTTCCTTTCTATGTGTACAATATTAAAAGAAACCAAGAATGCGTTCATCACACTCGCTGTTCTTATTTCAAAAACTTCATGCAGCTCAGACACAGCCATTACACGCACCGATATTGCAAAATGATTCGGAAAAAAGAAAAATTTTGTTTCATTAATACGCATGTTTCAGAAGAGCGATTGGAATAATCTGTAAATGGTCAAGCCATGTTAACCATCTCCTTTTTACTAAAACAAAAACAAACAAAAAAAACAACAAAAATCCCCAGAAAGTCCAAATTTTGTTCTTGTCAAATTCACTGTGATCTCGACAAAGCTTTCGCTGAAATGACAGTTAAACTCAGCATTTTTACCGCAGACGGTAGACTGAACAGAGACGTGGAAACTAGGATCTAGAAAGCGAACAATGTCAACTATAAGCTTGTCCCATTTCTGAAATATCTTAACATCCTTTGGAAACAAAAGCCAAGCTCATCAGTTTCATTTTCATCCCCAGTCTGACATACCAGTGCCTGACCTGGACTCTGACCAGAAGCCCCTTGAGCAGAAAATTACCACACGTGAGAGGCATTGTTTGAGGAGAACTGTCTACCAGACCAGAGGCGACACGGTCAGTAACACCAAGATCACAGAAATGGTGGGGAAAACGTCGGTCCAACATCACATTCATCAACAGCGAAAGCTGTGGTTTTCGGTTGTCATCTGATCAGAATGCAATCCCACCAAGCCCAACAAGCACATATTATAACAAAAAGATCTGTATGTGCATGTATGCGGTTATACATCTGAATGATGAAGAATGCATGCTTTGTTTGAAAGTATGTCACAGAATTTCTAGAAATGAGTTCTGACTGTGTACGAAATAATATACCTGTATTATCATATGTCAGTATATATTCATGTATTAGTATATATATATCCATGCATGTGTGTATATATAAGCGACAATGTTTACAAATATAGCGTAATTATACTATACAGTTGATTGCTCATCAGTATGACACCGACAACAAACAAATAAATCACCCAATGCACGATTTAAAACTTTGTATAAATAAGTTAATTTAAAACAAAAAGCACAATTGCGCGTTCCATAAGGAAGTACCATAAATTGTTCAAATCCACCTATAATCTCGAGATCTATATAATTTTCAGATGTGATGAAGGGATGCTTTTTTTCATTATTATTATTAAATCCAGCACGCAACGTGTAAAGCAAACACACACACACACACACACACACACACACACACACACACACACACACACACACATACACACACCCAAAAAAGAATGCAAATGCAGTATGCCTATTTCCTTCCTTTTTCTCCCGGATGGTCTTCATGTAATCCTATTTTTCCTGAGAATTCAGTTCCCTGTGAAAGTGAAAATTTAGTTCTGGTTAATCTTCGTCTTTCGTTCTTCTTCGTAAAACAGACTATTTTCAGAGGAAGCATATAGGTTATTACACAGCCACTATATTCGACCTAATTTTCTTACATATAACAAATAGCCACCACAGACAAACATTTCAAATATAACAACATTTTTTTCTTTTTTCCTCTTTCTTTTTTCCTCTTAACAATATGAACATTTCAGAACTGCTTTTATGTTTACATGGGTGTTCATACTGCCGTGTGTTTACAATCACCCAACGTGAAGGATAAAGGACAATTCGACAGTAACATGACCGCTTGATGCATCATGCAGATTATGCAGAAGTTTGTAATTCAGCAGTTGAGAAATTTACCGATTTCAGTGTGCAAATCACTCTTTTCGTAAATTATAATGTTTAAACAAAACATACGAGTCTGTTCACGTTGTCTTTTTTCCTCTTTCTCTCTCCCATTCACCCCATCCCCAAATCGTCTTGTAAACATACGAACTGATTCAGTTCGACTGCTGATGTACACGCAAGTCTATACATGCGTATACCTGTTTTGGTAAGGATTTATCGGCTGTTCACACACATATCTTGACCAAACTGAAATCTGCATCCGAGCCAACCCAATGAAAGTTTAGCGTAGCTTATGCATAAATACGAACGAGCGTGACTATTGTTTACATGTATTGTGCGGAATCTAACTCAACAATCTTATTTTGCCTGAACAAAAGCAGACGGAGGAGCTATGGCCATGGCTGCGAGTGAAAGACATTTGCCGTGTACCTTGCAAAAAGGACCATGACAGACATAGCAGAATCATCAATACGGCCACGTGCATCTCGTCTCTTATCCTGCCCATATGTCAGCTTGAAGAGCAGTTCACGGCCTGGGGACTGTTGTCACATCCCACTGGAAAGGGGTTATAATAACAGTCATTGTTGTCCGTCTCTCCTGTCTATCGCATACACCCCAGAGCTCAGGTTACCTTAACACTTTTCTCACTCTGTACAAAATGACAGAGAAACATCGCTCAATATTGTTCCGGTTGTCTTGAATTTCATGCGCTAAAAACGAGTGGTGGTTGAAATGGCAAAACGGTGGGGAGAGAGAAGAGCAGAAGGGTGTTGTGTGTCTGTTGATAACACGTGTGTCCTTTGGCCGACCTGATAATCGCATAACTGTATGGAATGCCCTTTTTTCCCTGGCTGATTCACCTTGATGCCTAATCACCACTCTAAAGATATAGCATGGCATGGTGTTCAGCAGGCTGAAGAATCGGGCTGCTTGACTAGGATTAGTCTCTGCTGCTCTCCTCTTCAGGCCAGGCCAGTGCGCTATGAATATATTCCGTTAAAGTGTCCCAGGCTTTACAGCTGAACTTCACGACTGTTATCACGCAAACGGCTCAACCAGATCATGCACCAACAAATTTACAACATTCCTGTAGTCACGCCTCCCTTGAATCTTCGGCAATACTTTCTATCCTTAAGAACTGTTTTCGTAAAAACTTTCCTTAAGTAGAACTGATGCACAAGGCAAAGGCAGAATTTAACAGCTTATAGTCACAAATATAAACCATCCCGGACACTGAAAGACTAGCTGACCAAAGGCTAGACTCCACAAAGATTTTTGACCAACCGCTTGTCAGTGTCAGTGGAAGGCGGTTCTGAATTCAATGCATATAGCTGCAGATACTCGACTCATGACTGTGCTGTTATTACCACCTATTTGTCTTACACCCATTGGAAACTCGCCGAGCTGACAAAGTGGGAAAAATTAAATGAGAAAGGCGACATGATACTCACATTATATAGGAGCTTGCATTCTAGCGTTCCCCTTCACATCAGACTGCCTCATCCATCCCCAGTCCTTTTCCAATCCCTCCACTTTCCATCAACGGTTGCTCACATTTCTTTAGTTCTAGTGCGCTATCACAGTGCGTGAGTCGGTCATCTTTCCTCAAGAAGCGGAGGAATTTATGCAAAGTGTTTCGGAAATTACCCTAGTCCTCCGTCATGTGTCGTTTCCCCTTACCCCTCCCCGCCCCTCTCCCTCGTTTCCATTGCTATGCCATTAACTAGGCACCCTCTCCGGCCCCACTTCACGTTGTCACAAACTTCTTCCCTCCTGTGCCATTCTTCTCTACCGAGAGTGCGCAAAATACTCTTGTCGTTTTATCAAAGTAGTTGGTGCTAAATCAAACATGGCAAAACTGAGAAACTGGCAAAACATTATACAACTAGACCTTTCTTCTTGTCTCCAACGAATTCTTTATATGTGTTTCATACAGCAAGGAGAGTGGGTGCGTGTGCACGCATATGCGTGCGTGCATTTGTGTGCGCCTGTTTATTTACTTGGTAGCGCATTTCTTTATGGAATTAATGGGTTCTCATATGGCAAGGAAAGCGTAAAGAGTGAGCGTGTGCGTGCATGCGTGTAAGAGAAAAAGTGTGTGAGAGAGTGCGAGTGATTTGAAAAGAAAAAGATCTGTGGTCCGACCTGATAAGGAATTATCAACGGTTTCAAGGTTTGAATGGATGAATGAATCATGTTCTAATTTGCATACGGCCATTACAACAAGCCACGAAACTGGCATGTGCGCCCGCTGTGTATGTATGACGCGTACATCTGTAATTCTCCTTTGGTACCAAAGCTCTCTCTGTCTCTGTCTGTCTGTCTGTCTGTCTGTCTGTCTCTCTCTCTCTCAATAGACCTTTTCTCCCCTGATCAGCTATCAGATCTGACATTCTCATCATACAAATTAATGTAAACGTAAATGCTAAATACGTTCGACCGAACCGTGTATGCTTGTATGTGCTTATGTAGTTTGCATTTACTGTTACTACTAATATTGCTTTATGATGGTCATATTGCTTTAATTGTTGCTGTTAGGGGTTGACATGTATTAGCTCCACGTGTATTTGCCTTGTCTTTCGTGCTTTTGTAAAGTGTTTGACCGATTGGCATATATGGAAGCCGATAGTTTAATTTACTCTGTAACTTCTTTGACATTGTATCTGTTATGATTTGTTTTCATCATAGCGTTAGAGTTTACATGCCCCCTCCCCATGTTTGTTTTTATGCTCCATTTTATTCTTTTCCTTTGTTTCAATGTTTGCAATTCACACACACACACACACACACACACACACACACACACACACACACACACACACACACACAACTACACACATATATATATATATATATATATATATATATATATATATATCATGTTGCTTGTGTTATGGTTTATCTGTTTTCATCGTAAGTTTAAAGCTGACATCTCACCCCCATCCCGCCCCCTCGGGTTTTTTGTTCTGTTTTGTTTTAATGTTAACTATTTCTTTTCCTTTGATCCTATGTCTGTAATTTATTCTTTTTGCTATCATTGCCGATGCACCGATATCCGCAAATACTGAGGAAGAAATTGACAACTCCTATGAAAAATCAGAGACAGCCAAGGCCCAGTGTAAATCACAGGTCATTTCAATAACAATGGGAGACTTTAATGCTGAAGTGGGATAGGAAAAATTCGGTGACATAGTTGGACCTTGTGGCCGAGGCACGCAAAATGAAAAAGGGAGCGAAACGTGTTGAGTGGACACAAGTAAATGAATTCATAATAGGAGAAACTTGGTTTGAGCAACCAAACAAAAGAAAATTGACATGGATGAATCCAGGACACAGCACGAGAAATCAAACTGATTACATCCTGATAAATACAATTTTAGGAATTCTTTACTAATAGCAAAAACATTACCAGACTGCAACAGTGACACAATCCTGTAATGGGAAGATTTTTAGGCTGAAACTAAAGGGAAGAGAATAAACCAAAAATAACATCAAACTAAATCTTCAAAATTTTCAGAAAACAAGATATGAAATTGAAAAATGCATTGCAGCTATCAATTATTAGATTGGTAAGTTTTCAATGAATCGGCTTTTTGATAAAGACTAGATGGAATCTTGAAATGTTTAAAGTGAGAGAGAGAGAGAGAGAGAGAGAGAGAGAGAGAGAGAGAGAGAAGAGAGAGAGAGAGAGAGAGAGAGAGAGAGAGAGAGAGAGAGAGAGAGAGAGAGAGAGAGAGAGAGAAGCAAAAAATAGGTGTATTCATAAATGCGTGTACCTTCGCGTGAGATCAGACGGGGATCAAGATGTACTCGGGTTGGAAAATATGTTAGGCTTCATATTTTTGTAATGTAAGTTGTCAACTTGTATTAGTCATTGTACAGTTTGATATTGCTGAGGGTGGTCAGGGAGGATTGTGGGATGAAAGGGAGTGGGCACGCACGCAGAGGGGGAAACACTGCTGGACAAAAATGGTATACACGTGTCTTCAAGTTAGATTTGAAGGAAGACTATGTGACTGTCGAATAGACAGGGGAAGCTCGTGTCATGGCGGTTGACTTGGCCAAATCACGCGAAGTTGTGACGTTTTCCAATTGCCAGAAGTAGTTCGAGTAGGTCCAACAAGATATTGATTTTATTTTGTACATTCTCACTGGTCCTATATTCACAGTAGGACATGCAAAACAGCTTTTTCAAGCAATTGGTCTCAAAGACCTGAATGCTCCTTTTCTGAGGCAGCAAGCACTATCCAAGTTTAACATCCACAGAAGAAGGACCATGAGTGACTGCACAAGTTGTATCTGGTGGTGAAGCTGGTGGTACTGCTTCTTTATTGCTGCCATTGCTGTTGCAATCCCGATGCATGTTTTTGCTGTGCAGCTACCACATTTGTTTTGGGTATTTGAAACTGTCGACTTCTTCAAATTTCTGGTCACTCATAGAGACTTACAGTACTACTGCAGGTTGTTTCTTTGACTATGAGTCTGCTTTTCTCGTTACTGACTTTATTCCATATGCCCTTGTGCTGTCGACGAGTCTGTTGATGAGATTTTGGAAATACTTTTTTTTAAATTTTTATTTCAGATGCGTGTGTGCAGTTTGTTTTGCCCACACTGTATAGGTAGCATGCTGCCGCAGACTCTGCATTGTCTGTCCACGATGGACGTGCGTACTGGATGATTTTATGTTTCAATAAGCCACCAGACAATGACATGATTTACAGGATTTTTACTAAGCACATCTGACGTTTGGCATGCGTATACTGGAAAGGGCTTTAGGCCCTAACAAATCTGTACGCGATCAGACAATTCTCCACCTTTTACCCACCAGGCGGGAGATCCTCAGGCAGGATCGAACCCAGACCTTCCGACTGACAATCCAACATCTCATAATCTGGCTATCGTGCCCGTCTCAAGTGCTAGCAGTCACAAGCATCAAAGGTATTATGGTTACAACAGTCGTAAGTTGAAAAGAAATTCCACTTAATGTAATCAGTGACATCTAGAATAGTGACAACAGTGGATTAACACTTAATGTAATCGGTGACATCTAGAATACTGATAACGGTGGATTAAGCATCATGTGCAGATGTTGTCTGTCAGGTACCTTTTGTGTTGGCAATGTTTGCACCATATGCTCATAATATCAGTATGGATATCATCAGCCCATGATGATGTCATTGTGCACATCATCAGCCCATGATGCCAATGTGTGCATCATAAGCCCATCATATCATTGTGAACATCATAATCCATGAAGTTAATGTGTGCATCAACAGCTCATGATGTGTGTGTACATCATCACTCCATGACGTCATTGTGTATATCATCAGTCCATCACGTCGATACACACATCATCAGCCCATGATGTTAATGTGTTGATCACCAGTCCATGATGTCAGCCCATGATATTAGTGTGTTGTCACATCAGCCCATGATTTCAATGTGTACATCATCAGCCTATGAAGTCAGTATGAATTATCACCATCAGCCCATTGTGTCAGCATGTTTGTCGCCATCTGCCTATGATGTCAGTGTGAATGATCGCCATCTGCCCACTCTGTCATGTGAGTGGTCACCATCAGTTCGAATCGATGTGAAAAATCACCATCAGCCCATGACGTCAGCATGTGCTGTCACTATCTGCCATTGATATCAGTGTAAGTGATCACTATGATGCCAGTACGAGTGGTCATCATCAGCAGCTCATATCAATGTGAGTGGTTATCATCAGCCCATGATGTCAGCGTGTGTTGTCATCATCAGCCCATGATGTCAGCGTGTGTTGTCATCATCTGCCCATGATGTCAGCGTGTGTTGTCATCATCAGCCCATGATGTCAACGTGTGTTGTCATCATCTGCCCATGATGTCAGCGTGTGTTGTCATCATCAGCCCATGATGTCAGCGTGTGTTGTCATCATCAGCCCATGATGTCAGCGTGTGTTGTCATCATCAGCCCATGATGTCAGTGCGAGTGATCTGCTCATGATGTCAGCGTGTGTTGTCATCATCTGCCCATGATGTCAGCGTGTGTTGTCATCATCTGCCCATGATGTCAGCGTGTGTTGTCATCATCTGCTCATGATGTCAGTGCGAATGATCTGCTCATGATGTCAGAGTGAGTGGTCACCATCAGCCCATGATGTCAGTGTGAGTGATCTGCTGCTGATGTCAGCGTGAATGGTCACCATCAGCCCATGATGTCAGTGCGAGTGATCTGCTCATGATGTCAGCGTGAGTGGTCACCATCAGCCCATGATGTCAGTGTGAGTGATCTGCCTTTGATGTCAGTATGAGCTGTCACCATCAGCCCATGATGTCAGTGTGAGTGGTCACCATTAGCCCATGATGTCAGTGTGAGTGATCCGTCTTTGATGTCAGTGTGAGTGGTCACCATCAGCCCATGACGTCAGTGTGAGTGACCACCATCAGCCCATGATGTCAGTGTGAGTGATCCGTCTTTGATGTCAGTGTGAGTGGTCACCATCAGCCCATGACGTCAGTGTGAGTGGTCATCATCAGCCCATGATGTCAGCGTGTGTTGTCATCATCTGCCATGATGTCAGCGTTTATTGTGACCATATGCCATGATGTCAGTGTGAATGGTCTGCCCATGATGTCAGTGTGAATGGTCTGCCCATGATGTCAGTGTGAATGGTCTGCCCATGATGTCAATGTGAATGGTCTGCCCATGATGTCAATGTGAATGGTCTGCCCATGATGTCAGTGTGAATGGTCTGCCCATGATGTCAGTGTGAATGGTCTGCCCATGATGTCAGTGTGAGTGGTCTGCCCATGATGTCAGTGTGAGTGGTCACCATCAGCCCATGATATCAGTGTGAGTGGTCACCATCAGCTCATATCAGTATGAGTGGTCACCATCAGCCTACAATACCAGTGTGTGAATCATCCGCCCATGATGTTAATGTGTTCAACACATTATCCGTCCATGATGTCAGTGTGTACGTCAGTAACACAGCTAGGGAGAAGAGTATCAGAATGTTTCAGACGTTTGCCTGCCAATAAGTAAACTCGAAGTTCCACGGTTCGTTCACGGCATTCGCGAAGCAACTGTATCTCGTGAAGGCCACGGTTCGTTCCCTGTTGAGGCCATGACTTTGCTTCTCAGTTTGACGGGAAAATCAAACGGAATGTCTGGTCTTTGGAAGGGGATGAAAAAAAAATCAGAGCCGTGTGTCTTTTGGTCTGCGCACGTTTAAGATCCCATGATAGTTAAAAATCGAGAAGAGTAGGGCATTCGCCCGGTTGCTCTAGTAAAAACATTGGAGCGACAGTTCATTTCCCACCTCCTACCCCTTGAAGGCCAATTAACCTTCTTGCCTTTCTTAAGTCTTGGCAAAAAAATTTTTTAAAAAGAGAGATATATATATATATATCCATAAGCCCATAAGAAAAGACAAGATTTCAGATTTTGATGGAGTCACTTTGGTGATTCATAGGTCTCTCGCCGCCCCCCTTCCTATTTCAAGACCTTGCTAGTGCACATGGCAGTCTCAGGGAGTTTGTCACATAACTACTAGCTATATGAAATTATCTGACTGAAATGAATCCCTCTTGAACAAGCTCTTAACTCCAGCAAATATTTATTTTGTCATATCATCTCAGAAAACCACACTTATTTTATTCTATGTTGTCCAGCTTTTCGTGATTTCTGGTATTAATCAATTCAGCCAAAAATATTACAACAATTTTAATGATTTTGGAGTAACATCGCTTATGGCTTAAAAATTTGAAAAGCAAGTAAATTTTTTTCCGCGTATATTTACAAAACAACCAGCAGAACAGAGACTGTTATGTCTTAAATTATGTACATGATACATTTTAAATTATCAACAATTTATTATTATTACATCTCGACGCATTTTTGTATTTATTGTATTTCTAGTCCATCTTTTTTATGTGTGTGCGTATATGTGTGTATATGAACATACATATGCGTGTATTATGGACAACATATGCCAAACAAGAGCAAGAGCTGAACAGTTTTCACTTCGCTGCCTTCGCCACATCCTCGGTACCAAGTGGAGTGACAAAATAGGCTACTAAACGCCGAGGTCCTAGCATGCGCTGGTTATCCCACATGTACACACTGCTCAGCCATGTGCTTCGGATGGAAGGTGGACGTACCCCAAAGGATATCCTTTGCGGCGAACTAGTCTCCAGCAAGAGATCTGTCGGTCGCCCTCAGCTTCGATACAAAAACGTCTGCAAGCGCGATATGAAAGATCTGGCCATCAACACAGAGAGCTGGGAAGACACAGCAGCCAACCGCAACAGATGGTGCAGTGTGCTGCAGAAACAACTCTGGTTGGGGGAAAGGAGGATCCAGAGTTTAGCTGAGGGAAAGACGGCCAGGCGGAAAGCAAAATCCTGTAAAGGCAATCCCATGGCCAGCTCGATTCGACACAACACTAGGGCACATCATCATAGTCGACGCCGACTGATGGAGGCCTACTGCTGAATATGCGTGCATATAGGCCTAACACATTGCCCCATTTACTACGCCATGTTAATGGCAATAGAAGCTGGGACAGTCGTCACAATGCTACAATGATGATGACTATGATGATGATAATCATGCTATGGATGTTCATCTAAAATTGAGGTTGAGTGACAGGCCTGTACTCTACACTTACTGTCATAATATATATCCTGGCATCAACCAAGCCCAAGAGATACTGACACCTGTTTTGTGCTGTGTTAGGAGTTTGGGGTTTGGAATGTGTTCAAGAGGGATTCACAGCACTCAGACAGTTCCACATGAGCTCCACCTAAATCTGCCAGCAATTTTCTGCCAGATTCCCTGAACCCGCGCAAAACCCTATGCGCTGGCAACGTCTTGAAATGGGAAGAGAGACCTATGGAACACCGACACCACAAAAATGGTGGAAAAATTAGATGCGCAGCAAACAGGCCAGTCTTTTGTATATTTCTGATTCTGATTCACCCTGTGGAATGAAAACATATGCTACCTCAAACTGCAGCTTGCGTATGGTAGAAATACATAAAGAAAAATTGGTATGGTGTTTCAGTAAAAGTTAACAGTGCCTTACGTTGTGTGACTGCATGCGAGTTGTGTAATGCCTTGTACAAATACCATTTGCCACACGATAAGCTATGATAAGACAAAGCAAACAGAATAAAGTAAGCCAGTAAGCAAATTAGGATCCTGCTTGATTAACTGTCCATAAACAACTACACACACTCCACTTCCATACTAGAGTGAATGCCGCCCACCTTACCAGCGACCACAAAGTTTTCCCACCCTACCTATTGTTCAAACCATCACCATCCTCAACCAGAACTCTGCTGTCGCATTCCCAGATGTATCCTTCGCTATAAACTGTATAGTATTTCGGCGTACTGCCATTGAATGTTTCCGTTAGGTGTGTGAGCTTTCTTTCTACTGATTTCCACAAGTCGCCATGCCGATAAAGAAACATTTGCATTAAACAGGGATTTCCTGTTTGGAAAAGACCCATTTTATGTAGGTAGTTGAGTAAGACCAATATAACGTGTGGGACACAAATAGCAGCCCTATCCCCTTGAAGTATAAACCAGAAACTGATCTGTATCGCTTTCCCTAGGGACAGCCTTTTCATGAATAATTCAGTAGGCGGGTCAAGCCAGGTAAGGAGTGGAGTATGGGAGACCGTCGGTACAGACAGACTGTACTCAACTTGTCCTCTCAACACCTGACACTTTTCAAACTGCACACAGATCCTCCCGCCCCTGTGTTCGCAACCAGTGAAGGACCAACAAGGCCAGGTTTCTTTACTTTGAGCAGATATAAACCTTGCCTTATTCTTTGTGCTGGCGGTGAAGCAGTCTGAACGTATGTAAGCGTTTATTTGGTTTAACAACCCTATTCAGAGACCATTCAGACAGACAGAAAGAAAGAGAGAGAGAGAGAGAGAGAGAGAGAGAGAGAGAGAGAGAGTGAATCTTTATTTTGCAAAACAGGATAATGATACAAATGTAAGCCTAATTACTGCTTAGTCAATACTTCCATGTCTACGTGACAAATAATAGGTATAGCAAAAATAACTAAAGTAAGAGAATGAATGAGCAGGAAAATAAACATGCACTGATCAAAACTTATTCACAGAATGTACATACAATATCAAATCTTATTCACAGAATGTACGTACAATATCAATTCAGGAGTTTTACTTATTAATCTGTTCATTATTTCTAAGTTAGCCTTCTTTATTTTCCTGTTTTCGAGCGTTACTGTATGATTCGTCTCACCATCAAACGCTACATTTCCAGTTTGGTAACGGTCTTTGACGTTTTCATCAAGTTACATACATATTTTGTGGTTCACAGCCTGACAGTGATGAGTGCGACTGTCAAGACCTATTTTCTTGCACTGGCTTGTAATCAAATTCACATGAGAGTGGAACTGGCGGCGGCCGGGGGCTAGCAGGGGGGAGGGAGGGGGGGGGGGTAGGCCTTGTGAATAGCGATGTGTTGTGCAAACCGCACAAGATCGTACACTGCACGCTTCTCGCTTTCTTCACCGCCACGTGTAAAGTCTTGTGTCACAAGGCCCGCGCCACTTTTGTCAGTTGTGGCCACAATCACCTCCCTTCCTTTCAGGGCTGACTGCAAAAAGAACGGGGCCCAATGTCGCTTGTATGCTGTAAATGGGATTTGCTGCAATGGAGGATATGGCTAATCCCTTTTCTATTGAGAACGCAAGTAGCGGAAAGCTCAGCATAATCCCCTAGAATAATATTTGGTAAAAAAATCAAACCAGTCCGTAGAGTCAGCGGGCTGAAAATCTGAAAGAATAATTATTGGACTCCACAGGCGATCAGAGTTTGAGCCCTTGCTAGCCTGGTCATGATCACCGTAAGTAGACTTGTCTAGTCGCCACTCACCCATCTTTTCTTACCACACAAAAGTGTTGAATAGTGTAGCTTTTGTGTCTTAAATCTAAAATAATGCGCCCACTCAGAGATTACGATCATACGGCATGATTATTTTCTTGTTCTGGCTGTTATAGGCATGTTCGCAGTGTTAAGGATCTTGAACTTTGGACAAAAGAACTCAATGGGAAGTAAATGCATGGCCAATTATTTGGGTCATAATAAATGTGTGTGTGTGTGTGTGTGTGTGTGTGTGTGTGTGTGTGTGTGTGTGTGTGTGTGTGTGTGTGTGAGCGTGTGTGTGTGTTCGTTCCTTGATTTAACGTCTTTTCACTATAAGTGATATCAGACGGGAAAAAATGGCACGGAGGATGGGATGAAATCAGGGGGGGGGGGGGGGGGGAGGGGGAAAGGGAGGGGACAGAGGGGAACAGAGCAAGAGACGGGAAAAAAATTAAAAGAAAGCGGCAAGGTCTTAGGAAAAAGGATATGGGTGAACAGAGAAATGAAACTAGAACAACGCTAACATCAATAATGTAAAATGAAAATCGTCATAAAAAACAAAACAAAACAAAAAATAATAAGAATTAGAATAATAACCTCAAAGTAATGCATTAACAGGACCGTGAACCAATGATTCTGAAATTTTAATTACAAAACTTGATCTGATATTACTTCCTTAAAATGCGTTTCAAGATAGTTTCCTTGTGTAAACATCTTTGGTAAAAAGGAACGAAGCTTTCTGCAGTAAAACAAACAGTGATACAATGTGAATTGCTCACCGCAAATACACAAAATGTTTTTGCAATATTTTGTTTTCAAAGCGTTCAGTAGAATACGAAAATATTGTGGTAACAATTACTCTCAAATAATATAATGAGGAATACTGCAATTTTTTTTACAGATATTTTGAACTGAAAGTTTGATTCTTTTTTGAGATACAAATTTTTCATTTCAATGTTCATGAAATCGAATCCAAGATGCTAATTCTAGCGAGTTGTAAGCTTCTTTTACTGGAGTGTTAACATGTAGATCTAATTCTATGGAATTTTCAGAATGGAGTGCACCGGATTTAGCTGCTCTGACAACTGCGTTGTTGCCGTGAATACCAACGTGAGATGGCACTCAGCATAAACTGATTTCCGAGCCATGTATCTTTAAACACTGTATTAGATGATTTGCCTCAATAATTAAATCAGGTCTTGTGTCTGTATCAAAAGACTGTAAGGCATATAATACAGATTTTGAATCACCAAAGAGAACAACATTGAAAGATACAGGCCGAAGGCTTATTAAGTAATGCAACGCTTGAACAACAGCGACCAGTTCTGCTGTATATATAGATACACTCGCCCCAATGAAAATACACTTTTTCATGTTAAATTTTGGAATATAAGAGGTTGCTCCAGCGCTCTGATTTGCTAAGACTGACCCATCGGTAAAAATGTGGAGGTGGGTACGGTAATTTTCATCGATGTGTTCACAAGCTGTGGATAGCGTAATGTTGACATCATTATCTTTTTTAACGTCTCCATAATCGAGATCAAATGTGTCCTTTAGCATTTCCGATGTACGGATAGGCGTTATCGTTGGTTTCTCGGCTATTTCATCCATAGTTATGTTGGACTGTTTGATCAGGTCAGATATGTAAGTTGCGGCTGTAATTTGTGATGAAATGTTTTTTGCTCGTTTTGGGAAGTCAATATTAGACCTGATTTTAATTTCTTTGCTCACAAAATTACCCGTTTGTGAAGTAGTTCTAATTGCAAGCTTTGCTGTACCTAGCTCACGCGATGGTTGTTTAGAGGTAGAATTCCAGCAACTTTGTACGTTTCCAGAGTGGAAGCATGAGTTGGTACACCTAGTGCAATTTTAAGACTTTTGCAGTCCAAGCTCTGAATCTTTTTTAGTAAATATTTAGGTGCATTGAAAAAAAAACTTCTTGCGCGTGGGATAATTTAGACCTGACCAGCGATGAATCAGTATATTTGTATCCATTCCCTAGGGTAATTTGCTTATTATCTTTAGAAAATTTAAGGTTTTTCGCGCTTTTGTTAAAATATTATCAATATGGATATTCCAGCTTAATTTCGGCGTGATGTAAACTCCCAGAAATTTTACGACCTGTTTGTAATTTAACACTTCACCAAGCAATTTGAAAGTAGGCAAGTTATATGAGTTACCACCAGGATCAAACAGCATCATGTTAGTTTTTTCTGCTGACAACGACAGACCATTTTCTAACATATAGTTTCCAAGATTATCAAGATCAATTTGATACAATTTCCTGATGTAATTCCGCGTTCTCTGTTGAGTAGTCTTCTTTAAAGCGATATTCATCCAAGTGCATATGTCACCAGCATACTGTACCAAAACAACACGATTTGAAAGAGCTTTAGGAAGATCCTGTATAAGGATATTGAATAAAATAGGTGCTATCACTGAACCTTGTGGAATCCCCATGTCGAGGCGTCGTGAAGTAGAATAACTAGTTCCCACTCTTGCCTGAATCGTTCTATTAGCTAAAAAAAAGATTTAATGTAATTGTACATATTGCCAGATAAACCAACAGAGTTTAGCTTGAACATTAAACGTTTATGCCAAACTTGATCGTATGCTTTTTTTACATCAAGGAAAGTAGCTAAAACACTTTTTCTGCGGGCAAACTGTTGTTTGATCTGAGTTGTAAGTTTAACCAGGTGCTCAGCTGCGGATCTCCCTTTTCTAAAACCTGCCTGGTTTACCGGAATAACGTTATTTTTATCACAGTAGTGTAAAAGTCTGTTTAAGACCAATCTTTCCATTAGTTTGCTCGAGTGGGACGTCAAAGCAATGGGTCTGTAACTGTTTTTATCGGTTTTCGGTTTTCCTGCTTTTAATATTGGTATAACTTTTACCGGATTTGTGGTACAGTTCCGCTAACCCAGCATTTCTGCAAAATTTTGTGTAGGAAAATAAGATAGTTTTCTGGGAGATGTTTAATCATTTCATCGAAACTGCATCAACACCTACCGAACACGTTTTGTTGTGTAGAGACAGTGTTGTGTTTTTTAGCTCTTCTAAGGTGATTGGAGAATTAAACCAGAGATCATTCTGTGGTACTGGATCAGTGTAGATTGGGTTGTTATCTTCCATTTCTCTGTGATGTTTGTAGTCAGAAGATAAACCTTCAACTTTACTGTTTTCGGCAAATAGATCCACAAAAGTTTCTGCTTTGTCCATGTCTGAAGGAAATGCGTTACATGTTTCAATCATAATCGGACACCTAGGTAAGTTGATTCCATTCCTCATTTGTTTCATTTTCGTCCAGACTTTATGGAAATCTTTGAAATCTGAAATTTCTTTTGTGCAGAATGATGCCCAATAATCTTTCTTTGCTTCAGCGATGATTTTGTTACATTGGATGTTAGCTTTTTTCATTTCCACATGATCTTCAGGTTTCCGGCTTTTGATGTAGATTTTGAATTTCTCCATTTCATATTGAACTGCTTTCTCACATGCCTCTGTCCACCAAACATTACTCAATCGATTATTTGATCTAGAAGTTTTGAGTTTCGGAATCGATAGGTCTGAAGCGGCTAGAATTGACTCTTGGAATTCAGAAAACATACTATCTACATTTTGACTTTCATAATGTCTGTAATCCTGATTAGCAAGAGCAGTTCGAAATAAGGACCAGTCTGCACGCTTGTAATTATATTTTGGAATAATATCAGGAGAGCTCTCTTTCATCCTGATGTTTTTGTCAGTTATTGTTATGATGACAGGTAGATGGTCGCTTCCCAAAGTGTCTCTGTGAGTTTCCCAGGTACAGGATGGTACTAATTCTGGTGAATTTAGAGACAAATCGATGGCTGTCGCCCTGTGTTTGGAGACATCAGGGATCCTAGTGACACTACCATCATTTAGAAGGTAAAGCGAACTATCAATGATATTTTCTACCAAACGATTGTTCGCAACAGTGGAACAGTTCTTTTCCCAAAATGGGGGGTGGGAATTAAAGTCTCCACCTATTAGCCATTTACCACGCTGCTGATCTTGGATTGTGCGCAGCCATTCTGTGTTGTGGTCATTTGGACCTGTTGGCAGGTAGACTGACAAAACGTTGATGTTTAAAGAATTGTTTAATTGGACAGTGGCAGCACAAGCGTGCAAATCGTCGCTTTATTTCAAAACTGGGGAAGTAAGTAAGCAATATTGTAACTATTTGAGTATAATAATATATGTCGCGGTGGATCCCTTCTTCCTGTGATTCCCACATTCATATACTGGAGGATAATGATAATTGGGGAAATTGGGAAGCTTGGTAGTGACAACATTCATCGACTGCAGAATCAAAACTTCACACCTATTTGATGCCAGGAAATGTTCCAAGTATGCCGAATGGAAAGGGATCTACAATTCCATTGCAAAAACTTGACTTGGGATTGCTGTCGTATTAGTGATATTGGTTAGTTTCCAACTATTAACTGTTATTTAAGGTCGATAATAATGAATACTTTGATTTTCCGTGTACAGGAGAAATGGACAGAAAGAAAATTGCGTAATTACTTAGACTACGAAGTAAAGATAACAAAACTGTGGCATAACGATAAAAAGAAAATTACATAATCCAACGTATAAATAACTTATAAAGATGATATTAGATTACAAGGGATGACAAGTAGCCAATAATCAAAATAATAGCATACACGTCTTCAAATGTGCAGAGTGTATAGTCTGACCGAGTCTAGATAGTCGGACTAAATCCTAGTTTTTATATATTTTCAGTGTGTGTGTGTGTGTGTGTGTGTGTGTGTGTGTGTGTGTGTGTGTGTGTGTGTGTGTGTGTGTGTGTGTGTGTGTTAACGAATGGAGAATGTTCGGCTGTCAAAAGAGGTTTTTCCAATGATGTAATTTTTTCCCTTCATGTGTCCGTCAATGTTTTGCCTGACTGAGAATCAATCTTATACCAGTTTGAATAAGGTACAATTAGGTAAAGCAAGTCTAAGTGTACCAGAAAACACTTTTGCCTTGACTGTCTTCCATGATGTGTGTGTGTGTCTTTGTGTGTTTGTGGTGGTGGGTGGGAGGGGGGTTGTGAAGCAAAGTTGACTATTAAGACAACTTTGAAACACACTCAACGGCATCAATTTGAGCAAAGATACAATAGTAAAAGGAGAACTTGACTAATTAAAAAAACTCAAATTACGAGTCCTAAAAAAATCAACTACAAACAATAGGCATTTATGCGTGCCTGCATGCCTGCATGTCCGTGTGCATGTATGTGTGTTTGTATGTGTGTGTGAGAGAGAGACAGAGAGAGACAGAGAGAGAGAGAAAAGAGAGAGAGAGAGAGAGAGAGAGAGAGAGAGAGAGAGGACTGGGATACCAGTTGGCATGAGAGTTGTGCGTTCGGACATGAGGAACGCTATTTTAATGAGTTGTGTGCAAGCAAAGAGTTTTTTTGGTGCAAGTATGAGGTGCTGCCTATTTCCAGTGGGGCTGTGTATCAGGGCGTAAGGGCGTTACCTATTTCCAAAAGCGCTGTGCATTGGGTGGCGGAGCGGTACGAATGTCCAGTAGAGGTTGTAGGTTGGTTGTGCGAAGCACTGCCTATTTTCAGTGGAGTTGTGTGTTAGGGTGTGAGGTGCACTTCCTGTTTCTTCTGGGGCTGTGGGTTGAATGTAAGGGGCGTTACCTGTTTTCAGTGGGGTTGTGGGTTGGGTATGAGGGTTGCTATCTATTTCCAACGGGGTTATGAGTTGGTATGTGATGGGCGCTACCTATTTCCAATTGGGTTGTGGGTTGGGGTGTAATGGGCTCTATCTCTTTCCAGTGGGGTTGTGGGCTGCCTATTTCTATTAGAGTTATGCGTTGGGGTGGAAGAGGTGCTACCTATTTCCGTCGGGGTTACGGATCATGGCAGGTGATTAGTTATTAAACCACATGACTGCTGATAGGCCATCAAAGGCTGGGGTTACTACAGTGATTCAGCATGCCTTTCACCTCCATGGGCAGGCAGGTAGCGCCCAGCGCCCCCTCTCCCATCACGTTTCGCCCCAGACGACAAGAGGCCGGCCACACCCAGCCAACTGGCTGAACGGGTATCAAGTGAAATAGTGGGGCCGCACAACCTACCGGGCCAATCGTTACCCTGTCCCAATTTGCTATTTCTCTCCACGATAAGGGCTATCGTTAACACCTGCCAGGAAAATCGCCGCGATGTACAGGTAGCTTTAGTGTCATCCGATATACCGAAACAACGACAGCCTAGCCTTGCCGTGAATATCGTAAAGACTACCGATTTTCCTGTAAAGAGACATTCTTGATCCTCCACGAGAAGACTGTGAAACGGTCATCCAGCGTCATCACATTCTTCCTGCTCTAACGCCAAGCACCATCTGCGCTGGCTGCGAGCACCACCGCGGGCCAACAATCACTGGGGGCTCCCCATGATATATGTATCAAACCTGAAACAAAACTAGCCATATGCATCTTTAAACTTGTTTCTTCACAATGTATCAGTTTATTTGCCGCCGTATACAATGCGTACAAGCGTAAAAGGCAGTGCCAAATGTGTTCTCCCCCTTTTGCGTGATAAATGAAGGGTGGACTGTGCACAGGCTGCACGCACAATGCTATGAACTCCACACACCACAATCTGCAATAAAACCGAGAGCTGACCATCCTACAGGTACGTCATCCACATCTCGTGTTGTCTTCAATGGACGTAAACAAACACATGACGGCGACCAAATTTTAACTCTTTAACTCCCTCACCCTGTCTGCAAGCATCCTGCATTGTCAATCATGATAGCAAAGCAAAAACTTAATCCTTTCACTCTTTCACCCTATCCACCAACTTATCTATCGGATAGGGTCAGGGAGTGAAAGGGTTAAGTTTTTACAGCTGGTGGATAGGGTGCGGGAGTGAAAGGATTGTAATATTCGGCGATAAATTCTGTGTGGACATGGAAAATGAAAGAGTAACCCTTTCTGACACTATTTTCGTTCAAACGATTGCTGTGGCAACAGTCTGTGGTCAATAATTCACTGTCTGCCTTAAAAAACAACGTGTCCTCAACCAGCTGCGACATTTCCCATCTTCGGCAAGCAGACCAGTTGACCACTATGGATCTCGAACAACAAGGTAGCTGACAAGTGTAACAGTTCTAGACAAGAAGCGTCGGGTAGTGTACAGCCTGTTCCCACGGGAGGAGAAAAGTGGATGATGGAGGGGGTTCCAGACAGCATGTCGGCCTGCTGGCAGTTAAAAGGCTTGTCAGCACTGTGAGGGCGGAAACCAACAATCATGTGGTGGCCCGCACCTCGCCGGCACAGTGGCGGGCAGGAAGCAGGGAAAGTGATACCTGTTCATTTGCTCCGCCGCCCCCCTCTCCTCCCAACATGCCGCTTGTTGCCTGGGACAACAAATCAGTTCCTTGCTGGTCCTCAGTGTTTTGTAGCCTCTAAATGCAATTGAATCAGACACACACACACACACACACACACACACACACACACACACACAGTGTGTGACCAGAGAGGTCTGACTCTGTGTGCGAGTACAACCTACCAGAATACAACTTGTCAACACATATACGGTATCATGCCTCTATATACAACCCACTAGATCTACCAACACACACAAAGTGTCATGGCCTCTACATACAACTCCTCCCTTAACACATGCACAGTGTCATGGCCTCTGTATACAGCCCACCACCATCACAATACACACCGAGTCATGTCTTCCATATACAATCCCCCAAACACAATGTCATGGCCTCTGTATACCGTCTCTCACGAACACATGCACATTTTCATGGCCTCTATACACAACTCATACCAACATACATAGTGCCATGGGCTCTATACACAGCCTCCTACCAACACACATACAGTACCGTGGCCTCTACATTCAACCTCCCATCAACACACATACAGTGTGATGGACTTTATATTCAACCTCCCACATACAGTGTCATGGCCTTAATATTCAAGTGTCATGGCCTCTATACACAGCCTCCTACCAATACACATACAGTACCATGGCCTCTACATACAGCCTCCCACCAACACACATACAGTGTGATGGCTTCTATATACAACCTCCCACCAACATCCAAAGTGTCATGGCTACTATATACAAGCTCCCACCAACATCCAAAGTGTCATGGCCTCTATATATAACCTCCCACTAACATACACATTGTCATGGCTACTATATACAACCTCCCAGCAAATACACATTGTCATGGCTACTATACACAACCTCCCACCAACATCCAAATTGTCATGGCCTCTATTATACAATCTCCACCAACTTATATAGTGTCATGTTCCCTATATACAACCTCCCACCAACACATACAGTGTGATAGGCTTCTATGTACAACCTCCCACCAACATACACAGTGTCATGGCCACTGGATGTTGGGGTATACGGGCCTTTGAAGAGGCGTGGGAGAAGATCCTGATTTCTTTTGCCAAGAAATTTGGAGCAGAATTGAGAAAGGAAACATTTCCTGGACTGCTCGGCAAACTGTGGACATCTAGATGCCACTGCACTGAAAACATCAAGGAAGAGTTTTCAAGAAGTGGATCATGCCGTTCAACCCTCAAGCAGTCCCGAAGTCCCAGCACGAATCGGCAGACATTTCCGATAAGATGGCTCCTCTAGAAGACACACCCTCCACCTCAAATGGGTCATCTCAGGGAGCTTCTCATGAAGGCACATCCTCCACAGCAGATGAACTTCCCAATCTGGATTCACCTTGCACTTCAGATGTGTCCTCATCAGATGCCAGGCCCACATCTCAGAACTGGACTCCTCAGGGAAGCATGCCCTCTACACCATCCGAGCAGCCGCCTCAAGCTTCACCAAATTGACCATCAAGGATTTCTTCATAAAGAAAATCACCCCAATCTTGTAAGCAAAGCAACAACAAAGCAAGAGAACGTGTGTCAAAAGGGAGTATGGAGAGAGCCTTACCTCGATGGAGTTCATTGAGAGAGTGACCGAAGAAGAAGCAGACAAAGGAACAAAAAGAAGGAAGGCCACCAGCAAAGGAAAGGGAAAAGGAAAGAAAACACCAGTCTCCAACTATGACGAGAAATCAGACTCAGAGGAGATTTTTGATGATGATGGTGATGAAGACGGGCAACCACCAAAGCGCCAAACTGATGATGACAATAATGATGACGATGACGACAATGACCAAGAGGAAAGGCCATTAGCAATTCAGAACAGGAACCTTTTTGAAGACTTCCATTAGTTTATAACAAAGCCCGATGTGTTTGTGCCAATGAATCTACTGAGTTGTTTTTGTGTGTGTGGTTTTTGTTTTTTGTTTTTTTGTTTTTTGTTTTTTTGTTTTTTTTTCGCGCGCGCGCGGGGCCCGGTGTGTGTGTGTGTGTGTGTGTGTGGGACATAACTGACTTGTAGGCCTAATGATGATGATGGAAGGAGGGGGTGGAATTCCCCCGGTTTCGTGTTCAAAGAGGAAAGCATTTTAAAAAATACTTTATGTAATCAACATGGTCTTTTCATTCTTTTTGGGTGGTTTGCTAGAGTTCTGTAGTTGTGCAAATGTATGTACTCAAAATCTTTGTATGTTGGACCATTTGTTTATGTTTGTCAGCCTTTTTTTAAGAAGTTAGGGGTGGAATTGGCTCGGGTCACTTACAACCTCTCACCAACATACATATGTCATGGCCTCTATAATGCAATCTCCCCCAACTTACATAGTGTCATGTCCCTATATACAACCTCCCACCAACACACATAGTGTGTCATAGCCACCATATCCAACTTCCCACCAATATACATAATGTCATGGCCACTATATACAACTTCCCACCAATATGCATGGTGTCATAGCCGCTATATACAATTTCCCACCAACACACATACAGTGTAATGGCAACTATATCCAACTTCCCACCAACACACATACTGTGTCATGGCCTCTTTATGCAACTCACACTGACACACATACAGCGTCATGGCGTCTATATAGAATCTCCCACCAACCCACATACAGCGTCATGGCGTCTATATACAACCTCCCACCACCCAACACACATACAGTGTCATGGCGTCTATATATAATCTCCCACCAACACACACCAGTGTGTCATGGCGTATATATACAATCTCCCACCAACACACACAGTGTGTCATGGCCTCTGCATAGAACTTCCTACCAACACATAGTGTGCCATGGCGTCTATATACAACTTTTCCACAAACACACATACAGTGTCATGGCGTCTATATACAACTTTTCCACAAACACACATACAGTGTCATGGCGTCTATATACAACCTCCCACAAACACACATACAGTGTCATGGCGTCTATATACAACCTCCCACAAACACACATACAGTGTCATGGCGTCTATATACAACCTCCCACCAACACACGGAGTGTGTCATGGCCTCTCCATAGAACTTCCCACCAACACACATACAGCGTCATGGCGTCAATGTACAACTTTTCCAGACACATAGTGTGCCATGGCTTCTATATACAGCCTCCCACCAATACACATACAGTGTCATGGCGTCTATATACAATCTCCCACCAACACACATACAGTGTCATGGCGTCTATATACAACCTCCCACCAACACACATACAGTGTCATGGCCTGTATATACAACCTCCCACCAACACACATACAGTGTCATGGCGTCTATATACAACCTCCCACCAACACACATCGTATGTCATGGTCTCTATATACAACCTCCCACCAACATACATTGTGTCATGACCTCTATACAACTTCCCACCAACACACATCGTGCGTCATGGCCTCTATTATACAACCTCCCACCAACATATATATAGTGTCATGGCCTCTATATACAACCTCCCACCAACATACATTGTGTCATGACCTCTATATACAACTTCCTACCAACACACATCATGTGTCATGGCCTCTATTATACAACCTCCCACCAACATATATATATATGGTGTCATGGCCTCTATATAAACCTCCCACTAACACACATACAGTGCCATGGCGTCTATATACAACCTCCCACCAACACACATACAGTGTCATGGCGTCTATATACAACTTCCCACCAACACACATCGTATGTCATGGTCTCTATATACAACCTCCCACCAACATGCATTGTGTCATGACCTCTATACAACTTCCCACCAACACACATCGTGCGTCATGGCCTCTATTATACAATCTCCCACCAACATATATATATGGTGTCATGGCCTCTATATACACCTCCCACCAACATATATATAGTGTCATGGCCTCTATATACAACCTCCCACCAACATATATATAGTGTCATGGCCTCTATATACAACCTCCCACCAACATATATATAGTGTCATGGCCTCTATATACAACCTCCCACCAACATATATATAGTGTCATGGCCTCTATATACAACCTCCCACCAACATATATATAGTGTCATGGCCTCTATATACAACCTCCCACCAACATATATATATGTCATGGCCTCTATATACAACCTCCCACCAACATATATATATAGTGTCATGGCCTCTATATACAACCTCCCACCAACATATATATAGTGTCATGGCCTCTATATACAACCTCCCACCAACATATATATAGTGTCATGGCCTCTATATACAACCTCCCACCAACATATATATAATGTCATGGCCTCTATATACAACCTCCCACCAACATACATTGTGTCATGACCTCTATATACAACCTCCCACCAACATACATTGTGTCATGACCTCTATATACAACTTCCTACCAACACACATCATGTGTCATGGCCTCTATTATACAACCTCCCACCAACATATATATATGGTGTCATGGCCTCTATATACAACCTCCCACCAACACTCATACAGTGTCATGGCGTCTATGTGCAGCCCCCTACCAACAAACACACCCACCCACAGTTGTGGCTTCTCTATCCCCCCCCCCTTCACCATCAACACACTCACAACGTCATGGCCTTGATATACACCCCCACCACCGCCATACACACAGTGTCATGGTCTGTATATACACCTTCAAACACATACAGCGTATCATGGCCTCTATCCATCCATCTGTCAGCGACATCATTATTGATGGTAGCCGCTGATGCATGCCCGGTCAGCTGTCTCCACCCCTTTCTGTCCACAGTCCTTCTGTAGATTTCATCTTTCGGCAACTTGTCCACTTGGCTATGTTCTCTACATAGGAAGTCGGCGGTCTTCCTTGTCGTCTCCTGTCCTCCATTTTGCCCTGGGCCACAATCTTCATTACATGGCAACTCTGATGTCTCATAGCATGTCCAAAGTATTTCCATTTCCTTTTCCTAACCAGGCCAAAAAGTTCAAGTTGTTTGTTCAGTTCTTCCAAAATGCTTTGAGTTGTTCGTCTTTCAGTCCAGCTTGTTCTTAGGAGTCATCTGAAGAATCACAACGCTGCACTTTTGATTCTGTTTTCATCTGCAGCTTTAAGAGTCCATCCTTTATTTCCATATAACACAACGGGCCAAATTAGTGTTCGCAATATTTTAAATTTGACCTCACTTCCTAAATACCTGTCTTTCCAAATGTAAGTAAGATGGACCATTCTTTGTTTGGCAAGGGCAATTCTTGCTTTGATGTCTTTGCTACATGTGGCATCAGCTGACTCGTATGACTCAAGGTATTTGAAGTGTTGTACAACTTCGAGGTGTTCTCCATCGACTGTTATGTTTCCATCCATGGATCCACCGATAGGCGTTATCTTGGACTTCTTTGCACTGAGTTTTAGGCATGCAATTCTGCCCGTTCCATTTACTTTGTCAATAATTGTTTGCGTATTGTCTTTGCAGCCTGATACCAGAGCAGTGTCATCCGCATAACTCAGGTTTATGATTTCCTCCCCACCAGTCTTTACACCAAGTTCTTCAAACTCTGCCTCTCTCATTACCTGTTCTGTGTACAAGCTGAACAGCTGTGGTGAAAGTATGCATCCTTACCTGACTTCCTTCTGGATTGGGAAGAACCTGGAATGTTGTCTGTTTCATCTTATCGTGGCCTGCTGGTCTGTGTAGCGGTTGATTAGAGGTGTGACCAGGTGCCTTGGGAAACCCATTTTGTTCATGGTTTGGAAGAGGTACTCATGCTTTACCATGTCAAATGCTTTACTGTAATCAATGAATGTCATGTAAAGCTCCATCTTCTGCCCATCTTCGCCAGTATTCAACTCTTTTATTCTTTCCATCAGAATTTGTATGACTGGTTGCTCTATTGCTTCTAAAGCCGGCCTGAAAGTCTGACATTTCTTCTTTGATTTTCTATTTCAGTCGGTTTAGGATTGTTATTAGTAGGACCTTGCTGGTGTGATTTATCAGGGCTTCACTGACTGTCTGAACAACCTTCAAAACACAGAGTGTCATGGCTTCTATATACACCCCTAGCACACACTATAACGGCCCCTATATGCACCCCAAAACACACACAGAGTCATGGCCTTTATATAAATCCACAAAACAGGCAGTGTCATGGCCTTTATATACACCCCATCACATACAGTGCCATGGCCTCTACATACATTCTTAACACCCACACAGTGTAATGGCTTTCCACACACACACACTCCCAAACATCGACACAATGTAATGGTTTCCATATACATATATATATATATATATATATACATATATATATATATATATACATATATATATATATATATATATATGTATATATACATACATACACACACACACACACACACACACACACACACACACACACACACACCACACATCCTCAAACACCCACACACTATCATGGCCTTTTTATACATCCCCAAGAGGAACGCAGTGTAATGCCGTCTGTATACTTCCCCTAATACCCACACAGTGTCATAGCCTCTATATACACCCTCCCCCAACACCTTTATATATAACACCCAACACCTTCATATATAACCTCTAACATACAGTGTGTCATATGCCTCTATATGCACCCCTAACAAACACACAAACACACAAAGTAATGTTTTCTACACAGATCTCCCCACCCCAACACGCAAACACAGTGTAATGGCCTCTATATACACTCCTCAGCACAGTGTCATGACCCGTATATTCACTTCCAAACACACATACAGTGTAATGGCCTCTATATACACCCCCAGCACACAGTGTAATGGTCTCTTTATACATCCTCCAACACACAGTGTAATGGCTGCTATACATACCCCTAACACCCACACAATTTTATGACCACTATATACATCCCCCCCTCATAAACACAGTGTAATGACCTCTATGTACGCCCCTCAACACACAATGTGATGGCCTCTATATACACCCCCCCCCCCTCCACACAAACACGCACTGTAATGGCCACTATGCACACCCCTAAACACACAGTTTAATGGCCTCTGTATACAACCCCCCCCTCCCAACATGCACGCAGTGTAATGGCCTCTATGTACACCCCTCAACACACAGTGTCATGGCCTCTAACATGGTGTCATGGACTATACGTACACCCCAAAACACAGACGGCATCATGACCTCTATATTACCCACAACACACACACAATGCCATGGCACACAACACACACACACACACACACACACACACACACACACACACACACACACACACACACACACACACACACACACCACACACACAAAACCAAAAAAAACAAGCAAACACACACAAACAAGCAAACACACATACACCCAGTGCCTTTACCTTTACAATGCAGATATACACCCCTAAATACATGGCCTCTATAAATCCCCCACTCAACACACACACACAGTGTCATGGCTTCTACATATATCTCCCAACACACAGAGTATGATGGCCTCTTTTTCATTATCATCATCATCGTGTACCCTGCCGCATGGCGTTGGCAGTCACGGCCCTCCATACGAATCCCTCGTCGCTGCAAGTATATCTCCCATCCTCTCTGTCTTCAGCCACCCTGCAAGTCCGTCCAATAATTTCTCCCTGGGTCTACCTGGTGCTCTCTTTCCCTCCAGCTTTCCTGTTGTGACCAGGTGCTCTCATAAAAGTTGTTTGTCTTTTCCTAATCTTCTTTTGTGTCTGCCTCCTTCAAAGCTGTCTCATCTTTTTTCTTTGCTGTCCATGGAATTCTTAACACTCTTCTTACAAACCACATTTCAGTTGCCTCAATTTTGTTCTGACTTTGCATATTGACTGTCCACACCTCACAACCGTACAATAGTATTTGGTTCGATAATTCAAGAACTCTCTTCTTGATGTTAATTGATAGGCATTTGTTGGTAAGAACGCTTTTCATCTTCTTGAATGCTCTTTTTGCTTGGCCGATTCTGCTGGCTATTTCTGATGTGCATCTGCCTTCTGGTGAAATGACCGATCCCAGATGCTTAAACTTATCAACCTGTCCCAATATTGTGCCATTTGCTGTTATTTTGCATTGGAGGTTTTCTTGTTTTTCACTGATTACCATGATTCAGTCTTCTTGCCATTTAGATCTAACCCTTTACTTTTGCTTTTTATTATATTCACAAGGTTTTGTAGGTCCATTTCATTTTCTGCAATTAGCACAGTGTCATCTACGTCGCGAAGGTTGTTTATCATTTCTCCTCCAATCTTTATCCCAGGGCATTCTTTCAGGTTTCTCATGGTGGTTTCGCTGTAAAATGAAAACAAATCTGGTGACAGAACACAACCTTGCCTGACCCCTCTTCTGACATTTTGGAAAGAGCTTATAATGTTTTCTATTCTCATTGCTGCTGTTTGCTCTCAATACATATTTCTGATTATACAATATTGACCCTTTCTAGTTGGTTGATCATTTCTTTGTCTTACCCGATCGAAAGCCTCGATATAATCAACAAAGCATAAATATAAATTCTTATTCAACTCGACTGACCTCTGTATGATAGTTCTTAGGATGTGTATGGCATTAATAGTTCCTATCCCTTCGACAAATCCACAATGTTCTTCTACTATTTATTTCTCTTTTGATTCTGTTCCTTGTCCTCATCACAATTATTCTTAATAGGATTTTCTTACATGACTCATCAAGCTATAGCCCCTGTTTTCTTTGGAAATACAATGAAATTTGGTATTGACATATCTTTGGGGATTTTTCCGGTGTCATAAATTTCAATAAGGACGACTGTTATTTTTTCACTGCCAGATTCTTCTAGGGCTTCAATCACTTCTGTAGCTATAGTGTCTGGTCCTGGGGCTTTTCCCAGTTTCATCTTTTTCAATCCTGCTCTAACTTCATTTTTCATTATGGGTGGTCCTTCAACGTTCTTTTTTATAATGTGTTCGTTTCTGTCATCGTTAAAAAGGTCTTTAATGTACTCTCCCCATCTATCTAATATTTTGTCTTTTTCCATTTTAAGCAACCAGTTGATGTGCATGTCTTTTTCCTGTGGGCAATTTTTTTCAATGTTTCTGTACATACTTTGAAGATCTGTTTTGTTCGGTCTTCTATTTCTTTGCACTTTGTTTCCAGTCAAGCTTCCTTAGCTTCATTGCATCTATTCCTGATTTCCTTGTTTATCTTTTTGTATTCTTCCTCTTTTCCATTTGCCTTCCTCCGTTCTTCCATCAAGTCTATAATTTCTTTTGTCATCCAGTTCTTTTTGCTTTTCCTTCAACTCTAGGGCTTTCTACACAAGCTTCATTCATCGGGTTTCTCAACTTTGTCCATTGTTCCTCACTGTCAGCAACGTCCTCCACAGCACTGAATTTGTTTTCAACATGTACCTTAAATTTTTCACGGGTCGCTTCCTCTGTCTTTAAGAGTCCAAGGTTTAGTTTGATGTTACTTTTGGTCTTGTTTTCTTTTCTTTAGTGTCGGCCTAAATCTTCCCATTACAGGATTGTGGTCACTGTTGCAGTCTGCGCCTGGCGGTGTTTTTGCTATCAGTAAAATTTCTAAATCTTTTATTTATCAGGATGTAATCAATTTGATTTTTAGTATTATCTCCTGGACTCATCCATGTTCATGTTCTTCTGTTAGGCTGCTCAAACCAGGTATTTCCTACTATGAACTCATTCATCTGTCGGCATTCCTCAATTTTCTCTTCCCTTTTCGTTTTGTGTGCCAAGGCCATGAGGTTCAATTATGTTCTCCACCCTCTTCTGTCCCACTTTAGCATTAAAATATCCCATTACTATGTAATATCATGTGCTTTGCATTGATCCTTGGACATCTCTGATACTTCACAGAAGTTGTCAATTTCTTCTTGAGTACTTGCGGATGTTGGTGCATATATTGGATATGTTGATATCAAATGGCTAGCCATCTAACATAACTAGCAAAACTCGGTCTGACACAGTCCAGTATCCTTTGATTGATTTTGACTTGTCCCTTTCTATCATGATGCCTACTCCTCTTTCATGTGTGTTTCCACCAGAATATATTATTGTATGCTTGCCTGATGTTATCATGCCTGCCCCCTTCAATCTCACTTCCTCTAGTTCTAAAATATTGGTGGTAAGCCTTTCCAGCTCCATCTTGACATTTTCCAATTTTCGCCTTTGCAGCAATGTCCTTACATTCCACGCTGCGATTTTGATATGTTTTAATTTGATCGCAGTAACTTGCTGACGGTCGGGTTTTACCTGCGCAGCATGACTGTCCCTACCGGACGAAGGTGCTCCACAGGAGCCCATATTTACGTCGTTATCATCCTTTTTGGCTAGCCATGATAAACGTGGGAATATACGATGCTGGTTTCCCATTGCAGTAGGGGCGATGTTCAGTCAGGGTTTACTCCCTTAGCCTTATTCTCTTCCAAGACAACCACAAGGCAGTGGCTGTTTTTCTGTCAGAGTTTATTCTACATACACTCTTAACACCCACACAGTATAGTGGCCTCTACGCACACACTCCTAAACACCGAAACAATACTCACAAACACTGTAATGTCCTCTATATACACCCCCCAACACACAGTGTTATGACCTCTAAATACACTCCCACACATACAATGTCATAGTCTCTACAATCACGCCGAAAACATAATCTATCGGCTTCTGTATAGATCCCCCACCCTTCAACACACAGTGTAATGCTTTCCATATACACCTTGAAACAGACAGCGTCAGCCTCTATATTCACTCCCAACGCACACAGTGTAAATAGCTTCAATATACACCTCTCCTCCAACAGTGTAATGGCTTCTGTATACACCCTCAAAACAGTATGCACCTTCCAACACAATACACACAGTATCACGGCCTCTATATTCACCCTTTTCCCATCACACACACACACACACACACACACACACACACACACACACACACACACACACACACACACACACATATATGGCCTGTTAATATATTCTCCCCCCCCCCCACACACACACAGTGTCATGGCCTATCTATCTATCTACCTATCTATCTATCTATATATATATATATATACATATATATATATATATATATATATATATATATATATATATATATATATTGTAGATAAACCAAAGAAACACGACAACAAACTAGAGTTTTGAGCCCAGTACTTCGGCCAGTGGCCTTCCTCAGGGACTGTTTATTCAGGAATGAACACACACATCAAACATTTTTGAATGAAAACTGTTCACAGAGTAATCCAATCTTTTTTTCTTTTCAACAACACGAGACGCCTGCCCATTCCTCCCTCCCCCACCCCAATCCCAACGCCGAACACCAAATCTCCATCCTCCACCCCAGCGTGCCCCACCCACATGAACACAACCGCTCGCACTCGCACGCACAAATATACAACATCAAACAAACACAAATACTCATTTATATGCACACCCGCACACACGCACGCACGTACAAAAATGATACACGCACACATACGTATACACACACACGACACACACACACACACCCAACTACTTTAAATTCGAACAGTTACGAAGTAAACAAACTTACACATTGTTATTCTAAGTGGTAACATAGATGTGTCTTTATAAATGACACTAATAATTGTAGCAAAGAGAACAACAATAATGTTAATCACCTTCATCATCACCATATTGACAACAACGACAAATAAAGCACTGAGTACGATGAAGACGACGATGACAACAACAGCTACAACCACAACAACAGTAAGAACAACAATAATAGTAACAACGACAGCAATCATCATCACCATCATCCTCACCATCACCGCTGCCATCACCATCACCATCACCAACATCTCCATCACTATCATCGTAATCGTCACCATAATCGCCGCCATCCCCATCATCGCCATTATGTGTCCCACCACATGGCGCTGGAGACCAGACCTAAGCGAATCCATCCCCTGTCCCCGTCACCACAAGCACATCGCCCACCCCCTATATCCCCAGTCACCCCACAAGCCCGTCCAATAACAATGATGGTAATACAAAGAATAATACTATTAATAATATGAATGATAGTAATAACTACAACACTGACGACGATGATAACACCTATGATGACATCAACACCACACCACCACCACCAACAACAACAATAATAATAATGATAATAATAGTACCTAGTAAAAAACAAATGATAATATCAACAACAACGGTAGAATGGCATTCCCAACGTGTCAAAACCCAAAATAAGGATCAAACCTAAAGGCACACCCACCAGTCACCAAGGTGGCAAGCCAATGTCGTGCAAACAGCACACGCAAATTGCGGGGGGAGGGGGGGGGGAGGGGGGGGAGGACAGGAGGAAAAAGGGGGAGGAGGGGCCACACAGAGGGTGAAACCACCGTCGGACAAAAAGGGAAGGCCCCTAACCGGACCATCAGAAAGATGGAGTATGTGATTGCCAAAAAGACGAAGGAATGTCGTGCAGGTGATACAATGAGACACCAAGAAGGAGAGGGGATTGCTAGTGCAACATTCTTGCAGAGGAACCACAGATAAACAGATAACCAGCACCAGAAGTAGAACAGAGAGATGGGGAATAGGTGTGCACCTGGAGATGATCACGAACGTGCCAGGCACCAACGACCCACCAATGATACAATGCCTCAGCCACCATTGGAACTCCTCGCAAAACAGACAGTCAAGTGAGAAAACGAGGCAAGGGGGCGACTTGACCATGTCTAACATCAAGCAGAACAAGATGGGTTGTAGAACTCTGAACACACCACGGGAATGGAACGGTAGAAGGCGGTGATCAAGAGCGTGGAGTCGCAACAATCAATGAGAAGAAAAAAAAAAGAGGGGGGGGGGGGGGGGGGGGGGAGGTTTATCGCGGAAGTTGAAAAAATTGTCATTGTACTGTTTAGAGCCCAGGTAGCTGCGCAGAGCCATATCAGGGCTGTAATTGTATTCGAACACCCACATAAAAAATAAAATAAAATAAAAATAAAAGGTTGGGGGGGGGGGGGGGGGTGTTGCCGCGGAAGTTGAAAAAATTGTCATTGTACTGTTTAGAGCCCAGGTAGCTGCGCAGAGCCATGTCAGGGCTGTAACTGTATTCGAACGCCCACATATGACACGGAAGTTAAAAAATTGTCATTGCACTGTTTAGAGCCCAGGTAGCTGCGCAGAGCATTGCCAGGGCTGTAATTGTATTTGTATTCGAACGCCCACATATCCCATAAGTGGAAAAAATGGAAAAGAAAATCAAGTACATCTATTAATGCTTTCGTGCATACCATTTGAGGGCATATAGGAAAAGGCCCAAATACTTAAAACGGTCACTGTACATCACACCCCCAAGAGGCAAAATGCACTCGACACATGTATCTGAAGGAGTAATGATAGAAGGAAGAGGGTATGATTTGGTAGTATCCAAACGATCATGAGTGGTGGAGAACAGGCGTCTTGTAGTTGAAGGTAAAAGGACCTGGGTAGAACAATATTAAGTTTTAGCTTTCAAGGTTATTTCTGAATACGGCTGACAGTCTAATTCTAATGTATTGAGGCCATGTGGTTTAAGTGTTTTGAGTTTGTCTATCCAGAAAGATTCCCTATGCAGTCTTCTGGCGTAGTCTTGTATGTGTATCTTTTCAATTGCGATGCATTTTAGATTGTCAAGTGTGTGTTTTTTATTTTTATTGAAATGTATTCTGACAAATGTGCCTGTATTGTTCTGTGTTGATAAAATCATATATACAGATACACCGATAGCCTCTATGATCATCCCCTAACATAGTTTAATGGCCTCTATATATCTCCCCCAACACACAGCATAATGGCTTCTATATTCATCCCTAACATAGAGTGTAATGGCCTCTTTATACACCCTCGAAAACACAATATCATGGCCTCTATATTTATCTCCAACACACAGAGTGTAATGGCCGCTGTATATACGCCCCCCACCCCCACCCCAACACCCACACAGTACCATGATCTCTATATACAGCCCCCAACAAAGACACAGTGTAATGTCCTCTATGTACACCTCCAACACACGCTACAATGGCCTATATATACACCCCAACACACGCTGCAATAACCTCTATATACACCCCCTAACACAGTGTAATGGCCTCTATGTACACCCCCAACACACAGTGTAATGGCCTCTATATACATCCCCTGACACAAAGCGCTATGGCCTCTATATACACCCGCAACACAGAGTGTAATGGCCTCTATATACACAACCTAGCATACAGTGTAATGGCCTCTATATACACAACCTAGCATACAGTGTAATGGCCTCTATATACACAACCTAGCATACAGTGTAATGGCCTCTATATACACCCCCCAACACACAGTGTAATGGCATCTATATACACCCAGCACAGTGTAATGGCCTTTATATACACAACCTAGATACAGTGTAATGGCCTCTATATCACCACCCCCAACACACACCGTAATAGCCTCTATATACACCCCCAACACACAGTGTAATGGCCTCTATATACGCCCGCAACACAGAGTGTAATGACCTCTGTATACACAACCTAGCATACAGTGTAATGGCCTCTATATACACCCCCCCAACACACACCGTAATAGCCTCTATATACACCCCCCCCCCAACACACAGTGTAATGGCCACTATATACACAACCTAGCATACAGTGTAATGGCCTCTATATACACCCCCCCCCCAACACACAGCGTAATAGCCTCTACGTACAGCCCCCAACACACAATGTAATGGCCTCTATATACACAACCTAGCATACAGTGTAATGGCCTCTATATACACCCTCCAACACACGCTGCAATGACCTCTATATAACACCCCCTAACACACAGCGTAATGGCCTCTCTACAACCCCCAACACACAGCTTAATGCCCTCTACATACACCCCCAAAATAAAACGTAATAGCCTCTATATACACCCTCAACACACAATGTAATGGTCTCTATTATACACCTCAACACACAATGTCATGGTCTCTATATACATCCCCCCGACCCAACACACAGCGTAATGGCCTCTATACACCCCCCCCCCAACACACAGCTTAATGCCTCTACATACACCCCCCAAATATAAAACGTAATAGCCTCTATATACACCCTCAACACACAATGTAATGGTCTCTATATACACCCTCAACACACAATGTCATGGTCTCTATTTACATCCACCCCAACACACAGCATAATGGTCTCTATATACAACCCCAGCACAAAACGTAATGGCCTCTATGTACAACCTCAACACACAGATGTAATGGTCTCTATATACACCACCCCAACACACAGCATAATGGTCTCTATATACACCCCCCAACACAGCATAATGGTCTCTATATACACCACCCCAACACACAGCATAATGGTCTCTATATACACCCCCCACACAGCATAATGGTCTCTATATACACCCCCCCAACACAGCATAATGGTTTCTATATATACACCCCCCAACACAGCATAATGGTCTCTATATACACCCCCCCAACACAGCATAATGGTCTCTATATACACCCCCCAACACAGCATAATGGTCTCTATATACACCCCCCAACACAGCATAATAGTCTCTATATACACCCCCCAACACAGCATAATGGTCTCTATATTACACCACCCCAACACACAGCATAATGGTCTCTATATACACCCCCCCACAACACAGCATAATGGTCTCTATATACACCCCCAACACAAAACGTAATGGCCTCTATATACACCACCCCAACACACAGCATAATGGTCTCTATATACACCCCCCAACACAGCATAATGGTCTCTATATACACCCCCCCAACACAGCATAATGGTCTCTATATACACCCCCCAACACAGCATAATGGTCTCTATATACACCCCCCCAACACAGCATAATGGTCTCTATATACACCCCCCAACACAAAACGTAATGGCCTCTATATACACCCCCCAACACACAGCATAATGGTCTCTATATACACCCCCCCAACACAGCATAATGGTCTCTATATACACCCCCCCAACACAGCATAATGGTCTCTATATACACCCCCCAACACAAAACGTAATGGCCTCTATATACACCACCCCAACACACAGCATAATGGTCTCTATATACACCCCCCAACACAGCATAATGGTCTCTATATACACCCCCCAACACAGCATAATGGTCTCTATATACACCCCCCCAACACAGCATAATGGTCTCTATATACACCCCCCCAACACAGCATAATGGTCTCTATATACACCCCCCCCCAACACAGCATAATGGTCTCTATATACACCCCCCAACACAGCATAATGGTCTCTATATACACCACCCCAACACAGCATAATGGTCTCTATATACACCCCCCCAACACAGCATAATGGTCTCTATATACACCCCCCAACACACAGCATAATGGTCTCTATATCACACCCCCCAACACAGCATAATGGTCTCTATATACACCACCCAACACACAGCATAATGGTCTCTATATACACCCCCACCAACACACAGCATAATGGTCTCTATATACACCCCCCCAACACACAGCATAATGGTCTCTATATACACCCCCAACACAAAACGTAATGGCCTCTATATACACCCTCAACACACAATGTGATGGTCTCTATATACCCATACACAGCATAATGGTTTCTATATACACCCCCCCAAACACAAAACGTACTGGCCTCTATATACACCCTCAACACAATATAATGGTCTCTATATACACACCCTTCCAACACACAGCATAATGGCCTCTATATACACCCCCAACACACAATGTAATGGTCTATATACACCCTAACACTCTATATACACCCCCCAACGCAAAACGTAATGGCCTCTATATATATTCCCAACACACAATGTAATGGTCTCTACACACCTTCCAAACACACAGCATAATGGCCTCTATATACACCCCCAACACACATCGTAATGGCTCTATATATATACCCCCACCCCCGAACACACAATGTAACGGTCTCTCTATACACCCCCCAACACACAGCATAATGACCTCTATATACACCCCCAACACACAATGTATTGGTCTCTATATACACCCCCCCCCCCCAAACACACAACGTAATGACCTCTATATACACCCCCCAACACACAGCATAATGGCCTCTATACAACACACAATGTAATGACCTCTACATACATTCCCCAACACACAGCTCAACGCCCTCTATTATACATAACCCAACACACAGCGTAGCTCTATATACATAACCCAACACGCAGCTTAATGCCTTCTACATACATCCCCCAATACACAGCTTAATGCCCTCTATATACATCCCCCAGCACACAGCTTAATGACCTCTACATACATCCCCCAGCACACAGCTTAATGCCCTCTACATACATCCCCCAACACACAGCTCAACGCCCTCTATATACATAACCCAACACGCAGCTTAATGCCTTCTACATACATCCCCCAGCACACAGCTTAATGACCTCTATATACATAACCCAACACACAGCTTAATGCCCTCTACATACTGCCCTCTACATACGTCCCCCGACACACAGCTTAATGGCCTCTATCTACATAACCCAACACACAGCTTAATACCCTCTACATACATCCCCCAGCACACAGCTTAATGCCCTCTACATACATCCCCAACACACAGCTCAACGCCCTCTATATACATAACCCAACACGCAGCTTAATGCCTTCTACATACATCCTCCAGCACACAGCTTAATGACCTTTATATACATAACCTAACACACAGCTTAATGCCCTCTACATACTGCC
>CM060305.1:102999250-103009250 GCA_030674185.1 Monoplex corrugatus | reverse complement strand
GACCTTGATTTAGTTTAAGAACAGGCCAGCAGTATTCTTGCACAGTGAATACTTCATTACTGTCAGCAGAGCGATGCCGAACTGATTAAAAGTGAATGAGGCGGTAATTCAGCCAATAGCAGCGCCAGAAAAGTATCCATGGGCAACCCTAATTTTGTTTGGCCAGTCTGAAGACATCAGCCGACAGGCAGAGAAAAACGACTTGAAAGCTGTACCTTTAGTCAGTTTTATCAAGGTCTTCACTATGATTCCTTTTGTTTCCGGCACTGATTTCGACTATTTCTAGAAAGGAAAAATGTATTAAATTAAAAGAAAACTGTGAGGTGCAGTTTTCTTCAAATACTATTTTTTCACATTTCAGCGGCTATCACGAGTACGATGAGGTTAATAAAAAAAATAAATAAATAAAAACTGTGCCGACACGGACCTTTGCCTGTTTCGTTAATTTGATACTGAAACGAAATCGATATTACCATTGAACGCTTTTCCAAATAGTACAAATCATTGTCTTCAACGGTCGCATTTTCTCATACTTCTTCATTGCAAAAGCTGTATTGGTTATAAACAACAACTGCAGTCTCTGTTTGAATTATTTTTGTTGCCAGTATCCTATGGACACAAAACATGTGACAACTGCAAAGAGCCAAGGCAAATATGATTCTGTTGAAGATCTTTTCGATGATTACAGCGCTAAACGAAGCATTTAGTATTGGTGGATTGTTCATTCCCAACAATAAACAGCTGAGGAGATGTGGGTGTTCAAAAGAAGCGATCTTATCTGCTTCGATTTTTGGTTACACTTCGGCCCTTCATCTTCTGATATGTACAGCGTTTAAAATGCCGCCGTAAAACAGTTTTCCTACAGTAAATGCCTTCAATGTCAAAAAACACGACGCTTCTGAAATCCGCTGTTGATCCTGTGCTGGGTTAGGGAAGGAAAAGCAGAAAGTGAAAAGTCAGACTGCTCTCAGACAACTGTCCAAAGAACAACTTCCCTGCTGCTCCGTCCACTGTGAGAAAAGGATTCCTTTTCTCACACACGACGGAGCAGCTGGAAAGATTCCTTTTCTCACGCTGGACGGAGCAGCAGGGAAGTTTTAGCCTTTTTCACCTAATTTTTGCATCTGGTGTTCGTTTGTGATCTTACGTTTGACAAAGGCCAGCTGGCCGAAAATTTGTGCCTGTCTTGTCTTGTAGCATTAAATACACGTTCTTATTCTTTTTTCGTGTTTATTTTTCTGGTTCCTGTTTGCTTGAACGCGGGCAGTCACACTTGTTTTGGATTTCAAATGGTTTCAGGTTTATAATGCTCATGGCTTCAAAAAATGAGCAATTAGAAATCTGGCAACATACGTCTATAAAGCTTTTAAGAGAAGAGAGTTTGCCTTATCATATCGTTAAATTCTTGAGATGTATGCCTGTTAAACCTACTTATATGTTCCTGTTGTATCATTAAGTTTGACTGCGGGTCCTGTATTGTAATTATTTCAAAATGTTTGAAGTATGCATTATCCAAGAACGACTATGTATCATATTCTGTGTTTGTATAATGGATATAATCTGTTCACACCCCTTCAAATGGGGCTTTGGCCTTTCTGAATACATTTCTGATTCTGATTCTGACAAATTTATATTACTGACCATATGGCTGTGACAAAGATTACTCCACAGACCACATGGCTGTGACAAAGGTGCTATTACAGACCAAAGTTGTTTTTTTATATTTGGTGACACCTTTGACATGTTTTACTATAAGCCTAGTAGTTCTTTTCATTCTGTCACGTTTTTTGTTCCAAATAAAGGTGTAAACCATTTTCTGCAATCGGTCAATAATGTAATCAGGTGGATTAGGTGGCAACAGCCATAAAACAACTAGTTCTGACAACACTAGTCATTTCAAAGCAGCAACTCTGCCTAGAGGAGTTATTAATCGTCTCAGCCATGACACAAAGCAAGCTTTTATTTCTTTGAACGTTTCGTCAAAATTGAAAAATTTGCAGCGCTTAAGTCACGGGTAAACTACATTTTGAGATGTGGCATGAAAGTAACGTCACTACGAATCATACTTCCAATCCACACTGCAACAGTTTCTCAACACTAATTTTCAACCCTGATTTTTCTCTAAAATTTGCTATTCAGGTTACAGTTTGTTGGAACGTATATCTAGCTCCAGTTTGAAAGAGTTCAGTGTCATTTGCAAACTGTTGCTTTATATATTATGATAACATATCCATTTCATGTTATAAACAATTGCTCGTGACTATCCTTCGTGGCATTCTGCAAGAAGGCCGCCATCCAGATCGACTGACGAAAAGCTGGATGGCAAATATCATAGACTGGACGTTTGTGATCTGCTTGTTGCTGTATCTCAGAGACAGACATTATGACTGCTGTTGCGTCCCATTAGTCCCCATTACGAAAACACTGATTACAGGATTAGATGAGGACGATGAAACTTATCTCTTGTAAACAGATCCCACCTCAACTCCGCTTTAAGGATATCTGCAATCGTTAGGTGAAGGGACGGACAAGTGACATGAACACGGACACAAGACAGTTGACTGTCAGGGTCTGACTGAATGGTCATCAAAGGCACGTGGAAATGCTGGCGTAAAAAGCAGAGGACAGGAAGCATGTCGTAGTAAACAGACTATCTCCACACCCTGCTGTGCTCATCTGCATTGTGTTCTGTCGCCACAATAGAGGTAATGCAGAACAGACGTAACGGATGTTTCTCTTTGGAGACTGAGGGACGCCTATTAGTAGGAGTTGTGCACTGGCGTTAGTTGATGTTCAAAAGAAAAGAGCAGACGCACGAGAGAGAATAAGAGCTGAGAGATTCAGATTCGGAATCAGATTGATTATTCATATAACAGCCTTGTGTTTATTCATACAATAACCTTGTCCCTCATGGTAGATACAAGCACATCAAGAAAAATGTAATATTTAAAGTCATAATCACGGTTCAAAAGATCAATAAACTCGCTATCTATATAATCAAGAATGGGATGTAGTCAAATGCTTTGTACAATAACATTCACTATCTTCTAGCGGAGTTTTCGTATTCAGATCCCATTAGCATACAGCCGAAATTGAACTGGACATTTTAAAATTTGAACGAAAGTTGAGAAGACAGGAACGGACAGAAAGAAAGAGAGGAGGTGGGGAGAGAGAGAGGTGGAGTCATACATACAGACAGACAGACAGACAGATTAATTAAAAAACATGTGTATGTGATTTAGGGGTGTGGTGGACGTGGCATAGCAATGGACTATGGACTGTGCAGTCAGTAGCACGACTCCCCCTCACCGGGCCAGCACACTGTCTTGTTAGCGCAATTTATGGAAACTGACAAACACACGAGGAACAATCGTTTTAAGCCAGTGGGGTTTCTTCCGTTGGTGCAATCTTATTGATTGGCGCCCCTAACCACAACTGACAGGCCCTCCACAGGGACGCATTCCAACAACATCCTCACTTACGCTTGGTCGCCATCCAGACAATCGCCTTGCTTTGCGTCGTGAGAGAGAGAGAGAAGTAGTGGGGGGAGGGGGCCATTATGGGAGACAAACATCTCATGCCTCTGTTTGGTCAGCAGGGTGCTTTGCATACGTAATACGATACTGATTTAATGGACTACTATTTTAACAACTATTAAGCATATTAAAACAATATAACCAGTTCACATTTGCCATGACCACGTTATTACTAAACATCTTACCGTTTGTTTCTGAAAGCACACCCACAACAATAACAACACAGAAGAATACTATACGTAATTCTCTCTCTCACTTTGTGTGTATGTGCGCTCGCATGTAAAATACTACCAATAAGGATTTCCTGGTTTTTGAGAGGAGAGTGTGGAGCAGAGGGGCGTCATCATCATCATGTCCCTGCCGCACGGTGTTGGCGATCATGGCCTTCCGTAGGAATCTATCGTTTGTCGCTGCACGCACATCTCCCACCCTATCTGTACTCAGCTGCTCTGCAAGTCAGTCCTATATTTTCTCCCTGTGTCTACCCTGTGCTGTCTTTCCCTCTGGCATTCCTGTTGTAACCATGTGCCCTAATTTCTCTTGTCTCATAAAATGTCCTATAAATGTTGCTTGTCTTTTCCTATTCTTTTGCATTAATGTTCTTCTTGTGTCTGCCTCCTTCAGGACTGTCTCGTTTGTTTTCTTAGTTATCTCAACATTCTTTTTAGAACCACATTTCAGTTGCCTCAATTTTGTTCTGACTTTGAGTGTTGATTGTCCACGCCTCACAACCATACAACAGTATCGGTTCTATATAACACTTGATGTCAATTGATAGGCATTTGTTTGTGAGAACACATGGTGAAAGACTAATATGACTGACCATAACCCACGGTTCCTGTAAATGTATCCACATTGTCAAAAGACTCCATTTCGAATCTCCGCACTTCGGCGATTGACACGAGTCTCAGGTTGACAAGTACAGTTCCTTAGTACTATGCTGACGATAGATACTAGTTTTGGGTTCAAAAGTACTGTTGTTTGTAATTGTATTTGCGATGGACACCAATCATGGGTTTACAAGTAATGTTGTCTAGTGCTGCACTGGCGATGGTCACAACAGGAAAGCTGGAGGGAAAGAGAGCACCGGGTAGACCCAGGGAGAAAATAATGGACTTGCAGGGTGGCTGAGGACAGAGAGGGTGGAAGATGTGCTTGTGGCAATGGGGGGCCATGATCGCCAACGCCATGCGGCAGGGCGCATGATGATGATGATGATGATGATGATGATAGGCAGATGTGCCTATCAATCCCTTTGCTCCGATTTCTATGGCAAAAAAATTTAGCTTTGGCTTGGAAGCAGGATTTTCCTCCAAGTTGCTGGATAGAATCTCGTACTTTTTAGTCTTGTAGAAATGAGCTTCATCCATGCTACTTTCATACGGTACAGTTAGATCGATCAGAATCATCTGTTTTGATAACTAGGATTGAAGTACACCTGGTCGGATGCTAGTCTTGCTGATGATTTCTGGGAATTTGTTTTTTCATTCTGGAAGATTTTCAGCGCACTCCCAGTCATCTGCTCCATCTAGTACGTTCCACCCCTATGCTCCGGTTGTCAGTTTTCTCAGGTCACAGTTGCTGCTTCTGGCCGTGTAGAATGTTACCAAAGCTTCTGGAGACATGGCTTTTCCCCCTTACAGTATGATTGTTTGTTGCGATCTCTGCTTCAAAACTTCTGTAGCTTCTTGTTTTAAAACCAATCCGTCCAAATATTCTTCTGAATCTAACCCATCTGATTTGAGTAAGACTTTTTACATACTTGCTTATATTTGTGTACCGTATATTTATAGATTTACGTAATTTTTCATAGTAAGATGTTTTTTTAAACATTTCCTCCGTATCTGACAATATTTTGCTTTGTCTGTAATGACTTTTATCTTTTGCTTATTCACAAAATGTGTTTTTTCAGATTGCAGAAACAGTTCCTAACTTTTTTTTTCTCTCTCTCTCTCTTATGCTAAATTTGATTTAGACTAAAACATAATATCTTCCATTTTGTTTTTTCTCATACGTAGAAGCTTTTGTTTCTTTTCTTGTAATCCTCTGGAACTCAGTCAAGGATGTTTCTTTTTCCAATTTTTCTATTTCTTATGATAACGTTTTCCTTCATTTGTTTTTTTGGGGGTTTTTTTGTTTTTGTTTTTTGTTTTTTCTTCTTCTTTTCTTGTTTCTGCTAAACAATGCAGTTTGTGCCCTTATTTCCACTTAGGAGCAACAAATTAGCTACTGTTCTTGATCTGGAGTTACGAGATAAATTTACATTCACATCCCCATCCAACCCAGTTTGGTTTAATTTTCGTGTAAATTTGTGTCTTAGATTACAGAAAATACAGTGAGTACTGAAATACATTTTGAAAATTCTCTGATCCTTGAAAATCGAGGGATGACACTTTGAGACAGTTCATGGGCAATGATTAATTAAGAACATCATCTGTTTCTCTAAGGGATTTACCATCTGCTCAGTAGCTTCTTGTTTCATCACATTGAGAAACTAAAATGCAGTGATGAAGAAGCTTTTGTCACCTTCACAGACTAAAGCATAACATTTGATAACGTCATTCATCTCCATCTATCCAATGCAATGGTCAAAACGGGCTTTCCTAAACATCTCATTTCATTAACTGCCTCATTATATACAGACTAAAAGGCTACAATTAGATGGAATAGTCAGAAATGTGAATTTTTCAACATCACAGGGGAGTTAGACAAGATTAGATCCTCTCACCGTATCTCTTTAACATCTATACGGAAGAATTCATGAGAGATGCTGACATAGAAGGCATGGGCATAAAGATAGGAGGGGGAAAAAACTACAAACCTGGGCTATGCCGATGATAATGCGCTATTAGCAGACAACATTACCAGTACGAAAGAATTTATACAGGGCGGATGCAGCGGGCAAAAAGGCTGGTCTAAACTTGAACGCGAAGAAAATAAAAGTACTACATATTAAAAGCAAAGACACTGAAAACAATCACGACATCTTAATTAATAAAGTTCCTTCAGAAAATGTCACGGATGTCAAATATCTTGGTTCTGTAAAAACTGATGATAGAACTTGCTCTAAAGACATCAAAATAAGAATTGAAATAGCAAAGCAAGAAATGGTCCAACTCACCAATATTAAATGATTTATGTTGCCATTTTAAACACTGGATGAGGATGTATTGGAAGAAAAACTCTTCTGATAGTCTGATGATACCACGTCGAACTTACATACTAGTATTTTATATGAAGAAATTCCAGACGGAGAAACTGAATATGTGATCAAAGACCTAGAGATCAGAAAGGCTGTGGAAAACGATTAAATACGTAACAAACACATTAAAAGTAGTTTTCCTGTTTTGCTTCACGTGTACTGTAAACTATTTAACAGACTTGAATTCGGGCACTGTTCATGAAGAATGGGCTATTGGCTTGATTCTACCTCTTTATAAAGGTAAAGGCGGTAAACGTGATTGTGATAACTACAGAGGTATAGCTCTTTTGAGCTGCACCGGTTGAGTTGTTCATAAGTATTATGAATATTAGACTCAATGCGTTTCTTAAAGATAATACATTACTATCTGAAAATCAAGCACGACTCACCACACTGGATCCTCTCTTTGTTAAGCAATCTTTGATAACATTTTTCGTACACTAAATAAACAATTTTACTGTGCTTTCGTTGATTACAAAAAAGCTTTTGATTCCATCTGGAGACAAGGCTTATGGTTTAAACTCTTTAAGAAAGGAATCGATAGAAAGTTTTTAAAAATCGTTGTCGGTATGTACAATCAAATTAAATCTTGTGTTTTTGTTAACAGCAAAAAATAAGTTTCTTTGGCAGTTTTAGAGGACTTAGACAAGTTGACGGTCTTTCGCCTGTTCTATTTTCTTTGTATTGAAATGATCTTGAGCGATATGTGTCAGATAATCATTGTTTACCATGTAATATTGACTTTGATGACTCTAATGTAAATCTGACTCATTACACTCAGTTACTATCATTGCTTTATTCTGATAATACACTTTTTATCATCTAGAGATTCTACATGATTATTGTACTCGTTGGAAACTTGAAGTTAATGAAAATAAAACCAAGGTGAAATAGTCCACATGATTTCTTTTAGTATAAACCGGAAAACACTGTACTGTAAATACATTCAAACACCTAGGGATCAAGTTCAAGTTCATATTGCTTACTGCCCAGCCGACGACTAGAGCCATATCACAACTAATACCACCTCAAAAACGACAACCCGGTTTTAAGATAACAGACAACAGTTAAAACCCACGTTCACCGTTAACCTTGCAAGTATAAAATGCAATAAAAGAAAAACAGCCGTAAAATCATGTCAGGTGAAATCTACTGATCTCTTGTAAAAACAGGAAAATTGCATCAGGAGGGACGTCTCTGAAGAGGTTCTTTAAGGAATCCGAAGTGTCGTGCATCGTACAAGTCCCACATCGTACAAGTCCCGGCAATCAAGGAAGAGGTGTCTGATGCTCAACGGCTCGTCACATGGTATACACCACGGTGCTTCTTCATTTTTTAAAATGAACGACTGAATGGAGGATGAGTGACCCGTGTGTAACTTACATAACGTTGTCTCTTTCTTACGGTTCCCTGCAGCAGATAGGAGAATTTTTTCAGGTTAGGGCTGATTTAGAAAAGTTTATCTGTCTGTTTATTCCAATCCTCCTGCCACAGATTTCTCACATAACTGTGTACTTTCGATTTTACATCTGTGCAAGGTATCAAGGATTTAGACAAATTTTCCCTAGTGGCCTTCTTGGCCAGGCAGTCAGCCTTTTCATTGCCTTCAATACCAACATGGCCAGGAATCCAGGCAAAAACAATCCGGTAACCTTCATTTGTAAGAGTAGAAAACAATTCGAAGAAGTTCAGAAGCTCAGGGTGACTAATGTTTCGGCCAGCAATTACCTGCAAAGCAGAAAGGGAGTGAAAAATTGAGAAAATATTTATGCTTGGATCCAAACTCCATTTTCTGCGCCAAAACCAGAACAGTCTGTTCAGCAGTATGAACGGAACTGTCGGACGTAATATGTTTTGAAAATGCTCGATTGGAAATCGCGGAACAGAAGGCAGCCGCAGCAATACCTTCATCAGACTTTGATCCATCAGTGAAAATTCTGTGGGATAACGGACATTTCTGACACAGTTCTACATAAAACGACTTGTACGCCAGTGAACTGGTACTGTCTTTACGGAAGGAAGCAAGATCAAAACAAACCTTTGGTGTTTTCAAGGTCCATGGTGGGCTGTCTGGAAATTTCGAGAGGTCGTTAACAACTGCTAAATTTATGTCTGCCCTTTCCATATGAGGGCGGATACGGATTCCTAAAGGAGGAGGGGGTTTGGGATGTTTTTCAAATTCACTTTGAAATCTGGGGTTGAAGACACAGTCGCAGGCTGGGTTTTCCGGTTCAGAGAACAGTTTCAAACAGAAATTTAAGTTTAGTTTCAGTCTACGGTTGGTAAAGAAGGGTTCCCCTGCCTCCGCGAACAAACTACAGACAGGATTGATCTGAATGCACCAAGGCACAGACGCAGTCCTTGATGGTGAATGGGATCCAGTAGTTTTAGATACGATGGTTTCACAGAACCATATACTATGCAGCCATAGTCCAGTTTAGAGCGAATTAAAGCTCTGTAAAGGTGAAGAAGCGGTTTTTGTTTTTTTTTGTTTTTTGTCGGCACCACAGTCTGTATGGCTACAACTCGAAGAATATTCAGAGCTTTCTGGCTCGAGGTTTTAAGATGTTGGATATGACTGAGAAAATTCAAATTTTGATCAATGATCAATCCCAGAAATTTAGCTTCTTTCACAACTGGAATGATGGACTTTTCCAGATGGATTTCTGGATCGGCAAAGAATTGTCGCGGTTATGAAAATGGATACACTGTGTTTTGGTTGCTGAAAAAGTCAAGCCGTTTGTCTCTGCCCACTACTGGATCCTATCTATGTGTATCTTATTATAGACTATAACGCTTTATTGCAGTGTAGCCTATGGTTAACGATGTTACTCTTTATTGCAGTGTAATCTAAGGTTAACACTGTAAAGCTTTATTGCAGTGTCATCTATTGTTTCTTAAACACTGTAACGCTTTATTGCAATAAAAAATTATAGTCTATGGTATAACACCAACCAGTGAAGAAGGACATGTGAAGCACTGAAAAGATAAAGAAAAGAAAATGATTTTTAAAAAAAAGGTGCGCCATGTACCTACATGCAACTGAGATCTATGTATATGGAAAAAAGCACGCTTTATTACAACGTATTTATGGTGTCTAAAACACCTGAACATTTTACTGCAGTATCGTTTATGGTATCTAAAACACTGTAACGCTTTATTACAGTATAATATATCATTATCTAAAACAACGCAACGCTTTACTGCAGTGTAGTCAGTCCTATCTAAAGCATTATAATTCTTTATTGCAGCGTAAACTGTG
>CM060305.1:102961750-102996750 GCA_030674185.1 Monoplex corrugatus | reverse complement strand
GCTCCGGCAGCGGGCGTGACCGGCCTGACGATGACAAACGGCGCCACGCTGGAAGGGATTGGCCCAGTGTGGCCCGCACTCACCCCCTGCATCACCCCTCACCATGCCGGAAACTGCCGACACTGGTTGAATGGCCCGTCGTACAGGCTGATGGGTGCAAACCGCTTACTGTCTCATCTCGCACTTCTTAATATACGCTATACTCACGGTTTCATCAGTCCCATAGATCTAATCCTTTCCATTTTTACTACATATTATACGCTTACAGTGATCTATATACTATACTGTGTCAGCATACCCGCACAGTGATCTATATACTATACTGTGTCAGCATACCCGCACAGTGATCTATATACTATACTGTGTCAGCATACCCGCACAGTGATCTATATACTATACTGTGTCAGCATACCCGCACAGTGATCTATATACATACTATACTGTGTCAGCATACCCGCACAGTGATCTATATACTATACTGTGTCAGCATACCCGCACAGTGATCTATATACTATACTGTGTCAGCATACCCGCACAGTGATCTATATCTCGAACTGTCACCATTCCCACACAGTGATCTGTGTGCTGTACTGCGTCATTACCAAACTGTGATCTGTATGCTGTGTTGACTCATCATCCACACAGTGATCTGTATGCTATACTGTGTCATCATTACCAAACTGTGATCTGTATGCAGTGTTGACTCATCATCCACACAGTGATCTGTATGCTGTGCTGACTCATCATCCACACTATGATTTGTATGCTGTACTGTGTCATCACTCACACACAGTAATCGATATACTGTACTGTGTCATCATTCCCACACTGTAATCTGTATGCTGTAATGTGTCATCATTCCCACACTATAATCTGCATGCTGTAATGTCTCATCATTCCCACACAGTGATCTGTATGCTGTAATGTGTCATCATTCCCACGCTGCTATCTGTATGATGTAATGTGTCATCATTCCCACACTATAATCTGCATGCTGTAATGTGTCATCATTCCCACACTGCAATCTGTATGATGTAATGTGTCATCATTCCCACACTATAATCTGCATGCTGTATTGTGTCATCATTCCCACACTGCAATCTGTATGATGTAATGTGTCATCATTCCCACGCTGCTATCTGTATGATGTAATGTGTCATCATTCCCACACTGCAATCTGCATGCTGTAATGTGTCATCATTCCCACGCTGCTATCTGTATGATGTAATGTGTCATCATTCCCACACTATAATCTGCATGCTGTAATGTGTCATCATTCCCACACTGCAATCTGTATGATGTAATGTGTCATCATTCCCACACTATAATCTGCATGCTGTAATGTGTCATCATTCCACACTGCAATCTGTATGATGTAATGTGTCATCATTCCCACACAATAATCTGTATGCTGTATTGTGTCATCATTCCCACACTGCAATCTGTATGATGTAATGTGTCATCGTTCCCATACTGCAATCTGTAGGCTGTACTGTTTCGTCATTCCCACACAATCTGACTAATCTCACTACACAAAACACATCTACATTCTGACTAATCTCACTATATTTGAATACATCCGCATTGTGACTGATTTCAATATGTAAAATACATTCACAATTTGACTTATCTCCCGATATGAAACACATCCACAATGTGAGTGATCTCCTTGTACAAATACATCCACACCCTGACTGATCTCACTACATAAACACATCAACAATCTGACTGATTTCCCTGTATGAAATACATCCACAATCTAATCGATTCACTGTATACATATATCCGCAATCGGGCTGATCTCACTATATAAAACACACACACAACCTGACTGATCTCATTTTATAAAGTGCATCTACAATCTGACTATCTCGCTATATGAATTCATCCATATTCTGACTGATCTCACTCTATATAACATAGCCACAATCTGATTGATCTCTCTATATAAATACATCAATATATCCATATTTTGACTGATCTCACTATATAAGTACACCCACAATCAGATCTGACTACCTCAAATCCATCCGCAATCTGATTGATCTTATATGAAATACAGCCACAATCTTTCACTATTTAAACTATATCCACAATCAGCCATTTGCGTATTCAACCAACACATGCAACATTCTCACCGATAAGACTGTGATACTTGCCTCACCAGCAGATGAGTGAGTACATACAGACCCGTCTTGAGTGCACATGTGAGTGTGAGTGAGTGTTTCTGTTACATTAAAATCACTATCTGTAAATGTTCAAATGAATCATGTACCTATGGAGATGGAAAAGCTTAACATCAATATTTTAGGACCAAGGGAAGTGAGATGGAAGGGGGCAGGCATGATAACATCAGGCAAGCACAGAATTATATATTCTGGTGGAGACACACATGAAAGAGGAGTAGGCATCATAATGGAAAGGGGCAAGTCAAAGTCTATCAAAGGATACTAGGCTGTCTCAAGCCGAGTTTTACCACTTACGCAGATGACACCGTGGCTGGTTGCAGAAAATGAAAAAGACCTACAAAATTTTGTGAATATAATAGAAACAGAATGCAAAAATAAAGGGCTGGAGCTAAATAGCAAGAAATCAGGAATCAGTAAAAAAGAAAGAAAAAAAAAAGAAAGAAATCCACTCATGCAAAATAACAGCAAATGGTACACCATGTTGACAAGTTTGATTATCTGGGAACGGTGATCTCACGTCAGAAATAGCCAGCAGAATCGGCCAAGCTAAAACAGCATGCCTATCAATTAAGATCAGGAAGACAGTTCTTGAATGTTATGTAGAACCGATATTGTATGGTTGTGAGGTGTGGACAGTCAACACGCAATGTCAGAACAAGATTGAGGCAACTGAAATGTGGTTCCTAAGAAGAATGTTGCTAGTTCCATGGAAAGCAAACAAAAGAAACGAGACAGTCTTGAAGGAGGCAGATACAAGAAGAACATTAATAAAGAAGATTAGGAAAAGACAAGCAACGTTTATAGGACATTTTATGAGGCAAGATAAATCAGAATATCTGGTCCACAATCTGACCGATCTCCCTATACAAAATACATCCACCTTCTGACTGATCTCCCCGTATAAAATAAATCCACAATCTGACCGATCTCCCCATATAAAATACAACCACAATCTGACCGATTTCCCTATATAAAATACATCCACCTTCTGACCGATCTCCCTATATAAAATACATCCACTTTCTGACTGATCTCCCTATATAAAATACATTCACCTTCTGACCGATCTCCCTATATAAAATACATTCACCTTCTGACCGATCTCCCTATATAAAATACATCCACCTTCTGACCGATCTCCCTATATAAAATACATCCACCTTCTGACTGATCTCCCTATATAAAATACATCTACCTTCTGACTGATCTCTCCATATAAAATACATCCACAATCTGACCGATCTCCCTATATAAAATACATTCACAATCTGACCGATCTGCCCATGTAAAATACGTGCACATTATGACTGATCTCACAATACATCCAAAATCTCACTGATCTGACTGTATAAAATACATCCACAATCTAGCTGATCTCATTATGTAAGATTATGCACGACCTGACTGATCTCACTATAAAAAGTTCATCTAAAACATGACTGAATTCACTATAAAATACATCCACAATCCCACAGTCTGATCTCACTGTATAAACTACAGCCAAATCTAACTGATCTCACTGTACAAATTACATCCACATTCTGACTGATCTCACTACAGTTCGCATAGACAACAGTAAAACCAGACAGGCCAGGCTCAACCTTACACAAGCACTGCAAATCAAACTCTGCAGACATAATTACGAGACTGAACTTGCTTTAACTAACTAACACACACACACACACACACACACACACACACACACACACACAACACACACACACACACACACACACACACACACACACACACACACACACACACACACACACACACACACGCACACCAGCATTTATTTTGCTATCACAAACTAGTTAATACAACTGAACTTGCTCTTTGTTACAGTGTAGTCGACCAGATCTGAAGACAGAGGATGAGATAAAGCATTATACAACGGGATGGCAAATCCTCAAAAGGACACACTAACAGATCATACCTACTGCTGAAAAGGTTACTGGCCATGCTGGGTTGTCACAGCTAGTTATACTAATAAGCAAGACATCAAGCAATAAAAAAGGCAGTTATGTTTCAGTATGGAGTTCGGTGCGTTTAGTGTGCTGACCACAGAACACAGTGGAGTGGCCGCACCCCATTCGTAGACGCCGTCTAACGTGCACGGAACACAGGAACACCAGCAGAGCGCACACAACACAACAATGGGGCTTTTATCTACTAGTAATATGCACAGGACACAACAATGGGCCTTTCTCCACTAGTAATATGCACACAACACAACAATGGGACCTTTCTCCACTAGTAATGTGCACACAACACAACAATGGGACCTTTATCCAGTAGTAATGTGCACACAACACAACAATGGGACCTTTATCCACTAGTAATGTGAACACAACACAACAATGGGACCTTTCTCCACTAGTAATATGCACACAACACAACAATGGGACCTTTATCCACTAGTAATGTGCACACAACACAACAATGGGACCTTTATCCACTAGTAATATGCACACAACACAACAATGGGACCTTTATCCACTAGTAATGTGCACACAACTCAACAATGGGACCTTTATCCACTAGTAATGTGCACACAACACAACAATGGGACCTTTATCCACTAGTAATGTGCACACAACACAACAATGGGACCTTTATCCACTAGTAATGTGCACACAACACAACAATGGGACCGGACTCCACTAGTAATGTGCACACAACACAACAATGGGACCGGACTCCAATAGTAATGCGCAACGGCTAAAACTCTACTCTCCGTAATGTGTATAGAACACGGCAATGGCCCACACTCCAATTGTACAGTGATTTAAAAAAAAAAAAAAAAAATAACTACTCGCACTTCTGAAGTGTGAATGGACCCGTAAGCTAGACAAATAGAAAGGAAGAAGTGATGACAGAAAAGATGATCATGCCATTCTAATAATCTCTCTTTTGATAAAAACAATCACTAAAATATTTGTTTATAATACACGCTGTTCTCACCGTAAATTTCCATACAACTTAAAAATTAAGCCAGCACAGGTAAAACCACCAGTTTTACAGTATTGCCAGTTGAGACACCTTACACTTTGTGTCAATAATTATGTTAAGAAAATCGAATGGAATGATATACTTCAGGGTCGAGCCATTCTACCAGTCGCCATTTTTCATTGGAAATGAATGTTTTTGATCGGCATAAACATAAGAACAAAGGATGGTCAAGCCATACTGTCTTCCTTTCATGGCATGTAGATGATACCCCACCCTCACCCCTCCCTAATCCCCCTAAAATGATCTTGAAAATAATCTGACTCCTACCACACTTTAACATCTTTTTGAAATTGTCTTTCAGTTAAACAACTCAAATATAATTTCATTTGGCTCATAAAACTAAGAGCTGAAATGAAATATATCTCAACAACTGTGCATTTACCACAAACTTCTGCATTTGCTAGGATAATGTGAGAAGGTACATATGAGTGACAAACATCACTGTTGACGATTATAGGCGATGAACTGGTCATTGTGACCAAATCATCGATCATAACTATCAGATTAATATTTCAAATGAAACTTTATGTCTGTTTTTACATACAATAGTTCCAATAATGGAAGCATGATATGAATTCCTTGAAATGCGAGAATGAGAATTTTGATAAAATAAAAGAACAATAGAAGTCTGTGTGCATCTTATCTAAAATTTCTTCCAGCATCGACGTGGTTAATGTTCAGCTACTAAGGGAAACAGAAAACGCTTAATACCACAGTACTTCATATTTTGAGAAATTCCCTTGACTGCAGATGTCAAAATTTTAAACATCAGTTATGCATAAGCGTTCTTACCAACAAATGCCTATCAATTAACATTAGGAAGAGAGTTCTTGAGTGTTATATAGAACCCATATTGTTGTGGTATTGTGAGGTGTGGACAGTCAACACGCAGTCAAAACAAAATTGAGGCAACTGAAATGTGGTTTCTAAGAAGAATGTTGAGAGTTCCACAGCAAAGAAAAGAAACGAGACAGTCTTGAAGGAGGCAGACACAAGAAGAACATTGATAAAGAAGATTAGAAAAAGACCAGCAACATTTATAGGACATTTTATGAGGCAAGAGAAATCAGAGCACCTGATCACAACAGGAAAGAGAACGCCAGATAGACCGAGGGAGAAAATATTGGGAGGACTTGCAGGGTGGCTGAGGACAGACAGGGTGGGAGACGTACTTGCAATGACATGGGATATATCTGTGTGGAGGGCCATGATCACCAACGCCATGCTTTAGGATACATGATGATGATGACGATTGATGCATACTAAGAATCAAAATCAGGTGTCACGTTATAATCAAATCTATTCTTTACCTGGTGTCAAAATGTGAACACTTTCGTGCGTGTGTGTGTGTTGTGTGTGTATGTGTGTGTGTGTGTGTGTGTGTGTGTGTGTGTGTGTGTGTGTGTGTGTGTGTGTGTGTGTGTGTGTGTGTGTGTGTGTGTGTGTGCCTGTGTGTGCTTACTGTTTAAAGGATTCTTATATAAAGTCTGCGCATCGTTTTTACGTTTGATTTGTTTGATGAGATCTAAATGTGTATATATTAAGAAGTCACCTCTGAACCACTGTGGGGTATATTGGACTCACTAATAGTGAACTAAGCACAGGGGTGGAAATGGACTGTACAAAAGCTTCAAACCAACAGTAACCAATGCAAAGTTTCAGTGTGCTAGAAATTGACAAATAAGTGCAAGATATGTTCATTTCACACACAAACACACACACGCACACGCACACGCAAACACACACGCAAACACACACACTCACACACTGTAAAGCTACACGCACGCACGCTTGCACGCACACATACACACATAAACACGCACGCCCGCACACACACACACACACACACGCACACATACATACACACACACACACACACACACACACACACACACACACACACACACACACACACACACACACACACACACGCACACACACACACACTCACACACACTCACACACAGTAAAGCTACAATTTATTGTACAAAATAACATTTTGTTTACAGTTTGCAAAATAAGACGGAAAAGACAATTCTCTCAAGAATAATTAAACCATCATAATTTTCTGTAACATAAACTCATGCTACGGCTTTTAACAAATACGAACTAAAAAGGGTCTTTTTGATCGTGCCTTTTGACAGCTCTCTGGAGTTTTTGTTCAGTAACTGTGCTATCTAAAGTAACATTAAAAGTGAAAGGAAAACTCGCAAAAACCAATAAGAACAAAAACAACAAACATGAGTTCTGAAAGCCTGTCTGGTATGATTCGAAATTCAACGGATTTCTGAAAGCTTACTTGGTATGAAGGGAAAGAAAGACTCAAAGTAAAACTTATTTCTGAAAGCTTATTTGATATGATTCAAAATTAAACTGATCTCCGACAGATTATTTGGTATAAAGGAAAGGGAAGACTCGAAATAAAACTGATTTCTGGAAGCTTATTTGGTATGATTCGAAATTTAATTGGTTTCTGAAAGCTCATTTGGTATGTTCGATCTTGAGATTATACCATGGAAACGGAAACCAACAATGCAAAATGCCCTGGAAGAATGAGGTTTAATCTTATATTGCTTGGTCATTAAAACGACAACAACAACACGTCTCTGGTTATGCCTACTTCTTACATACTGTCCAGATTACACTATTTCAATTTTTTATTGGTTAATCAACCTCAGACCCTCACAAAACCACTTCAACAGGTTCAGAACGGCAGACTAGACTCATTTTCAAGTCACGTAAAACAGTTCATTGCAAAAACCTTCACTGGCTCCAAGTTGAGCAGATGATTCAATACAAGGTTAGTATGTTAAATCAAAGCTAGCACTGCCCCAATGTACCAATCTGAACATGTCAAATCTGCTCTCCACCCAGAAATCTTCGCTTTTCTTCAGATAATAGACTTTCTCAAAAGGAAGTAAAATGGTAGGCACAGTCTGTCAAATCTACTCTCTATCCAGAAATTTTCTCCCTTCTTCAGATAATAGACTCGTTTGTAAGCCTCCCTTTTTCAAAAGGAATCAAAACGGTACGCCTTGGCTAACGAACACTGAAATCCTTTACCGTCGTCTTTCCGTCACTTGTCCTACTCTCACTACCTTTAAATTAAAACTAAAAACTCACCCTTTCAGATAAGGCTTCTGAGCTACTATTCAAGATATTTCTGCTTTTGCAGTTTGTGTTCTCTCTCTCTCTCTCTCTCTCTCTCTCTCTCTCTCTCTCTCTCTCTCTCTCTCTCTCTCTCTCTCTCATATTCAAAGCAAGCATCTCCTTTTCTACTGCGTATCTCTGGAATACACTGCCCACCAACATCAAATCATGCACATCACGAAACAGCTTTAAATGAAAGTTTCACACATATCTGCTTGAAATATCACAAATACTTATACTTAAAATCCTTTTTCTAGATCTAGTCTACATAATGTACACTGTGCTAATAAAATCTTTACTCAGCCATTTCTGTCCCACTTTCATGCTATCACCTTTCCTAGTCAAAAATACTAAATCTTTCTTCTCTTTACTTCCTATACGTTTAATCTGATGGTCATCTACCCCCTCACAGTCCTGCCTTCTTTGTTTTTTATTGCTTCTTTTATTTTCCTGTTCTCGTATGCTTCTATGTTAGTAATTTATAATACATTATTACTGTTACTAGGAGTTGGCATGTACTTCCTTTACGTGTATCTGCCTTTATCTTATGCTCTTGATATGTACTTGATCGATCGATATAATATATATATATATGGAAATTACTATTTTATTGGAATTCTTTGAATTCTTCGTTATAACTTCTATGACGTGGCATATGGTATTCCTAATCTACTTCCATCGTTGCGTTAGTTGATGTCTTTCCTCCTTTCCTCCTCATTCTTCCCTTGATTGTTCTGAATGTTTCCTTCACTTCCATCTTTCCTCTTGATACAACTACCGGCAATATTGTTACATTATTGTTGTTGTTCTTGTTATAGTAAAGGGTTAACACGTATTCCTTTACATATGTCTACCTTTGTCTCGTTCTTGTTACTGTAAAGTGTTAACATATATTTATTTACATATGTCTACCTTTGTCTCTCATGCTTTTGTAAAGCACACGAGCCATTGGCGTATAGATAACAGTCAATAATTATGTTATCACAACTCATTTTATATGACCTCTCTCATATTTTATGTGTTATGGTTTATTTTCTTTTTTATACTCATATTTTGTGTGTAGAGAAGCAAGGAATAGCTGCAAGACAGGTCAAATGGGACCTAATGCTATTTTCCTTAAGTAATAAAGTATTTTCAAATCTGAACTCTCTCTCTCTCTCTCTCTCTCTCTCTCTCTCTCGTGTGTGTGTGTGTGTGTGTGTGTGTGTGTGTGTGTGTGTGTGTGTGTGATGGAGAAACATTTGTATCGCAGTCAAAACAGGCCACTTCAGACTGGTTTACTCAGCTGATGGAGCTGTAACACAGCCGTGTATTTTAGCAGATCAGATATATTTGAGTTCAATGCTGGAAGCAGCATTAAAATTGGCCTTTTCCTGGTCCCTGTTAATGTGCCAGCCATTCTGCTGGTGTCAGTGCTCCTGAGTCATTTAGGCTCTTGTCCATTGCTTGCCTCAGATTCAGGCACATTTGTATGGAGTGCATAAGGAATTATACTAAGGCGAACGAGTACGATGAATCCCTCGAATAAAGATTAGGGTTGTGAACTGGGTCATAAATGACTGATCATTTTATATGTTCCTAAATTTACATATGTCTACCTTTGTCTCTCATGAACTATGACAAGTACAGTAACAATAATATAACAATATCGCCGGTAGTTGTATCAATATTTTTAAAGGTAAATAACAGACATAGAATCAATAATAATTCACAGGTGATAGCAGCTTTAAAACCAAGCTAAGCGTGAAAGCGATGTCGCGACCTCCGACTGCAAGACAAATATATCCTACTGGAAACAGAAACATTGATGAATTCCTTCATTTGTTCTTTCAACAATGGAGGCACCAGTCAAGCACAGTATTGTTTTGATCCCATAAAGGTCACAACTTAATGCTATGTTGTTTGGGGGGCAATACTCTCTATGTCAGTGACGGATTCCAGGTCCCACAATACTTAGGTACACACAAGTAACTTCATTTTCTTTTGACAAAACTTTTAGTCAGCTTGATGTGAGTGAGAGAGAGAGAGAGAGAGAGAGAGAGAGAGAGAGAGAGTCTGTGTGTGTGTGTGTGTGTGTGTGTGTGTGTGTGTGTGTGTGTGTGTGTGTGTGTGTGTGTGTGTGTGTGTGTGTGTGTGTGTGTGTGTGTGTAAGGAAAATTTCAACTTTTATGTTGTCTCAACAACCACAGCAAGAAAAGAAACAATAACAATTCAGTGTGAAATTTGTCTTTGTAATCACAACTTGGATTACTGTTATAAAAAAAATGACCGGCGACCAGACAGAGAGAGACAAATGTGTCTTATGCTGTGCATTGATTTAGAAAAGTGAGCGTCTGGATTTCGGCTTCACAAGAACGACACAAAAAGCTATATTATCTGTCTTGTGTTCTTAATAAACAAAAACCAAACACACGCACAGTAAAACAAACAAACACACGAAAAACAATTTTCAGACAGTTACCTCGCTTGGTCTTTCAGGGACAAAACAAACAAGAAAAAGATCTGTGAAGCAGATGTTTGTACAATACACTACGAAACATACAACACAAAAACATTCTATTGGATACGCACCATACAATACAAAACAATGCAAGGATAAAACGGCACAGAGAAAAATCTATATGATCTTTCAAGAGAGTTCTGTCAATCTTCAGATCCTCTACAAGGAAAGTAATATAATGCTGGAACGAGTTTGCTCATTTTGGAGAGTCTGTTTCCTCCTTTTTTATGTTGATTTTCCTGTCAGCATTCTAAACAACAACTCTAACGATATCTTCTTGGATTAAAAGGATCGTCATTTTCTTTGGTGTCATATAGGGATCGTGATAGTGCCAAAACGTAATCTGCAATCAGCTGGTGAGCATGCTTTCAGTTTCATCAAACCATCTGTTTGGAACTCATTGCCGGCTGATCTGAGGGATCTGCCTATCGTTCTGCACTTCTAGTAACGGTTAAAGACATGTATCAGCACACAGTGTCACGTGTCTGCATAACATGCAGAACAGGTACTTTGTACTCATAAACTTAGATTTGTGTAACCATTATGATCATGATTTGAAATAACAAAAACGTACAAACAGCAAGTGAAACAACAAACAATAACAACAACAAAACCAAAAAGCAATCAATACAAACAAAAGAAAAATAAAGACAAACAATGGACCAAGTAGCGCGCACGGTAGATAAAATATTATAATGGACATTATCAAGAGCTCTCATTAGTCAAACTAGACTGTTACGAATGGAAGATATTTCGGATCGTTGATTTCCCACAGACTCGCTGGTTGCTTTCAAATAAAGCGGTTGGCTGCGTCACTGAAGCGCATTGTCTGTATCATCCTTCGAGTCCGTTATCTCTGTTGGTTAGAACGCCACGCTGATAATGCACAGGTGTGGATTCGACCCCCATCCCCACCCACCACCAGCGGGCCGCATACTTTTAGAGGGTAGGTTCGTGTAACAGTGCCCTGCACTCAAGATCTTATTTTCGAGTTCAGTCTCAGCCCCAAACATAAAAACTGGTGTGTTTGCTGCCCATCTTACTGTTCCAATACTTCTGGTGGTGTCAGCTCAGTGTTTGTTTGGTCCTGTTCCCGCCCCACCCAGATTCCATTTCAACATCTTACCAACGCACAGGGTTTTAGCTCAGTCTCAAGAAGTCTGCCAAGAACGGAAGGCAGACAGGCCGGAGCGCATATAGAATTGTCCCAGTGTGATATATCCCTCAGGAATAAACTCTAAAACTCCAGTACAGGCGACTACCGCACTTGATATGTATGCAGGTACGTGTGCGTGTGTATGTGAGTGAGTGAGTGAGTGAGAGGGTATTTGTTTGTTTGTTTGTGTGTTTGTTTGTTTGTTTGTTTGTTTGTGTGTTTGTTTGTTTGTTTGTTTGTTTGTGCTTAGCTTGACCACAAATCAAAACCTAATCTGTCCATGTTGAAATATCTGTACTCTTATGCATAACGTTAGTAAATGAATGTGCGGTGTACCATCGAAACCAAAAGCGCCTTGTCATCATTCATGTTAACGTGAAAGAAAGACTGGACTAGATGTTATGGCTTAGTGGTTAATGAAAACAAAATCAAAAACTCACGACTGGAATATTGAGAATTCGATTATTCACTCAACCCAAAAAATATCAATATCAGATCGTATAGCTTCTCTCAAGAGTTGAATGCGCTACTGGCTGAATTGGAATATGGAGTTTGTTTGAGTCTGTTCAAAAGGGGTTCATCGTAAGCGGTCAATTCAAAATACACTCCACGCAAATCTTTCAAAAATTATCTGACAGACTCCCTAAGCTTGCGCAAAACCCCTATGAGCTGGCAAGGTCTTGAAATGGTGAAGGGGAGGAGGGTGAAGGACTTATAAAACGTTGAGCTGATACCACCAGAATAATGGAAACACGGGCAGTTTTTAATGTTGTGGGCTGGGACTGAACTCGAGATATCAGATCTAAAGTCCACGGCTCTACAATGACAACAACAACAACAGTATATAATAATAACAATAGTAATAGTAATACCAATGATGATGATGGTGATGGTGATGATGATGATGATGATGATGATGATGATGATGATGATGATGATGATGTGATGATGATGATGATGATGATGACGACGACGACGATGATGATGATGATGATGATGATATTTAAAAGGTACCAAATCTTGATAAACAAATTAAATCAAAGCTCACACTCATACCATTCACTAAAACATTAACTCACAATGAAAAAAATCAAAGATATATAGCACATACACACTGGGAAATTGAGAACAGGAGGTGAATGGAACGAAGGGGTGGGCACATAAAAGGAAAATCACTGTTGGACAAAAGTGTGCGTCTTCAAATTAGATTTGAAGGAAGACAGAGTAAAAATACGCTGTTAAAGACACAGGGAAGCTCATTCCAGTTGTGTGTGTCAGGCACAAAACATGAGCAGCGACCTGTTGTGAAACATCTGTTTCGAAGAATTTGTTAACAAAAATTATCAAAAGCAGAACGGAGATATCAGGCAGGAATATATATTCAGAGGTGGTCACAAAGATAAGTAGATGCAATACCACTAGTACACTTACAGCATAATGTACTGAGTTTGTGTGAAATTCTTTGACAAGCAAGCAACGAGAGGAAAAAGTAAAAGCAAAGGAGTAAGATGATTACGCCCCTTTTTAACAAAGGGTAACAGATTTCTGAGCATGCTGGAGGCATGCGACGGAAGAAGCAAGCCAGTCAGAGAGCAGAGAGTTACAAAAATCGATACGAGACATAGAAAAGAGAAGTTGCGAGTTTAAATGCTTCCAAAGTTGAAAGATAAGCGCGAACAGAACCGAAACGTCGTAGCTGACCAAAATAAGACTGCCAGGTTTGAGTGACGAACTTCTGCATAGAACCGACTGAATCAGAAAGTACAATAGTGTAATCATCTAGTTAGATAGAACAAACTTATACAGGGAAAACTTGTGTTTGGGGTCAATGAGCAGCGTTTCATGTTCAGTTTCATTCAACTGTAGCTTATTCTGTATCATCCCGTTCTGGATTTCAACATAACAGACAGAAGCTTTGAAGAGAAGGGTTAAAAGATTTTCAGGAGATGCACTGTTGTAGAGCTGGGAGTCATCAGCAAAGAAATTGTATTTGATGTTGTCTATCAAAAGAACCAACCAGCCCGCCAAAGAAAAAAATTAGGATGACTGTGACACTGTAATCAAGTGTCATCCACGTCTTTGACGGTCTTGCACTAGTTCCGGTCTCCCCGTTTGTAAAATCGTAGGAGTGTATCATTGCTACTGGCCTGGTGCATTGCTCGACGTAGGAGCACGAAAATGCGACGTCAGGATAGGGTTTACGTGAATAAAGATAGGGTTAGTATTCAGGATTATGGTTATGGTTACAAAGACACGGTAAAACGCTCAGGGCACGGTTAGAGCTGTTACAAAGGAACGAATACGGGCGGTTACAATTGACTGTCAAAACTCCCCTTATGTTTCACTGTGGTCTTCTGCCATGCATGAATATGACATTTTGCAATAAAACTCACATCAAAAGAAAGCAAACTGATCAAAGTTACCGTTTCTTTCACAAAGGTCGCCTGAGCCAATGCAAGTTCCTCAATGAGCGTGCTGCCGATCACTCCTTGTGGCGACCTGTATGTGTGCACCAGCATCTGCACAGTATATGAGATCACAACATTGGCCTTCTCTTCCACACAATGCTAAAATCGAGGATAAGAGTCAGGTTTAGTTCCTGCCGTTGGCAATGATCACGAATCATCTGAGGTTTAAAGGTGTGGTAAGGAAAATTTGTCTGTGTGAACAGTGTGTTCATATGCCAGTATGTATATCGTATTGTGTTGTGTTGTGTTGTGTTGTGTTGTGTTGTGTTGTGTTGTGTTGTGTTGTGTTGTGTTGTGTTGTGTTGTGTTGTGTTGTGTTGTGTTGTGTTGTGTTGTGTTGTACTGTGAATGTATCAAACTGACCTCAGAGAAGCTTCTCTTCGTATCGCAATGGTTAAATACACAAACATTTTTTCACTAATCGAATTAGACCACCATACTTTGTTTTCATCATTCCTGTTGCATCACTGTATAATTTCAAGCATGAACAAAATATCAATCTAATCTATATACTTACCGCTTTAAATTCAAGGCATTGGCTACAACGTTGTTGTTTCATTTGGGTACTAGGCCTAATAGTACTATCATTATACAGACGGAGAGGGGGACAAGTAAAATCAATCCAAATGATCATTTGTTTTAACATAAATGTATGTTTGCCTAGCGACAGCAATATACGGATATAATCAATGGACATAAATAAAACCACAAACCATCACTACCACCACTAAATCTCAAATCTATGCAACAAGAAGGTGTAGCCGACATGAAACTAATAACAAAGAAAAGAACGTTAAACGAACTTCTGCAATGCTACGATGTCGACAGTAGACTAGATATGTTTCATGTTGACAGAATCAATATGCTATCTGAAAAGAAGGGCCAATAAAGAGGAAGTGATTCTTCTAGAAACAGAGGATTGTCAACTGAAATGGAGCGCCTGTGCAATGGCTGTTTATACACATGCATAGGAATAGCCAGCAGTTCTTCCAGAAAGTCTAGCACACTCATTACTCAAGCATACATACATTGACTTACATACACCAAAAACGGTTCAGCTTGAAATGACCACACCACAAACTCTTTTTCGCTTTCAGAGAGGTAAACACATGAGACGCTCACCAATACTACAATGTTCATCACCTTGCTCACGGTACAGCTTCCTTCTTGTCTCCTTTTCTGTCGCACTCTAAGCTACCAAGACAACGCATACTACGGGCAAGCAGAGAATTAGGATGAAACGTCGTGTGCTGTGACTGAAAGAACTATTCAAAAACAAACAAACAAACACATTAGGCCTAGGCATGATGCCTCGAGCCGGTGTCAGATCGCAAACCATACCCCTTCAGACTGTGCCAGACTACTTTTGGCCCAGCATAGTTGGCTAACATCCAGATAACATGATTGTAGCAAGAAAGAATTTGTGTTTTATCATCTATAACAGGAAGATGAATTGGGGATATATAAAGAGAATTGTTTCTGGCCCCTGTGATATGATCATGAATTTCTGTTGCAGCAGTGTGCCGCGGTATCTAATACGAGTAGTATAAATAAAGTGAAATCATATGAAATATTACACATGGTCTACAACAAAAACTAATATGACAGGCCCATATGTGTTTTTTTTTCCGAAACGATTTACAAGGAAGTTCGCAAAACTGACATTGTTTCGTTTTTGTTTGTTTGTTTGTTTGTTTATTTCTTTCTTTCTTTCTTTCTTTCTTTGAAATATTTCTGGTCACAAATTATTGTTTTTGGAATATGGGCATTGGGTATTATTTCTGCAAGAATCTCAGCTTTTAGAGATGGTGAATATCTGCAACACGAACAGATGGTGTCATTACACGTACAATATAAAACAAAACAAAACAAAACAAAACAATAACCTAAAGAACATTACGACAATTTATGGTTTGCTTTGAACGAGGACAGTGAAGGGAAGTGTCGGACAGTGTGGTCTGTACGTGTGTGTGTGTGTGTGCGTGCGTGCGTGCGTGCGTGTGTGTGTGTGTGCGTGCGTGCGTGCGGTGTGTGTGTGTGTGTGTGTGTGTGGTGTGTATGTGTGTGTGTGTGTGTGTGTGTGTGTGTGTGTGTGTGTGTGTGTGTGTGTGTGTGTGTGTGTGTGTGTGTGTGTGTGTGTGTGTGCGCGCGCGCGCGCACACACACGTCACTCAAACAAAACCAAACACAAAACAACACAAAAACAGAGTGACCAGAAAAACTTGAAGAAAAAAGAAATTTCACTGGTGAGTTGAAGAATAAACTGACATGAGATCTAGTCTGCCTTTATGATGAAATAATGAATATGAAATACATAAAAGAACCATACAATGCAGAAAAGACACAGCCACAGTCCAGACAATAATCGATACCCAGACATCAAGACGCTTTCTGAAAATGACAAGACTGAATTTCTGCTCTCGGTCAAGACAGGTGTGACAAATAGCCTTTAAAGGTATGTTCCTGAAGACTTGACACACAGCTTCTTGAAAACTTTTCCCAATCATGGGAAAGACCATTGTAGATTAAATGGACATCGGATTCTGACTGAAAAATTTAACTGGAAAACTGATGGAATACATTACAGCAAAGGTAGAGATTTAGAAGACGAAAAAACTCGCAAAGAATCAAGATTCGTTTAGAGCAGGAAAAAGTACAAGAATAAGAAGTCCTTGCTGTAGCTATTGCCATAGAATATGTGTACAGTCACGAACGTCCAATTCACTTTTCGTTGAACTGCTTCAGCGATTAGGCATCAACTAGATGGACTGCCACAGCACTCCGAGGAGGAGGAGTAGTTTTACGACTTCGAGATTGGTGTTCAACAATCAACGACTTCGAGATTGGTGTTCAACAATCAACGACTTCGAGATTAGTGTTCAACAATCAACGACTTCGAGATTGGTGTTCAACAATCAACGACTTCGAGATTGGTGTTCAACAATCAATGACTTCGAGATTAGTGTTCAACAATCAACGACTTCGAGATTGGTGTTCAACAATCAACGACTTCGAGATTGGTGTTCAACAATCAACAACTTCGAAATTAGTGTTCAACAATCAACAAGGGATTCTCTTAAGGATCCCCACTCTCTCCGTATACAACATCTATACAAAAGGACATGGTGATCTAAATGAGAATGCATCAGTCTGCATACTAATCTTTGCCGATGACGGGCTCATTTACTAGACAGATGAGTATGCGCTAGAAAGAAACAAAGCACTCGAAGAACAGATGAACGACGGAGATCAGTGCCAAAACAGTGGATCTTCAATCAACGTTGCCAAAGCACAGGTACTGTTCTGTATTCTTGATAATAAAACCTTTGCTGGTAAAGACATTCCGCCAGTCACTTTCAGAGGAACCAATATCGCACGAACAGAATGGTGAACCTCAGAGAACATGCTGAAACCACTACACTCAAGCACACTACACAAAGGTCTGTCCATCCTAAAAGCTACGACAACCGAAGGCACCGAACAACGCCGTCTCTTCTAGCTATTCTAAACTGTAAGAATGAAAGTAACTGACTTAAAATAAATGAATAAATGTACAAATAAATGAATACATAAATAAATAGATCAATAAATAGATAATAAATAAATCGATAAATAAAATGTACTTTGTGTAAGAGACATGATTAGCGACATTATAGATTAAACCCTATTGAACACACAAAGCGAGGTAACCGCCTCTGCAATCGCTCATGAAAAGCGTAAATATTCATTTTAAGTTAATTGTAAATGCTAGCTCACTAGCTGTAATGTGAGTTGTGTTACGTCGATGCAAATGGACTCCCGTATTTTTCAGGCAGACAGGAAGCAACTGGCAAACAAACATACTGTGTGAGGGTGCTAACATCAGAAAAATGCGCGCGTTACCCATCGTGGGTACGGAATGTCTTTAACATGTACAGAGCATGGCGCTAATTTGGTCGAGTTGATTTAACACGGGTTACTTACATCTTCCGAGGCGGACATGCGCATTTTAACGCCTGATCGGTATACTCAGCCCTATCGTTATGGAAGCAGGTGTTTTCCCATCCCACACACCTCGACTAAAAACTCCTCCCAAGGAGCACCTAGCACTTGCAACCGGGTCTGTTACATGTATTTCATCACTGGCACCGGTGGTAAGCCAACGCGCATACCCATGCAAAAATTAATACACCAGTTTTCTCCACTTTTCATGTACATTCCTTCCGTTTTAGAAACATCATTGTTCATATAGAACGAATTAAAAACATTTATTTTTCTTTAGAGCACATTAGATCGAAATAGGACTGTCTACCTAAATTATGAAATGGCTTTGAATAATTTATTGTGGGGTAAAAAATTAGTTTCACCCTTCGCTGTGAAAGCAGACGAAACCAAAAGTAGGTCGGGATAGAGATGCCAAATGTACCAAAGAATTTTGAATAAGTGCATTTTTAACTTAATCATGACCTTTCAATTTTCATTGTGTACACATTTATAATCTCCCAAAGCAACACATTGAAACGTTAAGCTTTCATCATCATCATGTACCCTGCCGCGTGGCGTTGGCGATCATGGCCCTCCATACGAATCTATCCCTTGTCATTGCAAGTACATCTCCCACCCTGCAAGTCCGTCCAATATTTTTTCCCTCGGTTTATCTGGTGCTCTCTTTCCCTCCAGCTTTCCTGTTGTGACCAGGTGCTCTAATTTCTCTTGCCTCATAAAATGTTCTATAAATGTTGCTTGTCCTCTCCTAATCTTCTTCACTAATGTTCTTCTTCTGTCTGCCTCCTTCAAGACTGTCTCGTTTCTTTTATTTGCTGTCCACGGAACTCTCAACATTCTTCTTAGAAACCACATTTCAGTTGCCTCAATTTTGTTCTGACTTTGTGTGTTGACCGTCCACGCCTCACAGCCGCACAACAGTATGAGGTCTATATAACACTCAAGAACTCTCTTCCTGATGTTAAACTGATAGGCATTTGTTGGTAAGAACGTTTTTCATTTTCCTGATTGCTGTTTTAGCTTGGCCGATTCTGCTGGTTATTTCTGATGTACATCTGCCGTCTAGTAAGATGACCGCTCCCAGATATTGAAATTTATCAACCTGTTTCAATGTTGTGCCATTTGCCGTTATTTTGCATGAAGGGACTTCCTGTTTCTTACTGATTGCCATAACTTCAGTCTCTTGCAATTTAGCTCCAACCCTTTATTTTTGCTTTCTATTTCTACTACATTCACAAGACGTTGTCGGTCTTTTTCATTTTCTGCAATTAGCACGTTTTCATCTGTGTAAGGAATGTTGTTTATCATTTTTCCTCCAACCTTTATCCCAGGGCATTCTTCCAGGTTTCTTATGATGGTTATGCTGTAAAGTGAAGACAAATCTGGTGACAGAACACAACCCTGCCTAACCCCTCTTTTGATATTCTGGAAAGAGCTTGTATCGCTTTCTATTCTCAATCCCGCTGTTTGTTCCCAAATATATTCCTGATTATTCTTAGATCTTTTTCACCAATATTGAGTCTTTCTAATCGGTTGATCAATTCTTCGTGTCCTAACCGATCAAAAGCCTAGGTATAATTAACAAAACATAAATGTAAATCCTTATTCAACTTGTCTGACCTCTCTATGATAGTTCTCAGGATGTATATGGCATTAATAGTTCCTTTCTCTTCGATAAATCCACACTGTTCTTCTGCTATTTCTCTTTTGATTCTGTTCCTTGTCCTCATCATGAATATTCTCAACAGAATTTTTGTTACATGACTCATAAAGCTGATTGTACGATGGAGTTCGTATTCTGTAGCCCCTGCTTTCGTTGGAAGTGCAATGAAAATTGATTTCGACATATTTTGGGGGATTTTTCCGGCATCATAAATTTCATCTAGGAGGACTTCTATTTTTAATACCCAATTCTTTTAGAGCCTTAATCATTTCTGTAGGAATAGCATCTGGTCCTGGTTTTTTTTTTTTTTTTTAATTTCATCTTTTTCATGCTGCTCTAACTTCACATTTCATTATGGGTGATCCTTCAACGTTTTTTCTTATAATGTGTTCTTCGTTTATATCATCGTTATTAAGGTCTTTAATGTACTGTCACTGTCACCAACATCCTCCATAGCACTTAATTTGTTTTGAACATGCATGTTAATTTTTTCACGAGTCGATTCATCTGTCTCAAAGAGTCCAAGATATAGTTTGATGTTACTTTTGGACTGTTTTCTATAGTTTCAGCCTAACTCTTCCTCAAGTTGCTGGATTGACTGGCATACAGTCTTGCAGATATGGGCTCTTTCTATCCTACTTCCTACTTGCACATGGTACAGTGAGCTCGATCAGGATCATCTGTTTTGAATGGGAGTGGAGAACTCTTACTGATGATTTCTGGATGTTTTTTTTTTCCATTGTGGAAGATCTGCTGTGCACTTCGAGTCGTCTGTTCAGTCCAAAAGATCCCGTTTTCGTGCTCTGGGTGTCACATGTTTTTCAGGCCAGTGTTTGCTGCCTCCTGCCGTGTAGAAGGTTGCTGGATATTGGCAAGTTTTGTTCCCCTAGCAGTACTGATCGCTTTTGCGATCTCTTGAAGCGCTTGATTGTGTCGCCATGAGTATTTTCCTTGGGTTAGCGATATCTTGCTCAGGACATGTTCCACTTTCTGTTTGCCCTGGCAGAGCAGGTCAGCGGGTTTATCTGATTTCCATCATTCCACTAAATCAGCAATCGAGGGCAGGAGTTTATACACAGATCTGAGTGGAACCATATGTCACAGGTCATTCCAGCTTATAATTCTTTCGGGTGCATTCTCCCAAGTCGTCCACTGCCCCTGTTGGCCTTGCTGGACTGCCTTCTGGAGTCATGGCATCCTCTTCTTTCTTCATTTATTGTATTATCACTTGCCTTTCCGTTGGCCTTTGACCACCATTCTTTTGTTGATCCCAGTCCCTGCCTATTGGTCTGCGCATGCCCTGTTATTTCTCCGACTATGAGGCTTTCATTCGCTGCAACCAGTGCCTGCTGAACTTTCCATTTTTCACCAGTCCTCAGCTTGAGCTGGACTGATCTCACAATCTTATCTCTCGAGTCTTCAAGTATGTTAGGAAGCCTTACCTTTCCTACCTCGTACTCCTCAACAATGGATTTTAGGGGGAGCTTCAGCTTTGCTTGGCAACAATAAAGCGCAACGCCAGTGAGACTCAGTGGGACACCAAACCATTTTCTTGTGTATTTGTTGATTTTGGCCTCCATTGATTCTATTGTGCTTGTGCAGAAGTCGTATATCAGTAGAGGCCAGAGAAGCTTTGGAATCAGCATGAACTGCAAGCACAATACTTTGTATTTGCCAAGAAGGCCACAGTGGTCTGTTACCTGCAAACTTTCTTCTGCCATTTGCTTGGTTTTCTTACCCCTTTGTGTATCTTTCAGGGAGTCGTCATACCACCTTCTGAAGCTTTTCACTGGTTCTTCTGTCACTATTGGAATGGACTGATTGGTGACAGTAAACGTACTGTTTCGTCTACTTCATCTTTCCTCAGTGAGGGGTTCCGTGACTTTTTCGGTTTGAAATTCATCCTAGATGAGACCACAGACATCAACGTCTTGCAGCCATTCCAGACTTCACTGCCACTCTACAAGGAAGAGAGTATGTCCTCATGTTTAACAGATCTTGGAAACGCCATCAAGAAAGCATGGATTCATGACTCAGAACACTTACATTTTGCAAAAACTTGCCAGCTAATAAGGCGTAAGGTCTTCAAGTCAGACGATTCATTCAATGGCAGATTTTTAAATAAGTGTCAAGACAAGGCTATTATCAGCATAATAATGAATGGACCAGATTTCATCAAGGAATCAACCACTCCATCCAAAAGTCAAGTTGTTCTCAGCATCTCACAGGCAACTGCACACAACTGCAAAAAGTCAAAGGCAACATTACATCTTCAACGTAGCAGGGCAGAGAGAACGACATTGCTTCCAGTCTATTTAAGCCTTACTGTACACAACACCCGAAGACCTTATTGTAGAGGGGTCAAATTTTCGACTTTAAAGTCTTTCTCAAGAAACTCAGAATGTCGACTAACAACAAAGCATAGCTATTACGAAGTTATGTACAAATATTGTGCGTCATTTTTATTGTGCGTCATTTTTATGATGTCATACTGCGTGCCATACACCCACACATACACACACACACACACACACACACACACACAGTCGCACACACCTCCGCACACTCATACACACATTCATTCACATACCCACAAACACACACACACACACATTCACATACCCACAAACACACACACACACACACACACACACACACACACACGCACGCACATACTCTCACACACGCACCCACACACACACATACACACACGCGCACCTACACTCACACTCATGCTAAAGTGAAGGGTGTGCTAACAGGTAAAATTGTCCTTCTATTTAAGTCTATTTAAGCCTCAAAGTTCATTCTGAATCAAGTAATAAATCTTGGCTACAACCGTGTACTGTTCATTTCAACGGGTATTGCAAACCATGTATGTCAGAAGTTTGAAACAGACGGTGTATTTGTTCCACCAACAATGATTCCAAACTTGTTTCCAGTTGGCGCGGTCCACAACACTGACCACACCCAAGTTCAACAACAGCAAAAGACTTCTTCCATGGAACAAGTATATCATCGGCGCAGAACAAGCATGAAGACGCACAAGCAACAATCCACTTCACTCCACTAGTTTCAGCAGTCAGTGCAAGGCAGGCTTGGAACAATGTCTCCTCTCCGTATCAACTACACGGATGTTCCTCCAGTTGCTTTGCCATCCGCCATGTGACATCAGTATACCGCCACGTGACAGCCAACTACCAGAAATGAAACTGATATATAAAAGTCAAACTGAATGGCTGGAGCACTACAAAAGTGTCATTGAAAATGAAAATAATATCGCCCCTGGCACACTTTCCTAGTCAACTTTCCAAGCTGCACGTCAAAATAATGTGGACAGGCATACCAGCAACATAAGCCTTCTACCCTTGCTGTTTGGAGTGCACACTGAACTGCAATGGTGAAACATGCAATGGACGTGCATTCTGCAATAGAACATTTGAATCCTCCAGATACCTGTGCTGGCTATGGACCAACGTTACATGCTTTGGCCAAAGAAATCCAAAATTCCCAGGCACACATGGTAAACACGAATTACTGATACTGATGGAAGTCTCCACATTAAAGTGGCTGCTTTCAGGCTGCCAGGAGACTGGCTGAACAATAGTGGCTTGACAAATGCTGTCACGGCACCTGGTTTAGCATCATCTGGAGTTGCTGATTCCTTCCTAACAGCTTCTCGCCCAACCAGGACACCAAGCATGCCCATCAACTTACAGCAGACACCCTCTACATTCTGCAGCAGACAGCCTTCTCTCAATACACGTAAAAAATGGAGACCCCCCTTTTAGTTTTGATAAGTGGTGCAAGAAAACGGTAAAGTAACAGCCACACTTCGTGAACTGGGCACATGTGCTTGATCTGCAGAACTGTATACTGATGCTGGTCCGCTCAATTCGAGCTGGAGATTTCATCACTTACTGAGAAATCCTCTTGCACCATGGATGTTCGCACTAAACCGCATCAACTACGCACGCTGGCTTTCTTGACATGAGCATGCTTGAATCTCAACACCTCGAAGTCTCACCAATTTACAAAAGAAGCCTTTGTTGTGCACAAGACAAAGAGCAGTTCTCGGCCATCGCGCTGGACCAAGCTCACGAGCAATGCAATGCAGTGGTTAAAGGTGAAGGAAGTGCCGTTAGTCTGACAAACAGCACTAATGCCTTGAAACGTTGGGTGCTTGCAGGTCCAGAAATCTTCAGAATTGTCAAAGGCTTTGAGGAACAGATGACTATGACAGGCACACTTATTCTTGATTACCATGACAAAATGCCAAGTCTTTGGAATACTTTCTTGAAGAAGTACAGGCCTTGACTGACCTTTGAGGAAATCGATTTTCAGAGGACAGTGGCTACGTGATTGCTTTGGACACCAAAGACAGCATGCCTCAAAAGGTTGCGCAAACAGTCAACAGCATCACTACCACTGGACAGAGACAGTATGACAGCTTCGTTCATGACAGACTTGAAACTTGCTATAAGCCAGTTAGTGAACCCATCCGCAAAAACAAACTTCTTTGCTGTTCTAGACCTGTGAACAAAGCAAAAGCTGTCATAAAATTAAGTATGGCAGCTCTAAAGAATGACCGTTCCCTGTTTCATGGTTGTATATTGCTTGCCAATCAAGAGATTGAGATCTGAAAAAGCTCGTTATGCATGAATATCAGCAATATCCACCCTCACTGTCAAAGCTTGGAGAACTGAAATCAGGGAGAAAGGCTGAACTCCTTGCGTGTCTTTCACCAAAAGAGAACCCCAGACAGATGGCTTCATCTTATCAGGAAATTCCTGAGTTTCGGGTGCACCATTGGCTCAACTGACTTCGACCATGTTACGAAGCACATGTTGACTGATGTTGATAACGATTCTTTCCTTTTCAATGATGACTATTTTGATGGTACAGATCATTTGATGCTGAAACGGATGCCAAAAGCGGACACAAGGATCACTTCTGATGCTTGCTCGCAAGGTAAAACGTCAACTATTGATGCTAAGATTCTGGATGGTGCTGCAGTTGTTCAGATGCTTCCTCCAAAACTGGTCAACAAAGACAATGTTTTTCTTCCATACATTGTGCGTCAGCTGGAAACTAAAAAGACTTGACGTGATCTGGGATATTTATTTGACAAACAGCCTCAAATCTGCTACAAAACAGGGGATTTGGTATACGAGGGAGAGTGACTTCCTCAGTTTGCATTCCTGGAAACTGGAAAGGATTTCTCCGTGTCAGTGTGAACAAGGAAGAACTGTTCAATCTCCTTGCAGGTATGAACGTTCATCCTCTTGAGCACAACAGTTGCAATCTGTGTTGTTTTCACCTCCACTGACAGACACATCATCAATGGCATCATGCTCAATGAAGAGGCGGCAGGCACACTAGACTCATTATTCATGCAAATGACTGTTCCAAACATGGTCATTCCAGAGTACTAATATGTTGTCCTTGCAGTTTCAAACTATCATGCAATGAATGTAGCATAGCTCTGGGCGGCCTTTGGTACTGAAAACGTTCTGGTACATTCCTGCACATGAAACTGAACATCAACCAGGACCAAGAAAAGCTGGAGCCCTCCCATTGTTCCATGCATTCATTGGATGTGACATTGTGTCCTTTTTTGCCGGCAAGGAAAAGGAAACAGTATGGGAGGTTTGGCGTGCCAACCCACAGGCCAAAGAGGCATTTCTGTCCCTTCTTGCGGGACCTGACGAGTTGCCAGACACTTGCTTGCAGACTCTGGAGCGCTTTGATCGGCCAGCCAGCAAAGTGAACTCCGCAAGACTGTCTTTGTTCTCCAGACAGGGCCACACTATTGACATCTTACCCACACTAGCAGCACTCAAACAGCATGTCTCGCGTTCTACCTACCAAGATGGATATCTCTGGGGCAAATGTCTTGAACCAGCTCCAAATCTCCCAAATCCAGCAAGCATGGATACCTTTATGAAGCACCTTGGAGCAAGCAGTGCGATCACAACTTGTCAACTGTTCTTATAAGCAGGGCAGCAGACAAGGCCGATGTAAAAAAAAAAACCTTGAGCTGCACCAGTTTGTGCCACTGTGCACATGACTGTTACAATGTATGTGTGCCGCTTTCCACTAAATAACAGAGCTGACCTTGGTTATACGTACCTTGAGGCTGTAGTATAGGCAGATATTAACTCACATCAGCAGAAAATTATGAAAAGATGACGATTTGCTATCATAAATAGCTCCAAAACTTCAAGACGGATCTTGAGTTAATATATTTATTTACCATAGTTCAGGCTAAAGAAGTAGTTTAAAAATAAGATCAAAAGAATATACATGTTCCTTAAAATATACATGCAACATACATGTGAACGCTGACATCAAATAATGACCAGCAAACATCTTTGACATTGCAAACTTTAGACATTTTAGTTGTGTGTGTGTGTGTGTGTGTGTGTGTGTGGTGTGTGTGTGTGTGTGTGTGTGTGTGTGTATGTGTGCGTGCGTGTGTGCGTGTGTGCGTGTGTGTTTTACGACGTGTTCTTGAAGACGTTTAAATATCATAGCAAATAGTTAGCATTGCTTGTGTTTTGAAACGACATTTTGGACGTTTTCTCAAAGTGAATGGGATAACATTAAAACACAATCATAGAAACCAGTATGTGTGCTCGGTGACCTATTTTAAACGCCGACCACACCCACTTCCGGTACAGTGGCAACACAGTTCCCTCGCCTCAACTGAAAAAGGAATAAAGAAAAACCAAACAGAATGTTTCTCACAAGATTTGCAGGTTACATATATTTTATATATATTTATGGATTTGGCCTCACAACGTTAACACAGACCAACGTCGTGGAACTAGACAGAATATACAATGAAACAATGACACTGATCTTCGGGAAAAAAAAAACGTACCCCCACCAACAGTATGCAGTACTTGTTTGACCTTCTTTCAATACAGTTGAGGCTTAAGTTTGAGCACATAAAGGCATGTTTAAGGGCATCAGAAAAACCCGCAAACTCCACTTCACAAGAAAGTCAAAACAAAAGGCAGTCGATCCAGGAGGTATGCCAGCTGACAGAACTCGAAAAGACAAAAGAATGGGGGGAAAGTCCAAATCTTTTCAAAGGCATGGAATCATCATACATGAAGAAAATGCTGCATGTAATATCACTATAACCAGTCTAACGATGGAAACTGAGGCAGTCATGCAGCTTCATAAAATGATAAAAGAAGCTGACTGACTCCATGAACCTACTTCAAAAAGTGTAAAACGGAACAGGAACCCTGGACTGGCACGAAGCGATCAGCAGTATCAATCGACAAACGCTCATGTAAATCTGCTGTCCTAGACTCCTTAATGTGTAGGGAAGTAAATGTGCCGACAAACATGTTAGAGTGAGAGGATATAAACATGCCGACAAACTTGTAGATAAAGCCAATGCAAAAAATATTCTATGTCTTGTAAGAATGGAGTTCCTTAGGCGCTTGAAATCATATCTTTGTGAACAACATCTAGATATCAAACCATCGATCTTCTTTCTTAAAAATGAACAGAGGAAGTGACTGAAAATCCACCAAGAAAAGAAGCATAATAGCCATCATCAGTAAGAAGAATACTTTTGGGGGAGGGTGGTGGTGGTCCCACCTTTGGCATTGTTTTAGTGGCTTTGATCCCACACTGACCATTCCGGCTCCACAACACACCACCAACTCCACGCTCATTCAGTCAGTGTGTGTGTGTGTGTGTGTGTGTGTGTGTGTGTGTGTGTGTGTGTGTGTGTGTGTGTGTGTGTGTGTGTGAGTGTGTGTGTGTGTGTGTGTGTGTGTGACAGCAGCCTACCACGGTCTGATTAACGAATCACTGTGTCAATGTTGTCACACAACAGACTGGCTGAATGGGATGTAGCGGGTTCGACCCCAATCGGTCCAAAAAAAGTTAGTGTGTGATTTTTCTGCCCTGACCGGTTCCAACTCAGAGTTCAGCGTAGTATGAATCACTGGCAAGACTGTGAATCACTGGCAAGTCTCTTCCATTTTATGGACGCGTCATTGATTGTGTTGCTCAAATTTCCTGACCTGTACTGCATGTGTCTGTATCTCTCCGGCGTCTGTGTGTTGTTTTCTGTGAATCAGGTATTGAGGAGAGCTGAAAGAATTAGGGTCATGAGGATAATCCTGACGCTGGAGAGTGGAAAGGATGCGTGTGTTGAATGTATTTCTTTGACGTGATTATATGGAGCGTTGGTACAGTCCACTCGTGCTGGCACCAGGGGTGGTTGTGGTGGTGGTGTGCGTGTGTGTGTGTGTGGGGGGGACATCACTCAGTGATCATTATCCACTGTAACACACACACACACACACACTCTCTCTCTCTCTCTCTCTCTCTCTCTCTCCTCCCCCTCCTCTCTCTCTCTCTCTCTCTCTCTCTTCAGTCTATATGCTTCTGCCAAAATTATAGAATGAACAAACATAAAACACTACACGATTACATAATTCAAATGTACAGTGTGGTCAGTTATCACACAGTTGTGAGTAACATCTCCAACAAATTGTCCAACAATTCATGTATGAAACACATCAATTCTGATAAAACAGATACTAAACTTGCAGTTAATTGCTCTCTGAACAGATATGCTGAACGTATTACTTTTGTGTTAGGGATTTTAGACGCTTCTGAACGCTAAGACACATGAACAGCAGATACACGAGAAGTGTTCCGCATCAATACCAATAAATACTCGACTCCAAATCCCACTTTTTATCATTCATTTCGACAAATGAAATAAAACAATGACTGTCTCTGTTCAGAAACAGGTGTTTTAAAACTAACTTTCGTCACTATTCAACAAAATCATAGAATATTGTTGAACACAACTAACCCTGTGCAGAAACCCTGACACTGATACATGACGAGCGTTGACAATTACTTGAAATTATACATTTTTAATTTCATTTACACGTATTTCATATAACGGATCCCTCATAGACGGTTAGTACCGACCTGCTTGACTGTCAGGACTTAGGAACACACACACACACACACACACACACACACACACACACACACACACACACACATACACACACACACACACACACACACACACACACACACACACACACACACACACACACAAAAACAAGGCCATCTTTATGGTCAAAGGGAGAAAACTGATGAAAACAAAATTTTCTTCAAATGAGCACGGGTTACCCAGTAAGTGGGACTGAAAGGCCGGGCCGCGGAAAAGAAGTCCGATTGTCGCCAAGATCTATGTAGCTTTAAAACAAATAAATATTAAAAACTATCGTATACTAATAAGACTGCAGACATTGAATGGCGTGTGTGTGTGTATGTGTGTATGTGTGTGTTGTAAGGTGGTGGTTGTCAGTAGGATGACACATGGCCAGTCAGCATGCAATTGGTTGGTGACCTAAAATCCGATAGGTTTAATTTAAAGGAAGCGGATGACATGCTATGACGACGAGTTATGCTGCCTCAAGTATAGTCTACGTCAGAAAAAGAAAACGGAAAAAAAAACCACAAAAAAAACCCGATCACCAAAACAAACGTAGGGAGGAAGAAGGTGAGTGAAGCTGATCGAAGTTGTCGGGTCAACAACAAAACCTGGGCGGTCTTCCAAACTACCGTCAACCAATCAGAGCCCAATTCATATCCCTGATGCAGTTGTGTGATTGGTTAACGCTAAGAAGGCGGAACTCTGGTAAATGCACTATTTTGCTTCAAATATCTTTGCGAAACTCAAAACTGATGTTGATCTTCTCTGTGTCTCTCCACCAAAACTATAGTGCACAATGAATGCTCTTATATTTTGCAGCCAATTTGATCTTTTGATCTTGTAATAAGGAAAACCCAGACTTGTGGGCATGTCTATACAACTATTGGACATTCTATGGGTGTGGCCTGTTGCTTCCACTGCTAATGCTGTTCGGTTTTATTGAGAAGATGTCAACCGACAGACAATGACAGTGAAAGGCCAACTCCATGAGTCTGAGATTTTAACTTCTGAAAGTTTGTTTCTCTATTTATTGATTAAACGACTAGTATATACAGGGCATGTTTACATTATACGACTTTTCTTTTTAATAGATCCTTTTTTTCTTGTTCTTTGATTTTCTTGTTATTCATTTTAGTTGTTTACTTACTGTTTTTTTTTTAGTTTTACTTATCTACCGATTTCTTTGCTTTTGCTTTTGGCTTTTGGTTCTGTTTTCTTCTACCCCTCTCTCAGCAGCCAAGAAAGTCTTGTTCAAATGTGTTCCCATGTAGAAAAACATAGGGTACAAAACAACCCATCCACCGACCGACCGACCCCCCCCCCCCCCCCCCCACACACACTTTTCTGTAGGTTCTGGTTGGTTGAGGTTCTGTTTGTTTGTTTGTTTGTTTGTTTTGGTACGTTGTTGTTGCTGATGACGATGTTGATGTTGCCGTTGTTGCGTTACTGTTTTCATTAAGAAATTCTGTCAATAAAGACTCATACAATCAATTTTTTCATAATACTATTGAATAGTTTATGCCCTTCATATCACAACGGTAAGATAATAGGAGTAAATATCAAATACACAAATTCTACGAAATGAAGTGGGTGGGTTCAGAGTCGCAACAGGAATCCAATAGCCCACTCACTTTAATACGCGAAGTTGTCCATTTTACAAATTGATCATTGTCTTCTCTTTCGTTGACAGGACAATGGTGTGTAGTGGTACGGCAGATTACTCATCTTGATTATAGGCTTTGTCTTACATATGTACATTATCTTACAAACATATTATACGCACAACTGAACAGCTAAATAACAGAGAAAAACAAGTATTACATGTCTGTAACTCCCCAGTCAAATATGACATGACCATTGTATAAGAGCAAAATTAATAATAGTGCTGTATCTGCTTTCTTTGTTCCTTTTGTAATACACCCTTCTCGCAGGTAACCTTCAAATTATGTGAACAGGCAGAAATCAACAGAAATCACACACACAGAGAGAGAGAGAGAGAGAGAGAGAGAGAGAGAGAGAGAGAGAGAGAGAGAGAGAGAGAGAGAGAGAGAGAGAGAGAGAGAGAGAATTTCACGTCTTTAGTGGACAACACACATGCAATACTTTATTTGCTCTCACATTTTTAACGAATAATGCCAGACTGCACCAAAATGATCAGTTATCCGCGTAATCAGTCATTGTGTTTTCTTTCGCTGTCTGCAAGTGTTGCCAAAATTGAAAGGGCCTATTGTCAGACACAGCTTTCACAATTCTTGTACTTTTTCTATTTTTATGATGGTTCTAGCCAAGGTTAGAAAAGCGTGTGCGTGCGTGGGTGCGCGCGTGCGTCCGCGCGCGCGCGCGCGTGTGTGTGTATGTGTGTGTGTGCGTGCATTAGTGTATGTGTGGTCTTCACACTTCCATGAGGTTCTGTAAACAGTGAATTAGAGTAGAGGTACATAAATAAAAAAAGGGGGCGGGGGGAGGGGGAGAACGTACAGCCAACACAGGGGCTCATCACTCACAGTGGTTACACTTTTCTGCAAGGAACTTTGAGTGTAGTTGCTTTTTGAAAGCATTTATATTTACCTGATACAGCTTTATCTTGCATGCGTATAAATAGTGCTTAGTTTATAAGTACGATAAAGTCAAACACAACACCAGTGTGAACTTTTTTTTTCAGTACCCAAAATAACTATATCCTCAGTAATCCTTAGATTTGAAGCTGTTTCACACTCACTGTTAAATACATTTTCGATGGTCTGCCAGAAGTTTTGGCTGATTTCACATTAAAACATGTGTTCAATTCTTTCCTTTCCAATACTACATAAACTACATACACTGGTATTCATTAATCCCAGTTCTCGAAGAATGGCATTTGTTCCTATAATTCGGGGTATTATTCTAATTTGAAACACTTCCTTGTGACATCCTGACTCTTTTTTATTTTGAAAAAAAACAAAACAAAAAAAAAACGAAATCCAGTTAGTATTTTTTGCTAAGTTTCCTTTGCAATTTATCACAACAGAATGGTTTGCATCACCCTGAACTGGTATGTCATAATACACCCTTGTACCTTTTGTAAGGCAATATTCATGTCTTTTGTGGTGTATAGTAATCAACAGTAACGTCGCTTTTCATTCTCAAATCTTTAAGTGCAAGCTTACAACTTAAATATGTAATAAAATCTATACGTATGTTATGCTTTCATTTCAGTTCTTCACATGACAGGAAGTTACCATTGTCTGCTAATAAGTTCGAAACACGGCAGAAGCCTTTGGTTATCCACTGTCTATTTCTTATTAAACTTTTTCCAATCTGTATTCGTTCGCTATAATAATATACAGATTCTGCAAGAACTTCGTCTGTAATGCCAAGCTTTGCTCTATAATAGAAAGTCTTAAATGCTTCAAAAACTTGTGACCAGAAAATATTTGTTGTGTCAAAATCTATAGCAACGTTTGGTCCATAGCATTCAAGCTTTTCTGTACATGGATAATCTATACATACTGTATTTTTCCTCATTATCCGTGGTACGTCTTACTTTCCTTATACATCTGCTGGGCCGATGCCTCTTTTATCTATTCTTTTCACCACATTTTCCCGTTATATCTTTTTTTTTAAACTAATCATATTAAAATTATCTGGTGGGTTTGGAAACATAATCCATAAATGTATTAGTTTTGAAAGATTTCAATACAGGAACCCTGGCAACGTTATAAATTCACCTGTTCTGTTCCCATCACTCTGGTGGCGTCAGCAGTAATTCATGGGTCATTATCCCCCCTTCCAAATTTTAAGATCTTGCTAGAGCACTTTGGTTTTGCAGGCTCAGGGTGTCTATCAGATTACTGCTGACAGATCTGAATGAAGCACATAATTTTGGAACTGTCCGAGTGCGATGAATCCCTCTCGAACAAATTCCAAACTACAAATTCTACTGCCGTGTGGAACACTCCTCGATCGCTCCTTGAGTAATTGTTTTCTGGAAGTATTCAGATTTCATTATTATTATCATCATCGTCATCATCATGATTGTTGTTATCAATAGTTGTTTCTTGTCTGTCTTTTCTTCCCCCCCCCCCCCCCCCCCCCCCCCCCCCCATTCTTTCTTTTTCTTCTTGAAAGAATTTAGACGTATTATTGCAAGTTGATTTTTATTTTTCTTCATAGTATCTCTCTCTCTCTCCTCTCTCTCTCTCTCTCTCTCTCTCTCTCTCTCTCTCTCTCTCTCTCCCCCACACACACACACACACACTCATGGGCAATAAGATGGCCGCATGTCACATCAAGTTTTGGGCCAGGCAGGGAATGGAGTGGTGTTCTTATTGATATGGCTCCACCTCTAACACCTCCTGTGGGACTCTATTTCCTCTCACAACTATTTTCTGTCTCTCACAAATAATATACAAATGTTAAGTCAATATTGAATCATAAACGAATACAAACATGGTTCAAATCATAATCTTTTGTCACAGGTTAACACAAACACTCCAGTGTACGCGTATTGTCCCTGTTCTGGCCCGTGGACTGACCGATGACATGGAGGCAAGCTGTGCTGTCGTTCACACAACCTGCCGTCAGCCCATAGGCAAGTATATGTTACTAGTGTTAGTCCCATGTCGTCCTTCCTTGATAGTCTTCACAGTGTATCAACAAACCAACGCTGAACAACTACATCACTGCTGTTCAATCGGTCACTGATTGAACTGGAGACTGAACTTGACTCAACCTCACAAGTCATTAAGTTAAGTGTGGAATACGCATTATAGGGATATGAACAAAATAAGGAAACAACCTACAAATACTAATGTTCAGTAACAAAGTTAAGTTCCGTCGAAAGCATAACAAAAATCAATAAGAGCGCACGCACGTGTGTATGCGGATTCAGTTCCTGATATTTATGATAATGACGATGATAGCGCCATCAAGTTATCACATCTTGTACAGAAGCAGACTACTTGCTATGGCAAAGGACAATGTCATGTCACACAAGACACGGCTATTGCCTCAAGCTGATGGATCATAGAATAGTTCACTATCTTAAGCAGTGAAAAGCCTCAGTAGTTCTGTCTTCCACGCCTCCCGCACCGCACACCAACAATTCGCTCTCTAACCAAATTAGAATGACTATGACTAAATGAATACATGTATATGATCGGGGCATCTACAAAATGTAAATGTATGGATAAAGAATAGCTCATTGTCTGTTTGGTTGCATGTGCAAGTGTGTGTGTGTGTGTGTGTGTGTGTGTGTGTGTGTGTGTGTGTGTGTGTGTGTGTGCGTGTGTGTGTATGTGTGTTCGTGTATTGATAGGTGCACACTGTCAGCATTAATCGTGATTATTTGATATTGGCATTGATTACAAAACTGTGGTTTTTACCTTGCGCTGTAAAGGAAACACAAATGCACACTTTTTTTTGTCGTTTAATGCATAAGTTTGCTTGGACACGCCCACTTCTAGGGTTAAGAAAACGTGCTCGATTGGCATGCCGTGGGACTGTTGCTTTGCTGGTTTGTGATTCGAAGTAGTGTTTGTTTTTTCAGTTTCAGACTTGATTCGATTGTCCTCTTCCAGGGCAACAAAATAGTACTGTATTTAGTGGGGGCTATCTGTTCAGATGTTCGGAGTACCATAATGATCACCTAAGTCGTCGGCTTGACTTTCAGGTGGGCAACATTTTTGTACGTAGGGTTTTGCGCAGGCTCAAGGAGCTTGCCAGATGACCTAAATGCTGGCAGGTTTGGATGTAGCGCATATAGAATTGTCTGAGGGCGTTAACTCCCCCTTGAACAACCTTCGAACTCTAAATTCCAAGATAAGCGCTTTAATCAAGACTCTTGTTCTCAATGTGTGTGTGTGTGTGTGTGTGTGTGTGTGTGTGTGTGTGTGTGTGTGTGTGTGTGTG
>CM060305.1:102906750-102956750 GCA_030674185.1 Monoplex corrugatus | reverse complement strand
TCAATCCATTCTGAAACCAACAATGCCATTCTGACACAACAAAGTGAATGCATAAAACGTAGAATAGACATCACTCATAACTGGAGAGATAGCGAATTGTCCGATCAAGATGCAGCACGGCAAGCTCACATGTACGCAAACTGATGTGGAAATACTGGAAACGTTGATGATAGACACGCCTTTTGTCAGAGTAGAACAGAATGCAAACATCTATTGTCGGAGAAGAAAAAAATGTTCAATAAGACTCTTGTAAATAAACTAGTAGACTCTCAAAAATAATAAACAAAGTTATTCAAGGGAATGGTTCTTACGATTTCACGTAAATAAGAGCAAACACAAAACAATATCAACATAGGTGACTGGTTTCAACCTTTTAAAAAGTTTTAAAACGTTATAATTCTAAACAAACGAACAATGAATTTGAAGCTAGTAATGTATACCCTATGCTTGATTCACCCATTTCGAAAGAAGAAACAAGTATTCTAAATACTCAACTTTATAGACTTTAAACATATAACAGGATCATCGCACTCAGGGAGGCTATTTTTGTGTTCACTTTCTTTTTCCGTCCCATTTTCTACGCCACCTTAATAACCACAGAAGCTGGCACAGTTTTTACAATGCCATAATGTTTGTGTTTAAGTCTGCATGGTTTTGGTTTTGTCTGGAAAATCAAGGAATAAAAAACTTAATCGGTCCAAAGAATCGTAAACTAAGATGGATGAGTAGAATAATCGCATGTAATCTAGAGTTATTATAGATACATAGGCACAGAGACACTCATTACATATCTACTGGTACTTTAATCAGATAAGCATACTCATTATAGATCTACTGGTACTTTAATCAGATAAGCATACTCATTACATATCTCTCACCCGTCTCACCCGTCGGCGTCACCGGGAACAGTGTTGGCCGCTGCACATGATGTCCAGCACTCTCGATCTTGGCTAAGTCTGACCACCTCCTGGAGTTTCTTGCCACTGATGTTTGTGATGTTTCTAGCAAGTGATGCAGGTGGCCGTCCTCTGTTTCTCTTTCCTTCCACTTTACCTTGGAGGACAGTGGACATCAAGTCTGTTCTCTCATTACGGATTGCGTGTCCAACATATTTCAGTTTCCTCCGTTGTATGAGTACTAGGAGCTTGCGTGTAGTACCCAACTCATTCAGTATGCTTTCATTACAGATCTACTGGTACTTTAATCAAATAAACGTACTAATTACAGATCTACTGGTACTTTAATCAGATAGGCATACTCATTAAATCTACTGGTACTTTAATCAGATAAACATACTCATTACAGATCTACTGGTACTTTAATCAGATAAGCATACTCATAGATCTACTGGTACTTTAATCAGATAGACATACTCATTACAGATCTACTGGTACTTTAATCAGATAGGCATACTCATTAAATCTACTGGTACTTTAATCAGATAAGCATACTCATTACAGATCTACTGGTACTTTAATCAGATAAGCATACTCATTACAGATCTACTGGTACTTTAATCAGATAAACATACTCATTACAGATCTACTGGTACTTTAATCAGATAAGCATACTCATTATAGATCTACTGGTACTTTAATCAGATAAGCATACTCATTACAGATCTACTGGTACTTTAATCAGATAAACATACGCATTACAGATCTACCGGTACTTTAACCAAATAAACGTACTCATTACAGATCTACTGGTACTTTAATGCTCAGCAGAATGGCTCATGAGTTAATAAATAAAGATCATGTTAATAAATAAATCGTGATTGAATACAGAGGACATGCCTCTTTCTATAAATGACAAACATCCCCTGTTCAAAGATTTTTTTTTCATGGACATCATTAGAAGAAAAAAAAACCGGCATGCATTTATCACTGAGGCATGAAACTGTTGGATTTCGATATTGTTCGTCCAATCATTTGTTTTCTGTTTACTTGTGTGTGTGTGTGTGTGTGTGTGTGTGTGTGTGTGTGTGTGTGTGTGTGTGTGTGTGTGTGTGTGTGAGTGTGTGTGTGTGTGTGTGGTGTGTGTGTGTGATTTTTTCCTTATTGTTTCATATATACATTCGCGTAATTTTCTTCTTAAAATGTCAATTTATCTATATCTCTTCATATGCTTCAGTTAGGCATGTACATGCATGTGTATGTGTATATGTATGTGTATGTATATGTGTATATATGCGTATATATGTTTGTGTATGTATGTGTCTATGTGTGTGCGTGTGTGTCCGTATGTGTATGCATATATGTATATGTGTATGTGATTGTACGTGTATATATGTATATGTGTGTATGTATGTATGTGTTTGTGTATATGTGTATGTGTGTATGTGTATGAACGTGTATATATATGGATGTATATGTAGATGTGTGTATACGTGTGTATATGTATTTTTGTATACTATGTATGTATATGTATATGTATGTGTGTGTGTACAGATATGTATACGTATACATATGTATATATGTATATTATATATATATATATATATATATATATATATATATATATATATATATATATATACAGATATATGTCTACATATTGCAAAGAAATGCTTGTTCTTTCTACATTTGTTACATCTGTTGATTATGCATTGTGTACATTTCAAGACGTTTGTAAGAGCTATATATTTGAAAATGAATAAAAAGTTTTAAAAAATCTTCCTATTACTGGATTGTGGTCACTGTTGCAGTCTATACCTGGTCATGTTTTTGCTGTCAACAAAGAATTTCTAAATCTTTTATTTATCAGGATATAATCAATTTGATTTTTAGCATTATCTCCTGGACTCATCCATGTCCATTTTCTTCTGTTAGGATGCTCAAACCATGTGTTTCCTACTATGAACTCATTCATCTGTGCCCATTCCACAAGTTTCTCTCCCCTTTCATTTTGTGGAACCAAGGCCATGAAGTCAACTATATCCTCCACCCTTTCCTGTTCCGCTTTGGCATTACAATCTCCCATTATCATTTTAACTTCGTGTGATTTGCATTGAGCCATGGCCGTCTCTAATACTTCATAGAAGTTGTCAAGTTCGTCTTGAATAGCGGATGTTGGTGTATATACTTGGATGATATTGATGTCAAATGGCTTGCCATCTAACTTAACTAGCAGCTCGGTCTGACTGATTTTGATTTGTCCCTTTGTATCATGATGTCTACTCCTCTTTCATGTGTTTTTCCACCAGAATATACTATTGTATGCTCGCCTGATTTATCATGCCTGCTCCCTTCCATCTCACTTCCCCTAGTCCTAAAATATTGATGTTAAGCCTTTCCATCTCAATCTTGACATTTTCTAGTTTTGAATTTTGCAGCAATGTCATCACATTCCAGGTTGCAATTTTCTTGTCTTTCAGTTTGATCGCAGTAGCTTGCTGACGGTCGGTGTCACCTGCGCAGCATGACAGTTCCTACCGGACGAAGGTGCTCCATATTTACGTCGTTACACATTTTATCTGTTTTAATTCTTGCTTTACAAGACAGGCCTTTCTCCTGTGGGGACGCCGGGGGCTCTTTCAGTATATATAGCCGACTCAGGAACGTGTTAAAGTGCTCAGTCCCGCGTGACAAGATGTCAGCTTTCTCTGTCAGCAGAACTGAGTGGTCAGAGACGCAGATCGGTGATGAACTAAAGCATTGGGTCCGTATACTGCTTGTAGGCCACCATGCAATGACTTCATGTCGTTGGCATCAACCATAGCCTATAGTTCTGCAGCTTTCGTCTCCGACTGCCACATTTTTTGTTGGATAAACTTCTTTGTATGGTGATATTTTTGCTTCCTCTTCTCACAGGTCTTGTCGCTAAAGTGTTCTTTGTGAATAGCATGGCGTTTGTCAATGAGCTTGCTGATCTCTTCATCACTTTCACCAAACCTGTTTCCGTATTTACGACTGACAAAACCCAGGTACTGCAGTTCTGTAGATAGCTTTTTTGACTGATTTCCATTCTGCATTTACATTCTCTCCCTCGAGCTCTATGACTAATATTTTTTCCTAGAGCTTCTCTTGAGGGGTGTCTTTGCCGTTTTGCGGATGGGCGATATTCGACGTCTGCGGGGTTTTTTTCCCGGTTGCCTTGGTTTACTGAGCTAGGATCTTGTCGCGTAGCAGTCGGTGATCAGATCGGCAGTCAGCACCTCTCATGCTGGGTGTGATTCGCACGTTTCTTCTGTCCTTCTGTCGCAGAATTACATAATCCAGCACTGCTTGGGACGTGGGTGCATCCACGTGTTTTTTAACTTGTGCTGCTGCTGGAAAAGGGTGTTGCTTTGAACGCGGATGTGTCCAGGTGTTTTTGAACTTGTCCTGCTGGAAGAGGGTGTACACAGTGACAGCAGCATCAGTCCACTAGAGTTGCACTTTCCAGCATCATAGTATCCTGGGACGTTTGGTCATGTGGAGATGTCCATTCCCACATATGCGTTAAGTCTCCAAGAATGATGAGCTTGTCTTTGTGATTGATTGTGACAATGAGACGGTTCAGCCCTTTACAGAAGGCGTCTTTGACATCACCTGGACGTTTCATCGTTGGGGTAGTGAAGAAGTCTGTTGTGGGCCGAAGACTCAAAGTCATAGCAATCACTGATACTACGGTTAATCTTTCGAGCGTCCTTGCGAGCTTGGTGCATATGGTGAATCTGACTCAAGAGGTTGTTTAACACATTGGGTTTCAATGCAGTAGAAAGTGTAGCCTCCTCAACTTCCTCGAGGTGGATTTCGTCTGCAAATGTGGTCTCAGGGCAACTATGTCAATCTTACAGCCATCCAACACCTTTGCAATCAAGACTACACTCCGTTCTGTCTGTCAACTTTGTCACGCAGGGTTTAGATATTCCATGCTTTGTTTCGGGTGCCTTCTAGTCCTCCTTTTCCTTTCCATTCAGGAAGAGCGACGCTGTCCCTGGAAAAAGCTGTTGTGTTGCTACGGGAGGATTCGAAACCCTTATCTGCCTTAGGTCTACGACAGACAACCATTGCCCTACAGCCGTCTGCGTCATAGCTAAACATTTTCAACAGCGTCTTGTGCCTGTCTCCGTTACCATTTCTCCATCGCCGCAGATCCTTTTTATTAGCTGGTGACTGAATAGTTCGTCGTACCATCTTGCCCCCACTTTACCTACTGACGCACAACTGAATGAAATGATTCCCACAATCAAATAATGCACAAGTGAAACAACAACAACAAAATTATAAAAAATGATGGATGACTGCCAACCGACTTAAGCTTAATGATGATAAGACTGACGCTGTTTTATTCTCACACCAACAAAGTTGTACCTCTTCCAATTTCAATCTCTCTGAATGCATGTGGTATTCCTTTCTTTGATTCTGTAGGAAATCTTGGATTCATCTTTGGTTCATAATCTTTCCATTCTTTCCTTTCCAAAACCAAGATAAGTCCAAAAAGCTTAGCTGGAACTTCAACACATCAGGTCTATTCGCCATTCTGTTTTTAATTCTGCAACCAAAACTCTTGTAATCTTTTGTGTACTTTTCAGTCTAGAATATTGTAAGTCTTCTAACTGGTACCCCTTGTCTGTTATTCAACCTCTACAGAAGGTTCAAATTTTTGCTGCAAGTCTTGTCTTAAAGCATCTCGGTATGAGAGTTCAACATCCCTGCTTTGTACGCTCCACTGGCTTCCTATTCAACAGCGTATTAGATAAAAGGTTGCTTACATGTGTTACAATGCTGTCTCTGGTTCTGCTCCTGCTTATATCTGTGTATTGCTCCATACCTACTCTTCTTTCTCTACTCTCCGCTCTTCTTCTGATATTTGGCTATTCAAAATCCCTCGATACAGACACAAGATTCATGTTTTTCAATCTTTTGCCCAACCCTTCCGCGTTTAAGACTCAACTTAAAGCCCATCTTTTCTGTGAATCCTTCTGTCTAAAGTAACTTTGTTCATACTAACCATATCCCAATCCTGTCTTAGTGCGTTCTTGAAGTATGTTGTAAATGAATGTTATTGAGAGTGTGTGCATAATGTTACTGGTAAAAATAATGAATGTGTGTTGCATGTATATTTCATATATTTTACTCTTGTAGAATTGTAGACGCCCACAGCTCTGTTAGGCGCACTACAAATGTACACTAGAAGTAGTAGTAAAAGTAGTAGTAGTAGTATCATTATTCCACAGGTACAGTGTAGAACGGCCTCAGCAGGTGCAGCTTTGTTGTTCGGAGTATCCGTCTCCTAGCCTGTATTTGAGGCACGCAGACATTTCCCCAAGTCTGTGATTACTTCTTGGATTTGCAATCAACGTTTCTCCCCTTTAGATAGACTACCTTGATAATAATAACATAACATTTACAGTATTGATATGGCGCCAAATCCTGACAATTCAAATCAAAGCGTACCCACACACCAGACATAGGCATGCGATCAAGGCAGACCACCTTACAACACGCGAGAAAACACACACACACACACACACACACACACACACACACACACACACACACACACACACACACACACACACACACACACACACACACAAATGCATACATACGTACACACACATGCATGGAAAGAGGCAGTTACAGAATTCATTGTCGAGAAAAGAAGTGGGTTTTCTAAAATGGACTTAGAAGCAGAAAGAGTGGGTGTTTGACGAAAAGAGAACGAAGTTTATAGCAGTCTAAACAGCAAAAGAGCACTGGCCGATAGTTGATAATTTAAGTCTAGGAACTTGAAGGGAAAGACTATCTTAAGCTGAGCGCAAGGTACGAGCTGGCGTATAAATATTGACGTTGTCACAAAGATATGACGGAGCCGATGGGTGAATAGATTTGTAACACAAGGTATCCAGTTTATATTCAATTCTGCTCAAAACAGGCAATCAAGACGACACAAAATAAAATGTCCCAGGCTTAGATGCAGCCTCAGTTAAAAGATATCTTCGAGTGTAACCAAAGCACGAATCTGATAGTAGCACGACTGGCTGGTCTGCGTTAGATTGCTAATGAGCTCCATCTAACTCGGGTTTGATCTTCATCCTTTAAGTAGGATTAGTGGAAACCTGTAGCGCCTATCTCCTTTCCAGGTACTGTAAAACTGCGCCCGGACCACAGCCGAAGTTCCCATGGAAGAGGGCTGGGAGAAGAGACATCTTACTAGTTTTTTTATGACCCGTCGGGAATTGAACTTGGGCGTTCTGAACTCCTATCCATCATACTAGAGAATGGCCTATACCAGTTCAGATTTAGGTAAATGTAAAGGCTTGGGAGGATACATTGACTTGCGGCAACGGTATTCCACATTTCCCGTGATTCAAACTGCGATGTACTAATTTTTCTGTGCTGTGCTACTAGCAGCATCAAGCAGTGAATAATATAGACACTACCGTTTCACACCTTATGTAGCCCACATGACAGCCTACTCAGTGTACGCATGGATCTTCATCTGGGCTACTCTGTCCTTCCGTTTGCGTTTTTGTAATGTTTTGAAGTAACTGCCAAATAAATTATTCAAACTCGACACGAGTCATTTCTTCATCAGTACTGGGTCCTACACACACCTGTCGCCAGCTGAACTCGGCGGATCCTTCCTAACACTTGTCTGATTCTGTGACTGGCTGACTGGACCTCCCCCTTTAGTTACAAAAGGCCCAGTTATGTCTGTCTGTCTGTTTGTCTCTCTGTCTGTCTGTCTGTCTGTCTGTCTATCTGCCTCTCTCTCTCTCTCTCTCTCTCGTTCGCTCGCTCTTGCTCTCTCGCTCTCTCTCGGCAGATAGAACAGGCAACTAGACAAACGGGAAGAATAACTGACAAAATAGTTTATAGTTCGTATCAAAATGTATATTCCAGAAACTAGCTGATTGGAGCTTCGCCTTTAGCTACCGGTCATCTCTCTCTCTCTCTCTCTCTCTCTCTCTCTCTCTCTCTCTCTCTCTCTCTCTCTCTTCTCTCCATGAATACACATTTTGATTTGTACCATTAAGTTATGCCATATTAACACTGTAAACCCTCAGAATGCGAAAAAGTAGTTTATCTCCTTGTCAAATGATTTCCTCACACAGTAATGACATTGTGAACACTGTCATATAATGGCATCAAATTCACGACTGTCGTTTGTCAATGAACGTATACCAGTGTACAGTTCGAACACTTTGATATTTGAAGTAACAAGCTTCCTGCCAGACATTTTGTCGGACAAAATGCGCTAGTACTGTACACTAGAATCTCAAGAATTCAGTCTCATAAATCATGGAATACTAAGTTCGTGTAACAATCGTTTCGGCTTAACAGAGAAATGAATGAAATCACAACTATTTAATTACCTTTGTTAGTGATAACTTTATGGTCGAGGCCTGGTTGACATAGACGCAGAGCTTTCACCGTCCAATGTCACTATATGGATTCAAGTCTGGCTCAAGAAAAAACCTTTATTGTGGCCTCCAGTCTATCCAACTGGGAATGGTTACATGAGTCTATTCAGATCTGTAAAAGGTACAGCAGAGAGGTAAGAGGGAGTAAGTTCCTTCCTTATAATGCAGGCCCCATAAAAAGCTAAGGTCTCTCCTATCTCACTCGCCTACAACCTTTGTCCGTTTACTGGTGACTTTATAATCAAGACCAAAGAATAGTGACATCTTTTCCAACTAATGTCATCCTTCTCGCTCTTTTACTAAACTGAAGCTGGGCATTACACCAGTGATCCTCACGGTCAGCCCGAGACGTATTTTCTGAAGTGTGTTTTGAACATGTAGTTTCAAAATATGATTTACATGACAGGAAATAAGATCACTTGTTTATCAGCATTATGTTCGTCTGTTATTACTGCAAGACTTCGTGTAGATAGCCAGAACCACATACAGATTTAAATGTACTCATAATTTTACATTTTGAATAGTAGTTCTAGCGCATAATAATTTTCAACGTAGTGATTCAGTGCAGTTTATCCACATTTGGTTCTTGTTTTTTCCTCGTAATTTACGTGATTGGTGCTACTTTTGACATCTATAAGTATGTCTGTTTATTGTCAAATGTACCAGTCCGAACATCGATATTTTACTAAAGAGGAACCAAAGAATGTGAGAGGGAAAACAATGATTGCAAGGGAGACAACCTGTCAAAAACTACAGCCAAAAATTAGATTCTCTCTCTTAGATCACACTGTTTAAGTCCTTAAGATTTCACACACACACACACACACACACACACACACACACACACACACACACACACACACACACAAACACACACACACACCAGCACATGAATATCAAATATCAGAATATAATAATAATAATAATAATTACAATATTTATATAGCGCAAAATCTTGATAAAATCAAATCTAAGCGCTGAAGCAGACACACACGCAGGCACGCACGCTCGCACACACACGCACGCACACATACAGACACACACACACACACACACACACACACACACACACACACACACACACACACACACACACACCCACACACACGCATGGCTATAAATGGGGAGAAAGAATAAAAGCAATAAAAGCAAGAATAAAAGCAATGGAAAATTATAGAGAGCATAGCATACAATTATATATTATAACCATGTGATTCCCTCCGAGCGGAGACAGGCTGCAGAGGGGAGGGTTGAGTGAGGTTAGGATTTTATGCAGGAGAGAAAAGGTGAGTTTTGAGAGCGGACTTGAAGGAGACAAAAGTAGGTTGATGACGGACTGAGAGAGGAAGTTTGTTCCAGGAGAGTGGACCAGAAACAGAGAAGGCTCGTGGACCATAGGTATTGAGCTTAGTGCGTGGAAAGCGAAGAGTCAGAGGATCAGAGGCAGAGCGGAGGGTACGTGAGGGAATATAGATCTCAAGTAGGCTTGACAGGTAATCGGGGGCTGCGTTATTGAGGCTTTTGTAGCACATGGTGTCTAGTTTGTACTGTATGCGCTTTGATACAGGGAGCCAGTGAAGTTGTGCCAGGAGAGGAGATATGTGGTCAGCTTTTTTCTTTTTGAGTACAAGGCGTGCAGCATTGTTTTGAATGCGCTGTAGGATGTGAATGGTGGAGGCAGGAAGACCAGACAGGAGTGAATTGCAATAGTCAATGCGAGACATTATGAAGGAGAGAACGAGTTTTGCAGTTGTTTCGACAGAGAGATACTTCCTGATCAGCTTTATACGATGGAGATGATAGTAGCAGGATCTGGCAGTTTGAGAAACAAAGTTGTTCATGGAGAGGGTAGAGTCAATGCAGACACCAAGGTTTTTAGCTGAATCAGAAATTGGGACTGATGTGTTACATAATGGGAGAGAAAGAGGAGGCAGCTGAGAAAGTTTCTGACGGGTGCCAATGAGGATAGCTTCTGTTTTGTCGTCATTAAGCTGAAGTCTATTATGTGTCATCCAGTTCAATATACAAGCAGGCTTACTGTAATATTCCAGGGAAGCCGTCGATGGGATGGACATAATACAATATTGTAAGCCATATTCTTCAACATGTTAATGAACGAACACGAGATTTCCCTTCTGTGTATCTTTGAATGGAGATCACAGAAATGGTATTTTACTTTTTCGATTGATAGTGTTTAAAACGAAATTGCCGTGGATACTTCATTCGGCTTAAAATAAACCAGTGGATAGTACCAACATTTGAAGCGTCAAAAATTGGCCGTGCATGCCACAGGGCAAATGAATATGTGCAGCTTATGCGGACTCAGTTTTATCACAGGACTATTTCAATTCACTATATGGTATCCCCAGCGTTTGTGAATACTCTTTGTATGCCCTATGTATGACATAATAATCTCTATAGCACCCCATGACAAAGTAAACCTAAAGACAATGAATTCAACTGAAAAACCACCACTGATAAACTGCTTCGGGTATCTGATCTTGAATATGGAATTTCTTATGCACGTGTTATGTTTACAAAATGTAGTTCTGGTTCTGGCTGTTTGTTGGTTGTGTTGGGTCCGTCTTTCTTCGGTTTACTTTCCGTCTGTTGCTGGTTTGTTGGGAGTCTAAGCTGCTGGTCCTGGTGAAGTTTGGTGTTACCGAGTGGTTGATCTCTCGTCTTCTTCTTTCACATTCATCATGCAAACTCTCTCAAACGTCTATTCATTTTCTGCTTATTAATGCATTTGTCATTCAAACTGGTGAACATTCACTCATTTTCTAGACATCATAGCTGGATTCCCTTTTCGGAGCTGTTCAAAAAGCGCACCGCCAACAAGTATATATTCTGCGTGTCAAGAAGAGCGCATTTTCACGCCAGAAAGAGCGCACATGCATATGTTATTTTTGTTCTAATACATTCGCGTGGTTGAAGCTGTCCCTTAATCACACATACATATGCACTGCATGTGTGTGTGTGTGTGTGTGTGTGTGTGTGTGTGTGTGTGTGTGTGTGTTTGTGCGTGTGCGTGTGTGTATGTGTATATGTGTATGTATGTGTGTGTGTGTGAGTGTGTGTGTGTGTGTGTGTGCGTGTGTGTGTGTGTGTGTGTGTGTAAGCATGCGCACGTGTGTGTTTGCATATATGTGCAGGTGTGCGCGCGCTGTGTGTGTGTGTGTGTGTGTGTGTGTGTGTGTGTGTGTGTGTGTGTGTGTGTGTGTGTGTGTGTGTGTGTGTGTGTGTGACTGACACACATACATACAGAGAGAGAGAGAGAGAGAGGGGAGGCATTTGATTCATTAACCTCATCATTACTAAGTAAAAAGTAATAATCACTCACATTTTATATTGCGCTCTTTTGGGACACGGACGCGCTGCCTTCAGATTTCATATGGGCGCGCTTCTTGGCCCAAAAAGTGCGTCCATTACGACATCATTTTTTTATATGTGCGCTCTCTCTTTCACGAACGTTGGGTTATGCAAACTTTTATAAACACAGGCATATGTACCAGGCATACATACATACACACAACCACACTTTCACTTTGATACTACATATTTGTAAGAAAAATTGCTGATGATAAGTGTGCTTTCTGTCTTTAATAAATTAAACAAAGTTATAATGTATTTTGCTATTGATTACTATTAGCAAAAACCAGCTGGTGTTTTGTGCTCCTTCTGTATCAGTTTTTTTTCCATTTTTTTTCTGTCGCGTTTATTCTCTTTAGTTATGCAGGTGTGGTGTTTCCTGGCAAACTCCTTCAAGACAAAGCACACCAAGCCAAGCTGTTAAAACCAGCTAAAGAATGAGGCTATCCTACAATTAGCTTCGCTTCGCATTTTGCTGTAACATTATATGCCTTTACCATCTCAACCCACCCTTTGAGTCTAGTTCTCTGGACAAAATGCAACATAAAGAAGCAAAGTGGCGATTTGTCAAAGCTATGTCATGTTAACAATTGGCTAGCGATTTCTTGGAAGTTTGACTCGCCCAAAAGTAAGTGATCTCTGGAAATATTATGGAAAAGCGACTGGCACCTACAGGTGATAGTGAAGGAACATACATGAACAAGAAAACAGGGGGAAATTAATCAAACGAAAAAATGGAAGAAGACTACACACACACACACGCACGCGCGCGCGCACACACACACGCGCGCGCGTGCGTATGAAAATACACATACACAAACGCGCACTCGCCAGCCAATATGCAACAATCTCCTTTTTTGAAAGCAGAACCATCACAGACCTATAACAACGCTGCATAGATCTGCCTGCTGCCCATGTCTGCGTACTCTTACCTCCCATCTGCTGCAAAGGCATCTGATAAACTGCTGTCAACAGGTTATGTGATAAACAGTTGTCAATAAATTACGTGATAAACAACTGTCAAGAGATTACATGGTAAACAGTTGTCAATGGATCACGTGATAAACAGATGTCAATATGTCAATACGCTGGTGAAATGATCGTTCCCAGGTATTTAAACTTATCAACCTGTCTCAAGGTTGTGCCGTTTGCTGTTATTTTGCATGAGGGGATTTCATGTTTTTTACTGATCACCATGACTTCAGTCTTCCTGCTGTTTTGTTCCAACCCATTACCTTTGCTTTCTATTTCAAGTATATTCACAAGGTTTTGTAGGTCCCTTTCACTTTCTGCAATTAGCACGGTGTCATCTGCGTATCGAATGTTGTTTATCATTTTTCTCCAACCTTTAATCCAGGGTCTTCCTCTAGGTTTCTCATGATGTTTTCGCTATAAAGTGAAAACAGATCTGGTGACAAAACAGCCCTGTCTGACTCCTCTTTTGATGTTTTGGAAAGAGCTTATATCGTTTTTTATTCTCGTTGCAGCTGTTTGTTCCTAATACATATTTCTGATTATTCGTAGATCTTTTCCATCAATATTGAGTCTTTCTAGTTGGTCGATCAATTCAGACGGCAGATGCACATCAGAAATAGCCAGCAGAATCGGCCAAGCCAAAACTACATTCGAGAAGATGACAAGCATTCTTACCAACAAATGCCTATCAAATAACATCAGGAAGAGAGTTCTTGAATGTTATATAGAACCAATACTGTTGTACGGTTGCGAGGCGTGGACAGTCAACAAGCAAAGCCAGAGCAAGATTGAGGCAGCCGAGATGTGGTTTCTAAGAAGAAAGAAAACAAACGAGACAGTCTTCATGGAGGCAGACACAAGAAGATCATTTATAAGAAAGATTAGGAAAAGGCAGGCAACATTCATAGACCATTTTATGAGGAAAGGGGAATTGAAACACCTGGTCACAACGGGAAAGCTGGAGGGAAGGAGAGCACCGGGTAGACCCAGGGAGAAGATACTAGACGGACTTGCAGAGTGGCTGAAGACAAGGAGGGTGGAAGAGATGCCTGAGGCAATAAGAGATAGAGACAGATGGAAGTCCATAATCGCCAACGCCATGCGGCAAGGCACCTGATGATGATGAATATGTTACGTGGTAAACAGCTGTCAAAAGATTGTTATTGATATTTTTGTTTATAGCCCAACCGACTGCGTAGTGCCATATTAGGGCTATAACTGTTTCAAAACATGTAAAATGTTTCAACAGAAAAAAAGGGAAAGAAAATAAATACACATATCAATACATTCGCACACATAATGTAAGGAGATGCCCATGGCGTTGACCATTCCGTTCAATTTATCACACAGGGGATTTGAAAAAAGATACCTAAATACAATTTTAAACATAACTAAAGACACTAAAACACACATATAAACGAGCCTAAATTACCTAAAATTGCTTCAGCATATCTCATTTCCCTCAGCCAAAAATGCGCCTAATACATGTACCCCGTTATCATTCCAAAAAAAGTACGCAAGACGTTATTGAACACATACAGACGAGCGGACCAGCAATGCAGAAAATGATAGGAAGAAATGACAGAAAGCAAAGTAACCAGACAGAAACAAAGAGAGTGACAGAAATGAGGAAATTTTTAGCTCAGAATTCCAATATGTGGGGATATCATATATACTGAAAGAGCCCAAGGCATCCCTACGGAGGTTGTCAAAAGATTACGTGACAAACAATTGTCAACACATTATTTATGATAAACAGTTGTCAACAGGTTAAATGATAAACAATTATCAATAAACTACGTGAAAAACAGCCGCCGATGGATTGCATAACAAGCAGTTGTCAATATATTGTGATAAACAGTTATCACTACATTGCGTGATATGCAGTTGTCAAAAGAGTATGTGTAAACAGTTGTCAGTAGATTACGTGATAAACAGTTGTCAAAAGAGTATATGTAAACAGTTGTCAGTAGATTACGTGATAAACAGTTGTCAAAAGAGTATGTGTAAACAGTTGTCAGTAGATTACGTGATAAGCAGTTGTCAAAAGAGTATGTGTAAACAGTGGTCAGTAGATTAATTGATAAACAGTTGTCAAAAGAGTATGTGTAAACAGTGGTCAGTAGATTAATTGATAAGCACTGTCAATAAGGTACATGATAAACAACAGTCAATGACAGACACTGTCAATAATGTAGGTGATAAACACTGTCAATAATGTAGGTGATAAACACTGTCAATAATGTAGGTGATAAACACTGTCAATAATGTAGGTGATAAACACTGTCAATAATGTAGGTGATAAACACTGTCAATAATGTAGGTGAAAAACACTGTCAATAATGTACGTGAAAAACGCTGTCAATAATATAGGTGAAAAACACTGTCAATAATATATGTAATAAACACTGTCAATAATGTACGTGATAAACACTGTCAATAATGTACGTGATAAACACTGTCAATAATGTACGTGATAAACACTGTCAACAATGTACGTGATAAACACTGTCAATAACGTATGTATAAACACTGTCAATAATGTACGTGATAAACACTGTCAATAATGTACGTGATAAACACTGTCAATAATGTACGTGATAAACACTGTCAACAATGTACGTGATAAACACTGTCAATACTATACGTAATAAACACTGTCAATAATGTACGTGATAAACACTGTCAATAATGTACGTGATAAACACTGTCAATAATGTATGTAATAAACACTGTCAATAACGTATGTAATAAACACTGTGAATATGTACGTGATAAACACTGTCAATAACGTATGTAATAAACACTGTCAATAATGTACGTGATAAACACTGTCAATAATGTACGTGATAAACACTGTCAATAATGTACGTGATAAACACGGTCAACAATGTACGTGATAAACACTGTCAATAATGTACGTAATAAACACTGTCAATAACGTATGTAATAAACACTGTCAATAATGTACGTGATAAACACTGTCAATAATGTACGTGATAAACACTGTCAATAATGTACGTGATAAACACTGTCAACAATGTACGTGATAAACACTGTCAATACTGTACGTAATAAACACTGTCAATAATGTACGTGATAAACACTGTCAATAATGTACGGATAAACGCTGTCAATAAAGTACGTGATAAACACTGTCAATAAAGTACGTGATAAACACTGTCAATAAAGTACGTGATAAACACTGTCAATAAAGTACGTGATAAACACTGTCAATAAAGTACGTGATAAACGCTGTCAATAATGTACGTGATAAACACTGTCAATAATGTACGTGATAAACACTGTCAATAAAGTACGTGATAAACACTGTCAATAAAGTACGTGATAAACGCTGTCAATAATGTACGTGATAAACACTGTCAATAATGTACGTGATAAACACTGTCAATAAAGTACGTGATAAACACTGTCAATAAAGTACGTGATAAACACTGTCAATAAAGTACGTGATAAACACTGTCAATAAAGTACGTGATAAACACTGTCAATGATGTACGTGATAAACACTGTCAATAAAGTACGTGATAAACGCTGTCAATAATGTACGTGATAAACACTGTCAATAAAGTACGTGATAAACGCTGTCAATAAAGTACGTGATAAACGCTGTCAATAAAGTACGTGATAAACACTGTCAATAAAGTATGTAATAAGAAACTGTCATTAATGTGCGTGGTAAACACTGTTACTGTATATAATGTAAGTGATAAACACTGTCAATACATATAATGTACATTATAATCATCGTCAATATATATCATGTGCGTGATAAACACCGTCACTATATATAATGTGCGTGATAAACACTATCAATATGTACATAATGTACGTGATAAACACGGTCAATATATATATGTATGTATGTATGTATGTATTATTATGTATGTATGTATGTATGTATGTATGTATGTATGTATGTATGTATGTATGTATGTATGTGTATGTGTAAATGTACATGATAAACACGGTCAATACATATAATGTACATGATAAACACCGGTCACTAATGTGCGTGATAAACACGGTTAATCATGTGCGTGATAAAGTATGTAATAAACAGTCAATTACGTACGTAATGAACACCGTCAATAACGTACGTGATAATGTACACAGGAAACACTGTCAATAATCTACGTGAACTTGAACGTGATAAACACCGTCAATACATGTAATGTGGGTGATAATGTACGTGAGAAACACTGTCAACCACGTACATGACAAACACCGTCAATCATGTACGTGATAATGTACGTGATAAACACTGTCAATAATGTGCGTGATAAACACTGTCAATCATGTACGTGATAAACAGTCAATCATGCACGTGATAATGTACGTGATAAACACTGTCAATCATGCACGTGATAATGTACGTGATAAACACTGTCAATAATGTGCGTGATAAACACTGTCAATCATGTACGTGATGAACACTGTCAATCATGCACGTGATAAACACTGTCAATCATGCACATGAAAAACACTGTCAATCAAGTACGTGATAAACATTATCAATAATGTACGTGATAATGTCCGTGATAAACACCGTCAATATTGTAAGTGATAATGTACGTGATAAAAAAAAAACGTCAATCATATATACGGTCAATAATTTACGTGATAAACACGGTCAATCAAGTACGTGATAAACACGGTCGATAATGTGCGTGATAAACACTGTCACTCATGGACGTGATAAACACCGTCAAAAAGGTACGTGATGAACACTGTCAATCATGTACGTGATAAACACTGTCAATCAAGTACGTGATAAACACTGTCAATCAAGTACGTGATAAACACTGTCAATAATCTACGTGATAAACACTGTCAATCAAGTACGTTTAAACACTGTCAATCATGTACGTGATAAACACCGTCAATCATGGGTGTGATAATGTACCTGATAAACACTGTCAATCATGTTCGTGATGATGTACCTGATAAACACTGTCAATCATGTACGTGATGATGTACGTGATAAACACTGTCAACAATGTACATGATAATCTACGTGATAAACACCGTCAATCATGTACGTAATAAACACTGTCAATCATGTACGTGATAAACCCCGTCAATCATGTACGTAATAAACACTGTCAATCATGTACGTAATAAACACTGTCATCATGTACGTGATAAACCCCGTCAATCATGTACGTGATAAACACTATCAATCATGTACGTAATAAACACCGTCAATAATGTACGCGATAATGTACGTGATAAACACTGTCAATCATGTACGTAATGATGATGATCATCATCATCAGGTGCCCTGCCACATGGTGTTGGCGATCATGGACTTCCATCTGTCTCTATCTCTTGATGCCCCAAGCATCTCTTCCACCCTCCTCGTCTTCAGCCATTCCGCAAGTCCGTCTAGCATTTTCTCCCTGTGTCTACCTGGTGCTCTCTTTCCCTCCAGCTTTCCCGTTGTGACCAGGACCTCCAAATCCCCCTTCCTCATAAAATGGCCTATAAATGTTGCTTGTCTTTTCCTAATCTTCCTTATGAGTGATCTACTTGTGTCTGCCTCCATCAAGACTGTCTCGTTTGTTTGTTTGTTTGTTGTTGTTGTTTTGTTTTGTTTTTTGCTGTCCATGGAACTCTCAACATTCTTCTTAGAAACCACATCTCAGCTGCCTCAATCTTGTTCTGGCTTTGCTTGTTGACTGTCCACGTCTCACATCCGTACAACAGTATTGGTTCTATATAGCATTCAAGAACTCTCTTCTTGATGTTAATTGATAGGCATTTGTTGGTAAGAATGCTTGTCATCTTCTTGAATGCTGTTTTGGCTTGGCCGATTCTGCCGGTTATTTCTGATGTGCATCTGCCGTCTGATGAAATGATCGTTCCCAGGTATTTAAACTTATTAAATTAACCTGTGTCAAGGTTGTGCCACTTGCTGCTATTTTGCATGAGGGGATTTCATGTTTTTCACTGATCACATTGACTTCAGTCTTCCTGCTGCTTAGTTCAAACCCCTTACCTTTGCTTTCTATTTCTAGTATATTCACAAGGTTTTGTAGGTTCCTTTCACTTTCTGCAATTAGCACGGTGTCATCTGCGTATCGAATGCTGTTTATCATTTTCCCTCCAACCTTTAATCCAGGGTCTTCTTCTAAGTTTCTCATTATGTTTTCGCTGTAAAGTGAAAACAGATTTGGTGACAAAACACAACCCTGTCTGACTCCTCTTTTGATGTTTTGGAAAGAGCTTATATTGTTTTTCATTCTCATTGCAGCTGTTTGTTCCCAGTACATATTTCTGATTATTCGTAGATCTTTTCCATCAACATTGAGTCTCTCCAGTTGGTTGATCAATTCTTCATGTCTTACCCGATCGAAATCCTTGGTATAGTCAACAAAGCATAAATACAAATCCTTATTCATCTCAATTGACATCTCTATGATAGTTCTTAGGATGTATATGGCATTAATAGTTCCTTTCCCTTCCACAAATCCGCACTGTTCTTCTGCTATTTCTCTTTTGATTCTATTCCTTGTCCTCATCATGATTATTCTTAACAGGATTTTTGTTACATGACTCATCAAACTGATTGTGCGATGGAGTTCGCATTCTATAGCCCCTGTCTTCTTTGGAAGTGCGATGAAAATTGATTTTGACATATCTTTGGGGATTTTTCCAGTGTCGTAAATTTCATTTAGGAGGACTGTTATTTTTTCTATGCCAAATTCCTCCAGGGCTTCAATCATCTCTGTAGTAATGTTGTCTGGTCCTGGGGCTTTTCCTGGTTTCATCTTTTTCAGTGCTGCTCTAACTTCATCTTTCTTACGTAATGATGCACGTGATAAACACTGTCAACAGTGTACGTGATAATGTACGTGATAAACACCGTCAATCATGTACGTGATAAACACTGCCAATCATGTACATGATAAACACTGTCAATCATGTACGTGATAAACACTGTCAATCATGTGTGTATATCAATCATGTACGTGATAAACACTGTCAATAATGTACGTGATAATGTATGTGATAAACACTGTCAATCATGTACGTGATAAACACCGTCAATAATGTACGTGATAAACACCCGTCAATCATGTATCCGATAAACACTGTCAATCATGTACGTCATAATGCAAGTAATAAACGCTGTCAATCATGTACGCGATAAACACTGTCAATCATGTAGGTGAGAGTTGTCAATAATGTACGTGATAATGTACGTGATAAAAACACTGTCAATCATGTACGTGATAAACACCGTCAATAATGTACGTTATAATGTACGTGATAAAAACTGTCAATTATGTACGTGATAAACACCATCAATAATGTACGTGATAATGTACGTGATAAACACTGTCAATCATGTACGCGATAGACACTGTCAATCATATACATGATAGAAGTCATCAATAATGTGTACCCGGTAAACAACTGCCAAACAGGTTTGAATATAAACATTATCAACAATGCACATTATAAACATTGTCAATGATTTACCTGATAAACAGCTCTTAATAAATGTGACTGATAAATATTTGTCAAGAGCATCTTAAACAGGAAGAACATTTATAGAAAGGAAAAACCATATGGATGACCAGACGTCAAACGCGCGAGTGCACTCGTGGAGAAGGGGGTAAGGGAGGGAGAGAGAGAGAGAGAGAGAGCCAGAGAGAGAGAGAGAGCCAGATAGAAAGAGACAGACAGACAGATAGACAGAGACAGAGAGACAGACAGAGAGAGAGACAGACAGACAGACAGAGACAGAGACAGAGAGAGCAGGAAGAATACATTTAGGAAGGTAAAACATTTTTTGTACATTCAGCCCACGGCCATGCAAGATAGGCATACTCTGAATAGGTCAACACAAAGCAATGACGTACAACACAACACAACACAACACAACACAACAACACAACACAACACAACACAACACAGAAATGGTTTAGATAAGAAAAATACATACATACATATATATATATATATATATATATATATATATATATATATATATATATATATATATATATATATATGTATTTAAAGCTGACATGTACACAGTTTAAGACTGTAAATAGTCGATCCGAATGAATTGTAAGTCAGGGAGAAAAAAAAGAGAGAAGAAGAAACGAAAATGAAATAACGGGTACCGCAAATCCCGCGCTTTGTAAGTTTCCGATTCAAAACGTAAAAGCCATTAGTGCAGGACCAGGCATGGCACGTTATGAACATCTTTTGCATTAATTAATTAATTAATTAAGTTAGTTATTTAGTTATTTATTTGTAGTTTGTTTTTGACGTGTATATAAAGTATATAAAATCGAAAGATGGCACGCTTCTCATGGAAAAAGACATGTCAAAAAGATAGGTCAAAATCAATTTTCATTGCACTTCCAAAGAAGACAGGGGCTATAGAATGCGAACTCCATCGCACAATCAGTTTGATGAGTCATGTAACCAAGATCCTATTAAGAATAATCATGATGAGGATAAGGAATAGAATCAAAAGAGAAATAGCAGATGAACAGTGTGGATTTGTGGAAGGGAAAGGAACTATTAATGTCATATACACCCTAAGAACTATCATAGAGATGTCAATCCAGATGAACAAGGATTTATATCTACGCTTTGTTGATTACACCAAGGCTTTCGATCGGGTAAGACATGAAGATTTGATCAACCAACTAGATCTAGAAAGACTCAATGTTGATGGAAAAGATCTACGAATAATCAGAAATATGTATTGGGAACAAACAGCTGCAATGAGAATAACAAAACATATCAGCTCTTTCCAAAAGATCAAAAGAGAAGTCAGACAGGGTTGTGTTTTGTCACCAGATCCGTTTTCACTATAAAGCGAAAACATCAGAAATCTAGAGGAAGACCCTGGATTAAAGTTTGGAGGAAAAATTATAAACAACATTCGATACGCAGATGACACCGTGCTAATTGCAGAAAGTGAAAGGGACCTACAAAACTTTGTGAATATACTACAAATAGAAAGCAAAGGTAATGGGTTGGAACTAAACAGCAGGAAGACTGAAGTCATGGCTGGGGACAAAGAGGATGGATGAGATGCTCGAGGCAACAAGTGATAGAGACAGATGGAAGTCCATAATCGCCAACGCCATGCAGCAAGGCACCTGATGATGATGATGATATAAAGTAATGAGATGTTTGACAACAGATCTATGCAGAGTCAAATAATGGTTGTGCATGCCAAAAAAAGTATAGTTCTCTGCTTTTAAGTGACCTTTTTTCGGTAGGGAGAGGTGATTGATAACAACACATTAGGAACGTTCTTGAATTGATAGAGAGAGATTGTTATCTATTGTCACACTTAAACTTTGTAGTAATCAACAGTTTAAATTTTTACTAAACTTTTTTTTATTCATTTTTTGCTCCACATCTTTGGAACACCTTTCAGATAATGACAGCTACAATTAGAAACAAACAGGGTCAAAGCCACCAAATAAAGAAATTTCAGGAAAATGAGTAGGAGAGTACATAAAAAAACTTTAGAGCCTTTTCTCAAAATGGCCGTCATACAACTTAATGACTTTAAACATACATAACTTCTACATTTGTTTTTAGTACAAGCTTTATTCAAGTACCAAAATAATCAGCATAATGTACACTTTCCAGTGATATGTATATCTGAAAATACCCAAAATGCCAGTTAAGACTGATTTCGTGCTGGCAGGTCACAAATATGGTTCACATACAACCTATAAAATACAAAATATATACGACAATATTCTAAACAATGAAGGTTTCATTGTGTACATCCAGATTTAAGAACATGTCATGAAGAGAAAAAAACGTTTTCTAAGAGTCGAACGTTGTCAACAGCTTAAATGACTTGGTTATTGATGAAAAGTTGATGGCTTTCTTATTTTGGTGTGATGATTATTGTGGATAAAATGAGTGTGATTTGATTATGTTTATTCTATCAGATTGTCTATACACGTTATAAGACAGATGTCTTTCTACACAAAGAAAACAAAATGCTGATATATGTTGACAAAATAGTTTTTCGTGATTCGCGTGTGTGTGTGTGTGTGTGTGTGTGTGTGTGTGTGTGTGTGCGTGCGTGCGTGCGTGCGTGAATGCGTCCGTGCTGTGTGTGTGTGTGTGTGTGTGTGTGTGTGTGTGGTGTATGAGTAGTTAAGATCTGGATGGTTTACTCTTGTCACAAGCCATGACCCCTCACGAAGATACTGTATGTGAACAACATACGGCAGGATACCATGCGATTACAGGCAATACAATTTGGATCATTACAAACACCACATTTTGAATGATTACAACATCACAGTCCTGGAAAGTGAGGAAATACTTATCAACATTATGAAACAGCTATTTCTCTAAATGTTTGAACGCTGTACAACAACATTAAATTGTGCACAGTTTCAGGGTTTATTGACATCAAAATACTTCTTTCAAATATGCAAATGTTTGTAATACTTAGGTTCAGGGATGAAGCACCCGCTCCGGCAACTCTGGCGACCACCGGTCCATTTGGGGTGGGGGGTGGGGGGGGGGGGGAGACGCAAAAAGAAAAAAAAGGAGGGAGGGGGAGGAGGAAGATGGGGTAATAGGGAGGAAGATGACAGTTTCAGTCATATCCCACAGACTGGGAAAATATGAGCAGGAATCTTTTCTATCTATATTTTCAAGAAAGTAAAATTAAATCAACAAAAACGGTACATTATTTTCTCTCTCTCTCTCTCTCTCTCTCTCTCTCTCTCTCTCTCTCTCTCTCTCTCTCTCTCTCTCTCCTCTCCCTCTCAAAGTCATTCTTTCCTCATGTTTCCTTGGGCTTTCTTCTTCTGTGGTAGACTGCTTTGGGGGGTTGATTTTATTGCGTTGATCACATGTTGTTGACTGTGTGTACGAGCGTAGAGAGAGTGGTTCTGGTTTAAACTGCCTGTTGGCTGTTCCTTTTCTCGCGTGTTTTTGGTATTTATGGTGCCTATCTTTCGAAGTGCGGACCGCTGGTGATTTCATGCGCTGGTGGTGTAGTGTCTGATCTTTTATGTTTTTTTTTTCTTAAACAAATAGTTTTAGACGCATTCATCACTCAAGCCTGCTTTAACGGATTTCCTTCTTTTGATTATTCAGACATTCATCATTCATCTAATCACGGTTTTGTTGTTGTTGTTGTTGTTGTTGTCGTTGTTGTTGTTGTTGTTATCATAGCCAGATTCCCATTCTCATCACGGCTCCCCTGAAACGTCGTTCATGTCATATGATTTCATGTTGTCAGACATAGTAAAGTATTTCAGATCACTATCCAAGCCTCACAATACACTCCTGTTTCAGGTTGTCCTTGTCCTGAAACTGATCCTTGTCATGCCAGTAACAAATGCTATTTGTGAGGGATGTTCAACTCTGTCAGGAGTCTGAAAACCTACCTCAGGTCAAGAATGGATAAGACACATTTAAAGCTGTACCATGTGCACAAAGCCAGAACAGATTCACTGAATATAATTCAGGTTACGAATAATTTCGCTGCTTCTGAACCAGAAGATTTGCTATGTAAAATTTAGTGGTGTGCTGCAGAAATCATTGCCACGCAACCTTCTGTGGTCACAGTGACTGAAGAAATGGAGTCAGACAAATGTCACTCATTTGGGGGGGGGGGGGGGGGGGGGGAAGCTGCAATTGGTGGCGGTCACTGCTGAGAAATGCGTTTGCAAGTGAGTGGCGTACATGCATTCTGATAAATTTTCTGGTGTCTATTCAGTTTCACGCATGTCACAGCTAAAACCTATTTCCAAAACTGTTGCTGCGTGTTCGTTATAGGATTTTCACTTTGTTCAGCTAAACTGGGTATGATGAACTCTGATTTAATGGATTGGTGGGAGAAGGAAGGAGTTGATAACTGCCGGAACGATATTTGCACGTGTACTACGTCCCTGAGGCTCAATACATTTTTCTCTAATATGATTAAGTGCATGACAATTAAATATAAAATATGCTTCCTCTTCTTTAGAGTTCGTGCGAAAAGGACATTTAAGTCATTATCAGTATATATTTTGTATCTGAAACGATATACAGCCAAATCAGATAAATCTAATCTAAATATTGTTGTTACATATTTCATATATCGAATACAACTTCACGTCAAACATACTACAAAATGTACCGTACAGACTAAACCTTTTGCTGTTATTAATTTAATGATTCTAATTCTGCCATCTACAATCTAGCAATTGTTGATGAAGAACAGATACGAATTATTTAAGCTGCCAACACTCTGATTTCGCCAACCTTACCTAAATCCATATTTTTTCAGACAAATACGTATATTTGTATCCAGTTTTTCGTACAACTAGCATCTAAAACATGTCACATGTCATACGATGTCCGTGATGTCCTAGATTCTTCTATGTGTAACAATTTCAGTCAATGTCTAATACATCTAAATGCAGAGTTCACAACACTGAGTATCAGTTTGTTTCATCACGTGTAAAAACAGTAGACATTCGCACATCCACTCCCACGAACTTTTTAAGGGCAAACAAATGAATCGATTTACCATAACACACAAACTTATTTACCCCACAACTCTTAGTTATATTGCACAACTGGTTGTACTTGGGAGTCAAACTGTTTAACAAACAATTCCGAAGACTTACTGTTCAGTACAATAAACTTTTGTACAATACATAACAATGCATTATTTGCTTTGCTGGCAAGATCTCCACACGCAAAAAACTCAAACGTGTGGTATTCGTAAACTCTGGTACCTGAACACCTTTATACAACCACCTTTCTCTCGTACCTAAATTAGCCACCCTTTCGAAATAAAATAACATTACGTTAACTCACATCAATCTTTAACTGGAATGAAGCATCAACACATTGTAAACTATTCAAATCTGCGCGAGCATGTGAGTATGTGTGTGTGTGTGTGTGTGTGTGTGTGTGTGTGTGTACGTGTGTGTGTGTGTGTGTGTGTGTGTGTGTGTGTGTGTGTGTGTGTGTGTGTGCGTGTTCGTGCGTGTGTGTGTGTGTGTGTGTGTGTGTGTGTGTGTGTGTGTGTGGGTGGGTGGGTGGGTGGGTGTGCGCACGTGTGTTGTGTTGTGTGAGGAAGACAGAGGGGGAGGAAGAGAGAGAGAGAGAGGGAGGGGCTTGATGAAGGGAAAAGACAATATGAAGAATAAGAAACGTGGTAACCATCGAGTTCTTCGATGTTGCATAGCAAATAAACAACATAGCAATGTGCCTGTGATGAAACAGAAACGACACTGTCTAAACACGCTCCATCTACCCTCTCAGTGAAGTCTGCCAGGTCTTAAAATTATAGAGAATAGCGATAATAAATCATTCTCGTACAATGCTATCCTCCAAACTCATTTGGATTACACTGTGCATAACAGTTTACAAAACAGAGAGCAATGCATACAGAAACACACATCTTCACACACATCAGAAGTCACATATCAATACACGTTCACAGATATATTAACAATGTATAACGTTACATTCACGGAGATAGCTATGGTCATAAACGTGCATGTACACGCACACGCAAACCACACACACACACACACACACACACACACACACACACACACACACACACACTCACACACACACAGACTCACACACACACACACATACATACATATATACATACATACATACATACATACATACATGTATACATACATACATACATACATACATACATACATACATACATACATACATAACATACATACATATAATGATTACACGACGCCACATGATCGGGGTAATTAGTTTTGCTCCTTATGATAATGTTGACGATATACAGTCCTGACATTCGTGAATGCAGCTCTTAAAACATTTATTCTATAGACGGTGATAATGTAGGCCTATTGCATGAATTGAGGTTTAGAAACCGTTTATTCTATAGATGATGATTATGTAGGCATGTGTACTTTCGCTTGATAAACCACTTGACATTTGTTTCCACAAGTGTCCCTATGGTTGACTTAAATAAACCAAGAAATAACGTAAACACACACACACACACACACAACACACACACACACACACACACACACACACACACACACACACACACACACTCTGTAACATAAACGGTATACCGAAATAAATCCAAAATTAATCCCAACAGACTAAAGTAAGTACCTAATGTTCTGCTTTTGAATATTAAAAAAGTGAAATAACACCAGAACCCCTTTTTTTAAAAAACAAATATGATTCATGCTACTCTTGGGCTGTTCACTGCAGTCATGAACCCGCATCACCAACAGTAAACAAAATTCGAATGTCACCGATAAGCTATACCATACTGTATTTACTATCAACAAGATTTTACCGATTGTACAAACGAGATTTAGCCTGCCGACGATTTTGGTTGCTTTTTGTTTATTTGGTTGGTTGATTTTTCCTGTTTTGTGTTTTCGCACAAAACGAGATTTTTTTCAATGAAAAGACAAATGAAGAGAAGAGAATACAGTGAAGAAAAATGAAAGAGGTTAACTATCTTATTTTTTCGAAAGAAAACAAGAACTGAAGGCACCAAACCAAGTGTAAAATGACAACAAGGGGACAAACCTGCACATTGCAAAAAGAAAGGATTTCACATACGAGAAATCCCAACAGAACAGTTTCCTTGTGGCAAAACACAGTTTGCATAATCTTGAGAATGGATCGATGCCTTTAAATTATCTACGAACCATACAAAGCTAAAACTGTTTCATACATTAAGCGTGTAATCCAAATTTGATTCAGAAAACAAAGATAGAGTAAAAAAAAAAAACCGATTCAGAAAGAAATACCAAAAATAGGAAAGAAGACACCTGCACATGCATATTACTTTAAGTCATCTACTTTCTTCTACTAGAAAAGGTTCATATGACCCAGAAGGGTCTACAGTATCCTTTGCTATGGATAGATGGAGAGTACCGCCAGCCTTGAATCGTGCTTGCGTTTGAAAAAATTGTGTTAGCTTTCTATTTATTGTTTTAAGAGTTCATGATTTTCTTCGATGCGTTGCTTGCCCATACTGTACAGACGGTAAGCTGCTGCACGGTGTTAGTACTCCGTGTTCGGTTGGTGTGAATTGTGTGCGTTTTCATGTTTCCATAAGCCATCGCGTACTGACATCGACTAAAGAATCTTTTACGTGCATATTTGATGTTCTGTGAGCGTATGCACACCGAGGGGATTTCAGCACTAACAGGTCTGCACACGTGTTCACCTGAGAGATCAGAAAAATCTCCATCCTTTACTCACCAGTCGGAAGGTAACCAGGCGGGATCGAACCGAAACCTTCCGAATGTAAGTCCAAAGTCTTAACGCACTTCATTACTGCACCCGTTGCCATGGCTGAATTCCATTATCTCTCTTTATTTATGATTGGAATAGACTGGAAGACTGAACAATACAACAACAACAACAAATGAAAAAAAGAAGAAAAATTACCATGATCAGTCAAAACACACCGTGCTAATCAATTTCGGTTGGGCTAATTTTCCGTATGGTCGAGTCTATTCCAATCATACTCAAATCTTTTATTTTCGGTTTATTTTCGGTTTATCGTGATACTATGGTCTCATTTGGATCATTCCAGTGCTTCAAGAGAGCTGTCCCTTATATATCCCAAGTACTCATTGTAGGCTTTTAAAAAAAAATTGTTGTTTGTTTGTTTGTTTGTTGGTGTTTTTGTTGTTGTTGTTGTTTTGTTTTTTGATTACACCGGAAGATGTTAATCCACGAGAAAGAAAACAGTGTTTGGATTTTAATATAAAAGTTGTTAATTACTATCATCATCACCATCATCATCATCATCATCAGTAGTAGTAGCAGTAGTAGCAGTATAGTATTATTTTTTATTATTATTATTACTATTATCATTATATCATCCTCATCATCATCATTACTGTCTGGAGCCCAGCTGACTATACAGAGCCACTTCAGGGCTATAACCATCTCAAAATGCACACAAAACCTCGCTTACCCTGAAGAAACAGAAAATCTGGAAAAGGAAACTATGGACACATATCAATGTATTCGGGCACACAATATAAGGATAATGCGCCAAATAAATCACTAAGGGGAGTAAAAATTGAATACAAATGTACAAACAAAGCTAAGGACACTAGAACATATCTAAAAACTGGTCTAAATTAACTAAAATTGTTTCTGCACATCATATTTCCTTACAGCCAAAAATCCACTTAATACATATACCCAATTATCAATCCCAATAGAAAATATGCAAAGCTTTATAGAACACTAACAGCGAATGAACCAGCAAGGCAGGAAATGACAGGAATTGATGACAGAAAACAAAGAAGCAAGGTAGAAACAAAGAGAATGACAGAAACGAGGAAATTCCTGGCACAGAATTTCCAAAAGATGGAGATATTGTTTACGATGAAGAGACCCCGGTTAATGATATGCCCACGAGAGAGAGTTTAAAAATAACTAACTGAAAAAAGAAATAGATAAGAAAACTAAGGGGTCCTAATGGGGAAAGTATATCATTTATCGCCAACGTCTTCAAAAATGCGTGCTTAATCAAAAAGTGAGTAGTACATTTTCTGTTGAGTAGAATCGACAGAACGGTTGCTGAAAGGGCCATAATGTTTACTGGCACATAAAACAGCAACAGTTTACCTGCTGACTATGAACAACTAGTAATAGAATTAATATTCTGAAATGGAACTGTCAGTTGACAAATATCCATGTAACAATGGGAATTGTGTGCATGAAAACTTGAGAAAATTTACAAAAAATATCAAAAAGTACTGATTACAAGATACACACAAATGACTAAATGTTACATTAAAAGCACACTAATTCAAACGACGGCTGAAACACAACACATGCAATGAATATAAAGCATTCTTTCTTTATCAATGGATAGGCAGTCTGCTATATTGTATGCTGTTTTATGTTGTGTTCTGAACATCAAGAAAGTTTCCAGACTGACAGGCAGACAACGCTAGAGAGAGAGAGAGAGAGAGAGAGAGAGAGAGAGAGAGACAGACAGACAGACAGAGACAGAGACAGAGAGACAGAGACACAGACAGAGAGAGAGAGAGGGGGGGGGGGATGGCTAAAGAATGACATGAAACCAGAAACAGGAGTACTATGGCGGTTTGTTTTAAATACAACAGACGTTATTTATATGTCGTCCAGTTTATATTACACGAAAAATATAGAGCACAAACAAATTACGAACAGCCGTCATGTTAATCAACTGTAACATAGCTGTCATCACTACCACTATCAACATCGATAAAATATCAGAAAACAGCCAAGTCCAACAAACAAAAATGTGACGGTTTATTTTATGAGTTCTTAAGGTCCAGTCGTGTTCAAAGAAAATTCAATTCCAATTTGAACAAATTACAGTCACTGTTATTACCCGACTTAACAACTAACTAAATAACTGCCGTCAATTAACTGATTCACTCACTGACAACCACTCAACCAAACAACTCACGTCGTGCACGAAGACATGTGACAAGATGTGGTGCACGGTGTTAACGTGGTATTTTGTGGTTGGTGTGTGGTGGTGTACTATGGTTTGGTTTGGTGTGGTTATAATGTACTGCAGTGTGAGCATGTGTTCTGATATGTGGTGGCGTACAATGTACCTCCTCTAGTTTGTTTTTCTTTCTTTCTTTCTTTCTTTCTTTTGACTGGCATGAAATGTTGGTGGAAAGGGACAAGAAGAGAGTGTACGGCTCATCTTTACCTAACTGACAAACACAAAAGTATGTTTCTACCTGAACCTATGGCACAAATTCTAAACGGAGTCTACTTGCAATAAATACACACACAATGGAATTTCAAACATTTTCGTGCATTGTTTGATTTGGTGGTTAATAGTGTGTGTGTGTGTGTGTGTGTGTGTGTGTGTGTGTGTGTGTGTGTGTGTGTGTGTGTGTGTGTGTTATTTCTAGTTTCAATGCGCTTTTTGATATCCAGTTTTGGATGAATGGAAGCGATGTGTTGTTTCTTAGTTTGCAGTGGGAGCTGACTGCAGGTGAACTCTTATATTCCACACTGCAGTAAGTGTTTTATTTTCGAACTGCCACCTTCCACCTTGAGTCGCTTCTACCCTCATTGTATTTGCCGTTAGCAGCTGACATAGGAAGTAGGGGTGACTGAGTCGATTCTGAACCTTTCCTGCATATGCTCATCAACATCATCAAGTGCCCTGCCACATGGCGTTGGTGATCATGGCCCTCCATATGTACCTGTCCCTTGTTGCCGCATGCACATCTTCCAACCTCTCTGTCCTCAGCCACACTGCAAGTCCGTCCAATATTTTCCCCTGGGTCTACCTGGTGTTCTCTTTCCCTCCAGCTTTCTTGTTGTGACCAGGTGTTCTAATTCCCCTTTCCTCATAAAATGGCCTATAAATATTGCCTGTATTTTCCTAATCTTCCTTATGAATGATATTCTTGTGTCTGCCTCCATCAAGACTGTCTCGTTTGTTTTCTTTGCTGTCCATGGAATCTCAACATTCTTCTTAGAAACCACATCTCGGCTGCCTCAATCTTGTTCAGGCTTTGTTTGTTGACTGTCCACGCCTCAAACCGTATAACATTATTGGTTCTATATAGCATTCAAGAACTCACTTCCTGATGTTAATTGATAGGCATTTGTTGACTAGAATGCTGTCACCTTATTGAATGCTATTTTGGCTTGGCATATGCTACAAGCTGTAACTTCCTCAATATTGTGATTCCTACTTTGTTAAAATCTTATCCAACAGTCTTTGGGAAATTATTAAAGAGAAAAAGATTTTAAGAGAAACAGATTTTAAGAGAAAAAGATTGAAAATGTCAGTTTTCTAAAACCAATTACCCCTTCAATTTCTGCAATAGACCCGTCGAACCACACGAAAGGCACCCCGTTACATGTAGAATAGGTCTTGGTTACGTTACCATGGGAACTTTTCCGCTGAAATTGTGATTCGGGTTTCCTCCTTTTTTCTCAAAGCAGAAAAAGAGAGAAAGTAAACATCTGGATTTGAAACGGTTTCACCATTAGAAAGAGCTTAGCCATTAGATTTACATTTTACAATAAACTAAACCAAATCTTGTAACAAGCGACTCATCCCGTGGTAACAAAACCATATTTGATTTTATCAAGATTTTGCGCTATATAAATATTGTAATTATTATTATTATTTATATTTTTAGCCTATGATACTTTTATTTGATTTCTACGTATGTCACAGAAAAATTTCTTTTCTTTAGAGACAAGATAATTTTTAATTTTATTATACTACGGCTGACAAGAGACTCAAGGCATTTCTCGCGTCAAACTGAACCGTGTATGTTGTTTTGTTGTATCTTGTTTTGTCATACACACACACACACACACACACACACACACACACACACACACACACACACACACACGCACACACACACCACACACTAAAACCATGACAAGTACAAAAATATTGATTTACCCTTAGTTTTGTGTGTATCCTGGTACATCAACATCCCAAAAGTTACAGCTTGATTTAAATGATGATTTCACTGTAGGTTTAAATGTAATTATTTCTTACAGAAACAAATTTATGCATACTGATTACTTTTCTTGTTTGTCCATTTTCTCTTTTTCAGTCTCCTTAAAAAAATGCACCGCTGAAATTCACCTTAAACTATATTCCTCTTGATTATCATTTTGGGATAAAATCAGACCGACGACATAAACGTAGAATGCGACAAAAATATATGAGTAATATAACAACGACTTTTTCTACGCCGTCTTACTTTCAAAACTGTATAGCCTCTTGCCTTTTTATACCACCGTATGAAAAGCAGTGTTGTCCACTTTATAACCTAGCACTTCCTGTGGCGACTACTTACAGTAACGACTAGCGTAGTCAAAAGCGACAATACTCTTAAATCTATCTCACGTAGGTTGCGGTAAGAATATGCACATCGTAAGACACAAACAGAAAAATCGGTATGGCAGAGATTTTTATAAACACTTTTATAGCGTGACACTTGTCTCACTCGTCCAATAATAAAGCATACCATGCTGTGATTTTATTTAAACCTTTTGTCCATTGTAGTTCTCTTTGCTCCGTCTTGCGTTCGTTTTTGGGGCTTGTGTTTGTTTGCTAGTTTGCTTATTTGCCGGTGTGTTTTGCCGAAATTACGATCTAAAGCAGGTTGTTGTTGTTGTTTTTTTCACCTGCATCTGCCGTTCCAACATTTCTCATATTTTCCTTTTGGGATCTCCCATCCACCCATCCCTAAAATGTGGGAATAACAGTATCATTTTTGACATTGTCAATGTTTTGATCTCATTTTATCTCTGGATTTGGACAAGTTTTGAAAGGATTATATTTGTTCACTCTTTTATAGCCTACCTACTTTTCTGCAAATTCCTGGGTGTGGACAGATATCAATACAACGATGTTTTATAATTGTGTCTGTGTGTGTGTGTGTACATATGTGTGTGTGTGTGTGTGTGTGCGCGCGCGCGCGCGCGTGAGTGCGTGTATAGATATATGTGTGTGCATTGTGCGCGCATGCGCGCACACCGGCGTGCTTACGTACTTGTAGATACGTAAGTATGTCCTTGCGTATGGCCTTGTGTGTGCACTTGCGTATATTATTTTGCTCCTAGTGTATTCTTGCGAATAGTGGTTCTTATACGTACTTTCATTTTGCGTTTTGTTATTGTTATTCTTGGTGAACTGATTGTGCTATTCCATATTGCGGGGAAAGGAAAATGTAATTTTGAGTGTGTGTTTGTTATATGTATGCGTTTCTGAGTGTATGTGCAGGTTGGTAAAAACATTCATGCATACATGCAATAATGTACGCATGTTCATTGTGCGTTTGTGTGTTTTTTGTGAACGTATTTTTTGTTTTTAGTTTGTGTGTTTTTGTGAATATATTTTTTGTTTTTATTTAAATATTTTTTACTCATCCTAGTTCACTTTAAGATGAGTACATATCAACAAACTATGTGGGAAAGAGCACGATACAAATTCATAATATTCAAAAAGGTAATGTTGACATTATCATTGTTTTGTTATTTTTGTTTAAAGCCCAGCCGACTGCCGTTTCAAATCATACAATACTTCAACAAAAATGCACTTAATACATGTACCCAGTTGTCAATCCTAAGAGAAAGTGCGTAAGACTTTATTGAACACGTACAGGTGAATGGACCAGCAAGGCAGAAAACGATAGGAAGAAATGACAGAAACGAATAAGGCAAAAACAAACGGAGTGACAGAAAAGAGGAAATTTCTAGCACAGAATTTCTAGAAGGTGGGGATACTATTTATACTGAAAGAGCCCCCGGCATCCCCATGGAGAATAATGTTGACACATAAACAACAAGTAACATACAGAAACATATTGAACATTATTTGAAACTGTGGTAGATTCATTGTGAACTGAGATTAAATGCACGTCATGAAGATAAATCTGTTCTCCGTTGAATGCATATATTTAATATCATTGCAACTGCTTAACACTGTTATAGATTAGGCCCATCGTAATTGTTGACTACTCTTATTATTATACAGAATTTCGTAATAACACGATACTGAGTAATGTGTAACGACCATGCTTTCGGCATGGATTGTTTAAGCTAGAGACATTAAAATTATCATTAATTATTATTCTTAATATCATCGTCCAGATCGGCACGACTTCAGCGGAGAGAGAGAGAGTGAGTGAGTGAGTGAGAGAGAGAGAGAGAGAGAGACAGACAGACAGACAGACAGACATAGACAGAGACAGAGACAGAGACACAGAGAAACAGAGAAACAGAGAGTGTGTATATATATATGTGTGTGCGTGCGTGCGTGCGTGCGTGTGTGTGTGTGTGCATGCGTGCGTGAGTGTGTGTGTGTGTGTGTGTGTGTGTGTGTGTGTGTGTGTGTGTGTGTGTGTGTGTGTGTGTGTGTGTGTGTGTGTGTGTGTGTGTGAATGAGATAAACTGTATCAGCGAACATTTCAATTTCTGTCGTTTGTAGGTGGATATCAACATTCAACCAGAACCCAGAAAAGAGTGCCTCTACAAGTCACGTGTGCATAGTTTTCAATATGGAGATCAGGGCCCAGGTGTACAACACGTTTCGACCTCCTAGAGACATTCTAAATAGGAAAACTGCTTTTGCGAGAACACATGTAAAACTGAAATGATTTAAATATCTCGGACTGCTTCTAGCATAGCTGATCGAAAGGTGTTGTGCACCCAAGCGTTAGAAAATCATCCAAGAAGTAGGCCCTAAGTGGTGCAATGTCCATGTACTGATTTTGAAAATAGTTGTTACAATACGTTTTGATTAAAAGGAAGCTGCATGTCAGTGGTTCAATCTGAAGGTCAGAATTACAGAAAAGTGGAAACATGTGCCATGAAAGGACACTAACACTTTTTTCAGTGAAACAAACTCTCTACCTCACTCGCTCACCAACACACGCACACACATACACACACATACACACACACACACACAAACACAAACACACACAGGCATACACACACAAACACACACACACACACAGGCATACACACATACACACACACGCATACACACACACACACACACACACAACACACACACACACACACACCAACACAGAGGGATACACTAAACATTTTCATATTTTCACGTACATCAGACAGGAATATCATTTTCTAGAAAAAAAAAAGTGGGATGTGTGTGTGCGTGAGGGGGGGGGGGTGCGATGGAGTGTAAAAATAAAAGGGTAATGAAATTTAGACCCCCATTTACAGAACAGAAACCACCCGTATCTTCCTTGCTTGAAATTGCTTGAAAAGAAAGGAAGGAAGAATGAAATAACTGTTTTATTGGCTTTATTTCCTTTCCTTTCTATGTCGCAGACCAGACATTTACTTCTGTCTTTGAAGTCTTTGACTTTAAAAATCTAATCTTACTGTGCTGAAGTCTATCCACCCACCCATCACAGTTTTCTACAGCTGTTAATTAAAATGCAACCTCCAGCAGTAATTTCTTTTGTAATGATAATATTGCATGATAGTATATAATAGTAATAATAGTATTAAAAGTTATGATGATGATGACGACGATTATTGTTATATTATTATTATTATTATTATATTATCATTATCATTAGCATCATCATCATCATCATCATCATTCTAGAGCACTCAACTTAAAATTAGGCCCCAAGAAGCTTTTCTAAACATCAAATTAGAGTAAGGACTACACTAAACAATTCTCTTCATTGAAACAAGCTGACTTTGTCCCTCACTCTCTCACTCATCACATACACACGCGCTGGCATGCACGAACGCACGCAAATACAAACACAAGGATACACTGTACATTTCCATACATTCATGTCCAGCAGATAGGAATATTAACTTCTGACATACTGTGTTTACATCACACATACGCGTGCGTGCACACACACACACACATACACACACACACACACACACACACACACACACACACACACACACACACAACACACACACACACACACACACACACACACACACACACACACACACACACATGAATGCACGCGCACAGAAACACTATTAATTAATATTTATGTATGAAACATAAAATTCTGAAATGAATTACATCGAAAATTATTCAACTGGAAAATTACCTGTATTTAAAAATAAATGTTGGGCTGACTTGAACCAGTCTGATGATAAGCAATTAACATCGATCTAAATCAGTACTGACACAAATCTTTTTTTTACTCTTCAAGTCAGTTTATGAAAATTTAGTTGGTTGGTTAGTTAGTTTAGTTAGTTAGTTAGTTAGTTAGTTAGTTAGTTAGTTAGTTAGTTGTTTATCTATTGTTTATTGTTCATTTTGCTTTCTTTATTTTCAACCTACCATTAATTGGTTAGCTCCCCAACCAAGTTAGTAGGTGTCTCAGCAATTTTTTTCTAATAGTAAGACTACACATTACTGGTCTTTTGAAATCAAGACAATAAAAAACAAAAGACACTCATCTCCTCCCTCTCTCTCACGTGTATGTGTTTAGTATTCTTTTGTTACTTGTTATCCAAGTGGTCACGTCTAGCTTATCGACAGCTCTGATTTCTCAAACAGTCGTCGACACAATGTGGTAAAGACACGACAGACGGAAGCCTGTTGTAGCGGCCAGAAAGTAAGTACTGAGGTAGAAAGTTGGAGTAGTTGGTAGCCAGGAGTGCAGTTAGGACCGAGAGACAGACACACTAATTGCAATTGGCCCATACTGGTCGGAAGCTAGCACGCATCGCAGCACGCGCAAACTTGGAAACCGTCAGTTGAAAACTCAATTACTTCGTCTCGCCTTGAAATATTATCGGACCTCGTGTTTTATCAGTACGACTGTCGAGAAGATATATAGTGATTTAAAAAATGAAACTAATATAAAAAAAAAAGACAAAAACGAGACAAAGAAAACACGAAGCAGGCTCTGTTCACGTACAAAGAACATCAAACTGCTTTTTTTTTTATATATATTAAACTGTTTCTGTAAACTACGCGCACATGAAAAACGAATAAATGACTGAATAAATGAAAATTAACATAACAAGAAAAGAATTGCAAAATCACGTTCGTGTGCCAATACGACATATAATTTAAGTACCATTCGTTTTACAAAAAAATCTTATGAAGGAAATAAACTAAACTTTCCAAGGCCTACAGAACATTCAAAATGGCGCCCAGAGAGAGACTATCATTATGCTTAAACAACACTGAAATGCATGCAAAAACAGCGCGTTAGTATGTGCCTTAATTTGCTAAAATTGTTTTGATTTTATCTCTACTTACCAGTTTTCATCGCCCAAATGATTTTTGCATGATATATCCGTTCTTTTTGGCTTAATCGGCTGCAGACTGTTCTTGCTGCTCTCTTTCGCTGGCAGGTTTCTAGCGAAATCCTCATGAATATCCTAAATTCATCGTCCAACCACAGCTTAGGATTGTGACACGCACTAAGGTCAGGCAAGATGGCCGACCAACCGTCGCCCGTTGTCCTAGCCATTAGACGTGCCAAGCAAGACGTTGACGGGACAGCCACCGCTTACTCTGTAGGCCTGAAGAAATTACCTGTATGCATAATATGCATGGCGACGACAAATCCGTGTTGTTGTCATTTTCCTTTTCTTCCAATCTGTTTTCGCAAGCAGCAATATCAGTGTTTAAAGTCCAATGTGTGTGTGTGTGTGTGTGTGTGTGTGTGTGTGTGTGTGTGTGTGTGTGTATGCGCGCGCGCGCTCGTGCGCGTGCACATACATGTCTGTATGCACGCAATACATTGTTTTTGTTGGTGGTGGTGGTGTTTTTATGTAACATAAATGAAAATAGTCAAATGCACAGTTCAAATGTAGTTCCAGTTGACGATAGTGTGAAATCTGTGGTCTCAGCGTGAGTAAATAAATGTTTGTTAAATTAATGGGGGCAGTGACTACATACTTTCAAAGGTCAGAAACAGTAAGAACATGAATAAATCAATACAAAAATAAACAAATCAATAAGATCATATAAGTAAACCAGGTCCGGTGTAAGAGGAGACTGGCTGACTGTCAGTGAAGGGCTGGACACACAGTCCAGCAGTGGCCACAAGGTGTAGAGACAATCAGATAACTACAGGCGACAAGTAAGAAAGTAGGTTAGGCTTCTGCCGTCCTGGGTTGTTGAACAACTGCCATGGTTTGAAGCACGCATTGGGGTGTGCGCACAATTCGTCCTTGTTATATTTAATGCGCGTAATGTTCGCGCACGCGTCTATGTGCATACGTGCGTTCGTAGACGTGTGTGCATCAGTGTGTGAGTGAGTGTGCATCAATGTATATGAGAGAGCGATAACAAGTGAGTTTGGGATTTTAAACGGAATCAGCGGAAACCAGTTAAATGACGATAAAGAGAAAGAAGTAATGGGATTGAGCACAGTATGACGGTGAACTACAGACTCAGTGAGTCCGCTGAAATCATTGAGTAATCAAGGATACTGTTAGGGTTCAGGAACGTCAATATAAGAAACAACAATCTCTTTTTGGTGGTAGGTGACAGTTCACGTTTTGACACAGTCCTCTACAGTCCCTCTCATCGACAGCTAATCACTACTCCCCACCCTCCTAAAAAAAAAAAATAAATAAAACCAGAGAGAGAGAGAGAAGTAGCAACGTTTCATTATATCAAAAAGAAAAAATGGTTACAGCAGGAAACACGAGGGTTAAGCCATACAAACAATTCCTCCTTTTGATATAACAGACAGCAGTCATACCGGAGCCAAGTTTACACATTGACTTCATTATTTCAACGCAAGATATTTGTTAAAAGTACGAGACAAATAAGTACTTGGATTTTTTTTTATTGATAGCATTTTATTTTAAATCAGATATGATCTTTGCCCGTCATGACTTCGAGATTCAGTTTGGCTGAATTTGTAACGGCAAAAGATAAACAAATGAAAGAAACACAAATAGCACATTGTACCCCTTTACAGCAAAACGAAACTTCACTTTCGTATATGCTGTGTCATCGTGAATCAGATGAATGGGTCATGCCCGTGCTTCCTTTTCATCTGATGCCTTGCTCTGTATTTTGTATGAGGATCAGTGTTGCTCCCAGGAACCACAGACTGATTAGCTTTGTTGGTTACGGCCATACTATGATCCCAGCAACTAATTGGTCATAAGTATTCGCAGCTACACACTATAATGGATCTTTCCACCAATCTGGGTAAACTTTTATCCATAAAATTGCTGCATTACCATTGTTGCTAATTTACCGATTTGGTTGGAAACAACAAGCATAATCGGGTCGAAATAATTCAACAACCGACCCTTTCATGTCATAATCATCATCATCATTCTTCTTCTTCTTCTTATTATTATTATTATATTGTTGTTGTCATCGTTACCATCACCATCATCATCATCAGTAGTCAGTAGTAGTAGTAATAGCAGAGACAGTAGTGGTTGTAGCAGTAGCAGTATAAGAACATGGAATTACACCAGTTGAAAAATGCATATCACTCAAGGTCATTTTTACTACCATCTGATCAAAGAAACCATTTCACAAAGTCTGAACGTATTATAGGCCATTAGTTTACTTACCTTTATTGTCTTTGCTGTTGACAGCCCATGTTGTTGGCCCCAGCAGATGATGTCATTGTTTCTCCCAGTTTCTGTTGTCAGTGAGGGGGAATTGCGTATTGCTGTATCTCTCCACTTTACAATGCAATTTTGAACACAGTTCTCGACGAGATTGGCCATTTATCCTACAGCTTTTTGCAGTGCGTGACAAGAACTTGAGGGCAGCTGACAGAAGTTGAGACGGGCTGTCTGCAGGGAAGAGAACTTCTGTGTTGATCAAGTCTCGCGCCCAACGTCTTTCAAAATGGCCGCCCAAGGATTAGAGAGCTCGAGGCTTGCTCTCCCAGCAAACACGGAACACCAAGGATAGTTCGTGTGCGCACGAAGAAACTGTACGCGCACCATAATCTTCCCGCACTTGTAATTAGTTTTATTTCAGTTGTCTGGCTTGAAACAAGTCAGCGCTGTGAAAAAAGACCAATATGTGAGTAATGAGAGAGGAAGTGTTGTAGTAGACTAGAGCCGAACGGAAGCCGGGAAGGAGGGGGGGATCTAAAGGTATTTGCCGTTTCCCCCCTCCCTTTGCTACCTTCGTTCCGACATTGAAGCAGCGAAGGCACTAATTACCTCCCGTCCCCGTCCTTGGCAGTCCGGGTAAGCCGGGGATCAGGGCAGCTTCGGGGCAACGGATGTGTCGACAAATCCCCCTCCACGTCACACTTACTCTCCACAATTAGTTCTCAAGACAGAAGGGAAAGGCCAAACCAGGTGGACAGACTGAATCGTAAAGCATTCTTTAAAACAAAAGAAAAGAAAACATGCGCAGATACGAAGTAAATAACACAGAGCGAAGATGAAACGGCCATCAAGAAGTCCACTTGGTTTCCTGATCGAGCGTAGAGAAGCAGAGCAATTGCAATCAGTACGTCTCTGTTTGCCTTTCCACTCCTGGGGGCACAAATACATACCTCGCTAGGTCTGTGGGGCGTACGCCACAATCAGATTGTGGCCACACTACTGACAGCTTAACATTACTTCGCTGCCCGCCACTTTCAAGTCCACATTTTCAGCAATGAATGAATAACTTAAAGTCATCCCTTTTCTCGATCTCCTTTTATTTAATAAACACAGGGAGATTGTTTCACATTGATTGGACAGAGTTGGGGGTATGTATATCTGTGTGTTGGTCTGTCTGAGTGTCAGTGATACAAAATGTGTTAGCAAGATTTTCATTACGAAATTTGGATCAAAGCTGTTGGCGTTGAGGAGTGGCGAATGTGTAAGCTTGGAAGTTAAGTGCCAAAGTGCAAAGAACTATATCTATCAAACCTTACATCCTTATCCGTTTAAACATGTTATCCAATGGTTGACCAAAAATGTGGCTAAAATCGGCATTTTCATGAGAAAATGCGTGAACAGTTTATCAAGACGTTTTGACATCATTTTCACTGTTGTGACAGTCCACTGTTGTCCTCGCCTCACGTCAACTTTGATTTCATCTTATACTTTTCCAAGGTCACAATGATCTCAGAAGCACAAAATCTGGATGTTTTGTAATAAGTTTTGTACGAAACGGAAAACCATTGGAATGGTTGGAGCATCCTTTATGTTTGTTCGGCTGTTTCTTCTTTTTTTTTTAAAGCTGTAGATGGACCAAATAACAGTTTATGATTTTGAATACCCGCTTTAGATGAATGTTTGCACTCCATACACATAGACACATGTATATATTATATATATTATATTATATTATATTATATTATATTATATTATATTATATTATTATATTATATTATATTATATTATATTATATTATATTATATTATATTATATTATATTATATTATATTATATTATATTATATTATATTATATTATATTATATTATATTATATTATATTATATTATATTATATTATATTATATTATATTATATTATATTATATTATATTATTTATATTATATTATTACATTATATTATGTTATATCATATCATATTATATTATGTTAAATTATATTATATCATATCATTTATATCATATGATTAGTTCTCGAGTGTTACGTAGAACCAGTACTGTTGTACGGTTGTGAGGCATGGAGAGTCAACACGGAAAGTCAGAACAAGATTGAGGCAACTGAAATGTGGTTTCTAAGAAGAATGTTGAGAGTTCTACGGACAGCACAGAAAACAAACGAGACATGAAGGAGGCAGACGAAAGAAGAACATTAATGAAGAACATTAGGACAAGACAAGCAACATTCATGACATTTTATGAGGCAAGGGAAATTAGAACACCTAGTCACAACAGGAAATATGATATGATATTAGATCTATGTGATATTACATTATATGATATATTATATGATATTATATGATATTATATGATATTCTATTATATTCTATTATATCATATTACATTATATTATATTATATCATATCATATCATATCATATCATATCATATAATATTATATTATATATATATTATATTATATTATATTATATTATATTATATTATATTATATTATATTATATTATATTATATTATATTATATTATATTATATTATATTATATTATATTATATTATATTATATTATATTATATTGCATTGCATTGTATCGTTTTCGTATCGTATCGTATCGTATCGTATCGTATCGTATCGTATCGTATCATATATAGAGAGAGGAAATTACTACTTTTGTTGATGTTGAGGAAACCACTTCGACCTCTGGATATCTACTATATTCATCGATAGCAACCATGACATAGTCACCAGATGAAAACAGACCAGGAAAATCAAGAACCAACTCAGACCATGGTTCAGAGGATAGCGGGGTAGGGCATAAATGTTCAGGTCTGATAGGGCCAGGATATGAAGCGTGACATGGGATGCATGCTTTTACAGTCTTTTCTACATGTCTGTCAATGCCAGGAAACCAAACCCTCTATCTGATAAACTGCTTGGTTTTGACTATTCCCTAATGTGTATGATGCGCACTGGCAACAACTGTGTGTGTGTGTGTGTGTGTGTGTGTGTGTGTGTGTGTGTGTGTGTGTGTGTGTGTGTGTGTGTGTGTGTGTGTGTGTGTGTGTGTGTGTGTGTGTGTATGTGTGTGTGTTTGCCAGGTCAGGGTTTCCCTGCTACTGGTAAAATGTAGCCCAGTACAACCTGCCGCACTGGGTGGATGGGGCTCATAGCCTTGGATGGCAGCTCATCAAGGAGAAAGAAAAGTCCAACCCCAAACCTTTGCTCCCTTGCGACATATCTGGTCACGGGAAAGGCTTCGGGAGTAAACTCCGAGGAAAACTCCGGAGCTGGAGTCCCTAAGGCGGTCCGCTGCTGTTCTCACCCACGTTCCGGCAACTCCTGCGATACTGTTGGTGCCAGACTGTACCGGCCGCCACCGTTCCTTAGGTCTCATCAACAGTGTGGAAAGCGGGAACCTGCTGCATGGGCAACGTCACTGCAGCTTTGCCTTATGGTGTCGAAACGGGAAGCAGCAGTCTACCGGTTATAAGCTACAGCTCAATTGGCGTAGTACATGTATAGTGCCAGGAGCTGCTTCCGACAGTGGGAGAGATTCTCAGATCTCACTGGACAGCTACCATCCGTTAGGAACCTTTGGGGGGAAACCTCCTGGAACAACGACTGGTTTGAAGCCAAGTCCAGTGAGATGACCCCCATTATTGAAGCAAAGCGTGCTGCCCTTGCTGAATACAAGCGCTCACCAAGAGAGAAATTCCTGCAAACGTTCAGAGCTGCCAGGAGCAAAGTGCAGCAGATGACAAGAAGTTGTGCCAGCGCCAACGAATCTTGAATATATCCATATTGCAGCTGCTACAGGCAACATAAGAGGTATGCCGATGGCATCAAGAAAGCTCTTGGTCCATCACAGAGCAGAACAGCCCCCCCCCCCCACCCCCCTTCAGATCCACTTGTGGGGAGGTGATCACCGACAAAGGCAAACAGATTAAAAGATAGTTGGAACACTACTTACAGCTTTACTCCAGGGAGAAATTCGTTGCCACCTCAGCCCTCAATGCCATCGAACCTCTGCCCATCATGGAGGAGCTAGATGCTAAACTAACACGAGAAGAATTCCGCTGGGTAATTAGTCGCTTGGCCATGGGAAAGCACCTGGTAATGATGGTATCTCCCAAGACATCATCAGGCATTGCAGGAACACCCTCTTGAAGCCTCTACATGATACCCTCTGTCTGTCTTAGAAGCAGTACCACAAAGCATGAGAGATGCCAAGATTGTCACCCTCTATAAGAACAAGGGAGACAAAAGTGACTGCTACAACTATAGGGGCATTTCCCTATGAACATCGTAGGTAAACTGTGCACCCGAGTCGTGTTGGCGCGTCTCCAACAGCTAGCTGAGAGTATCTTCCCTGAATCCCAGAGCGGCTTCCGTTCAGAATGCTCCACGGTGGACATGATTTTTTTCCGTTCGTCAACTACAGGAGAAATGCATTGAACAGCAGAGAACAGCAAGCGCCCCTCTACATCGCCTTCATCGACCTCACCAAGGCCTTTGATCTGGTCAGTAGGGATGGACTGTTCAACATTCTCCTGAAAATAGGATGTCCCCCAAAGCTGCACAGCCTGATCAGATCATTCCACAACGATATGAAGGCAACCATCCATTATGGGAGCAGCATGTCCAAAACCTTTGACATCAAAAGCGGCATCAAACAAGGCTGTGTCCTTGCTCCCACCCTGTTCGGCATCTTGTTCTCCATACTCCTGAAGCATGCTTTTGGGACTGCAATGGAAAGAGTGTACCTATGCAGCAGATCCGACGGGCGGCTCTTCAACCTCGCAAGACTGAAAGCAAAGACGAAGGTGCGCGAGGCCATTATGAGAGACCTGCACTTTGCCTATGATGCTATTGTTACCTTACACAATGAGCAGCAACTTCAATGCCTCATAGACAGATCTTTGCAAGCCTGTTAAGACTTTGGTCTGAACATCAGCCTGAAAAAGACGAACGTGCTGCGCCAAGACGTTGACACTCCACCTGTTATCATCATCGACAACTACGAATTAGATCTTGTTCACCAGTTCACATACCTTGGGTCCATCATCAGCAACAATCTGTCCCTCGATGTCGAGATCAACAAACGCATCGGCAAAGCTGCAGCAACCTCAGGCCGACTTACTGCTCGCTTCTGGGAGAACTCAAAGCTGACAACTCCGACTGAGATGGCAGTGTACAACGCATGCATCATCAGCGCTCTACTGTATGGCACTGAAACATGGGCAACATATGCCAAATAAGAGCAAAAGCCGAACTTGCGCTGCCTTCGCGGCGTCCTGGGCATCGAGTGGAGCGACAAAATAATAAACGCCAAGGTCCTAGCATGCGCTGGTCTCCCCACCATGCACACACTGTTGGACAACGCAGGGTGCGCTGCTTGGCCATGTGTGCCAGATTGAAGATGGACGTATCCCATAGAATATGGTGAACTAGTCTCCAGCAAGAGATCTGTTGGCCGCTTCCAACTACGATACAAAGACGTCTGCAAGCGAGATATCAACACAGAGAGCTGGGAAGACAAAGCAGCCGATCGCAGCAGATGGCGCAGTGGAAAGAGTGTACCTCAGGATGGGGGAAAAGAAGATCCAGACTTTATCTGAGGAAAAGAGAGCAAGGCGGAAAGCGAGCCTTATCTGAGGAAAAGAGAGCAAGGCGGAAAGCGAGCTCTTGTGAAGGCAATCCCTTGGCCAGCATCCGCACGTGCATCGAACGTCGCAGAGACTGCCTTTCCGGCCATCAGCTTTACCAGCCACAGCCGACGCTGCTCCAGAGGCATCAACCCCACTTAACACTAGACGTTTAAGACAAAATAGAATAAAAACATACATATTTTAATCTTATTTTTAATCCTATTGTTATGGTTACGTAAACACAAAGCGCACATAACCACAATATACAATGTCCAGAGCATGCTGAACTGATACATAGAACCATTAGAGGAATATCTATAAACGATCGGAACATCACAGTAACAGACTATGCACACATACACGCACGTTCACGTACATATTACATGTGACGTAAACACAAGTTCTTTTTTCTGTCTGATTTGTTTATTTGTCTGTTGAACGTAACATATTTGTGCGCGATCCGTTTTGGTTTGTTTGTTTTTTCTCACAAACATATTCTGTTTTAATCAGAGGCTCACCATAGTAGGTAGAAATGATTACCTACAGAAAAGTATAAAAGATGCGGTAAATAAAAGGCAGAGATGAAAGTGGATCACAAGCACGTTCACAAGAATGAGAGAGAGCAAGAGAGAGTGAGAGAATCTAAGTTCATAATATTTTGAGCCCAGCCGACCTCTAAAGCCTTATCAGGGAGAACGCCACGTTAAAAACAATTCCAAGGTTGATTTTAAACGATCAAAACCCAAACGGGCGATCAATTTTTCATGTGTAAAATGCATTTTAAAATCTTTCCCTGAGGATGAAATCTAAGATCTCTCGCAGAACTAGAAATTGACGTCTGGAGGAGCACCTGCAAAGAGATTCTTTAGAGGAGTCTGTGTAGTATAGTGCTTACGTCTCGCCTCGGACAAGTCTAAGCGTTCAGTAGGGCGTTTGATGCCGAGTGGCTCATCACACGGTGCACCTTCTTCATTATCTAGAGGGTATGAAGGAGAGTGGAATGGGTTATCCATGTATAACCCGCATAACGCTGTCTCTATCGCACAGTTCAACAAAGGAAATGGGAGAAACTGTTTAAGGTTGCGGTGGATGTGGGAAAAAGTTTGTTGTTTGTCTGGTTGTTCCAGTTCTCCTGCCAGAGGTTTTTCACTTAAATTTGTACTCTTGGTTTCAGATCTGTGTAAGGGATATGAAGGATTTGATATCGTTCAGGTAGTCAGCTATTTCATTCCCTCGAATACCGACGTGGCCCTATATATTGATGTGGTGCAGTCTTTAATTATTGGCACTTTAGTCCATGTGAGCTACGACTCGAAAAACGTTCAGAGCTTCCTGGCATGGGGTTTTAAAATGTTGGATATATCTAAGGAAATTTATCTTTTGGTCAAAAATGACTCCCACAGATTTAGCCTCTTTTACAGATGGAATGACTGGCTTTCCCAGACGGATTTCAGGATCAGCATAAATTTGTGGAAGGTTATGGAAGTGGATACACTGTTAGCAGGGAACACCCAAAGGTGCTGGATGGGACCCAGAGCGCCAATTCCTCGCCACTCTCCGGACTAATACCTCCCAATTTCCCGATGGCACACGGTAGCCATTTCACAAAGCAAAGCGGGGACTGTCCGTTGCCGCATGACCCATTCGGACCAGGTCGTCAGTTATCTTATTTACAAACCAAATGGGAAAGTGGGGAGATGAAAACCCCGGATATAGCCACGCCATGCGCACTAACCAGGCCCAACCCAGCCACAGGACGAAGAGAGAATGGAAGAGCCCTCTCTTGCCTCACTCTGGCGTTCATGTCTAACTGGGCAGCCCGACCAGCCGCCAGCTCGCCCAGCTGGTAGTTTTTCTCTTTTACTATTGTCTTGACAATTATCAGTCGGAAGCTCTAACGCTGCTTTTCCACAAGCACAGGTCTGCAAACGGGTGCAAAAAGTGGCCAGGCATGGTACTCTAAATCCCAAGTTCGTCGTTTATCTGAGCCACCGAAAGGTCTTTCCAGGTAGTCATCAGACCTGATTCCCTGAAGTCAGCGTCTAAACCACAAGTCAAAGTTAGCAAACACCCGAACAAATTTAACCCCTTTTACAGCTGAAATTATAGACTTTCCCGGACGGATTTCAGGGTCAGCATTTCCCCGTGGAGATGCCGGGGACTCTTTCAGTATAAATAGTATCCCCACCTTCTGGAAATTCTGTGTTAGAAATTTCCTCTTTTCTGTCACTCTCTCTCTCTCTCTCTCTCTCTCTCTCTCTCTCTCTCTCTCTCTCTCTCTCTCTTTCTCTCTCTCTTTCTTCCGCTTTTGCTTTCTGTCATTTCTTCCTATCATTTTCTGCCTTGCTGTATGTGTTCGATAAAGTCTTACGTACTTTTTCTTACGGTTGAAGATAGGGTATATGTATCAAATGCATTATTGGCTCTAGGGAGGTGATATATGTGGAAGCAATGTTAGGCAATTTAGGCCCGTTTTGATATATGTTTTGGTGTCGTTAGGTATGCTTAAATTTGTATTCTGGTGTTGTTGTTTTTTAAATCCCCTGTGCATGTCCTTAGATTATGTTCGCAAATGCATTGATATGTGTACTTAATTTTCTTTTCTTTTTCTTTTTTTTTCCTGTTGAAGTTTTGTATATTTTGAAACGGTTATAGCCTTGATATGGCTCTACGCAGTCGGCTGGGCTTTGAACAACAAGACAATAACAATAACAATAAGGGTTAGCATAGATTTGTCAGAGGAAAGGGAAGTGGATACACTGTGTTTTGATTGCGAAAAAAAAGAAAGCCGTTTGTCTGTGCTCATTGTTGGATCTTATCTACGCAAAGCTGTAGCCGGTGTTGAACACATGCATAGATGCTTCCAGTTGCACATATGCAAACTGTCCACAAACAGTGAAAAATTAGAATTCGAATGTACTGAATTGATTTTAATGCTGAACAGAGCAGGATAAAATTCCCCTGTGGTATACCAGAGACAGACAGACAGACAGAGACAGAGACAGACAGACAAACAGGCAGATTGACAGAGAGAGAGAGACAGACAGACAGACAGACAGACAGAGACAGACAGAGACAGAGACAGAGAGACAGAGAGAGACAGTCCTGAGAATGTTTTAATGTATAGTGCCCTTGTGCCATGATACATATAATGGCGGGATGAGGAGGGGGAGGGGGAGGCGGTTAGTATTGGGGCGAAGTGGGGTTTTACACACATTTCATACTAACTCTACGTTGAGCGGACACATTAAAAATGAACATAGATTTATTCACGGAACAGCAAGAAAATACATCAATCGTATGAAATGGATCACATGATCTCGTGCATAATCTTGAAACTATACAACAACCTGAAGCTGATAAATAGTGCAACAAAAAGTATCCATGATATAATCTGAGGCTGACACACAGTTCGCCATTACAAAACGTCAGCAATTTCTAAAAATAATTATTTTCCTGTACCTTTCAAGTTTGATGATTTTTTTCGTCTAGTAATGGCATGGAAATCGAATGTGGATGCATTACATCCAAGATGAGTATTTGCTAATTTTAAATGATATATGTATTCGTACCCTAGCTGATTCTTTTAAGAATTTCAGTTCAAGATCCATGTTTAAAGGACTCTGAAACAGGAAATGATGTTTGTTTTAAACTGGCGTTTTGCAAAACGAACATGCCTTTTTCTTGTTTGAATCACTTTAGTGATGCACATTATTACAAATGGGGTGTACATGAAATCTTGCCTGAGTAATCGCAACTTTAATACAGTATATTCTAAAGCCAAAATTTATTTTTCTGTTTCAAAAATAGCATAAATGATTTGTAAGTCTCGTGCCTATCACGATTTCTGACGGTGCCAGAATGGTTTAAATGATTTGTAGGTCTCGTACCTGTCACGATCTCAGACGGTGCCAGACCATTCTTGAATAAACAAATCCACCAGCTTAAGTTTGGATGTATTTAAGAACACTTTTTTCATCTCCCACATCTTGCTTTTACCATGCAATGTTGAATCCAGTCTCACACAATATTTCTCGTATTTCAGATGCCGAACAATCTCTTCCCACTTATATGGCAGTCTTTCCTCATCCATTTGTACGAGTTTGAACCGGTGTCTTACGCATGCAACACAAGAGCTTACATACATGGGATATCTTCCAATGTCACCGTGTATCATTTTGTTACGAGTCTTGCATGTACCTAGGAAACTTTCGCATACCATCATATGTATTTCGATGAATTATTCATTTTGTTTCTCGAAACGCTCAAATCTTGTCTTGCTTCCACATATAGGATCCTGTCTCCTTCCCGTCTGGTTTTCGTATTTCAATTTCCCCCTGCTTCCCCTCTTTGTCTGTTGACATTCATCATTATACCATTCTGATCGATTCTTGCTTCTAACAGGAAATTGTTTGAGCAAACAAACTCTGGCATCCTTTAAACATTGCAGAAATATATCCAAAGATTTATCTACTTCATCAATGAACGTGTTTTCAGCCATCTTACGTTTATTTTGTATATCGCTGCCATCCAAATTTTGTACAT
>CM060305.1:102864250-102901750 GCA_030674185.1 Monoplex corrugatus | reverse complement strand
GCTGGATGTGAAATAATTATAAATGAAGCAAGTGTTGCATTGAAAAACATGAAAAACATGAAAAATGGCAAAAGTCCTGGTGCAGACCGTCTTAGCGCAAGATTTTTTAAAAGCTTTCCGGAAACAGGTGGGACCATTTGTAGTTAGATTAATGAATGAGGTATACAAAGACGGACAACTTTCTACAAGGCAGAAAGAAGGGTTGATCACTTGTAAATCCAAAGAAAATATAAAATCTAAATGGCGCCCTATTTCTCTCCTTAGTATTGACTGTAAATAAAGCTCGGCATATATTTCAAACATAATCAGCAAGGTTTTACAAATACTTTATCAATGAAGATTAGAGAGGTTTTACGGCAAACAAACATATAGGAGACAACATACCACTAGTGTATGATTTAAGGAAATATTTAAGTTTAGATAACATACCAGATTTGCTACTGTGTATTGATTTCGAAAATAAAACAAACAAACAAACAAAAACCACGTTTGATTCACTTGATTGGGGGGTTATATGCTAATTTTGAGAGCCTATGGTTGGCTTTGGAATCGGTGCTTGTCGCGGGATAGAAATTATGTATCATAACATAAAATCAGTTGTTTTTATAAACGGTCAAACTACAGAATAGTTCAGTGTAGAAAGGGAATGCAGACCTTTTTATTCTTTGTGTACAGATCCTAGCCATAATTATAAGGACGGACTAATCAATAAAAAGAATCCAGGTTCATGGTGTAGAACACAGCACTGCTTAGTTTGCCGATGATACCCATTGATAAATATAGGGTATAGAACATCTTTGAAAGATCTGTGCGTGTACTTGATCTGTACGGCGTAGTTTCAGGCCTATTCATAAAAAAGCAAGTGACATGTTGAGTGAAAGAAAAGCACAAAAATGTACTGTTCCCGTTTAAAACTGATATGGAATCTTCTTAAGTTTAAAATATTTGGCATTTAATTCTCTACCACCGGGATTCGAACCTACACCACAGTGGTCAGGTGTCTCAAGACCGAGTCACTTTTGCGACGGATGTTTTAACCACTTTCTTTTAGGAATGATAATTGGGTATATGTATTGATAGAATGTTTGGTCCTAAAGAAATATGATGTGCAAAAGTAACTTTAGGTAAATTAGGCTGTTTTTTATGTTTTAGTACACTGTCGAACACCGGCAACGTATTGGGGAACTTTAAGCCTTATAAAGTTCCCTGTTGTTCCTCCGTCACCAGATCCAGCTTTTCAGCTACTTCTGCCATTGCCCTTAGGGCTTCTGGACCTCTCTCAGAAGTCGCGAGTTGTTTCATGAGGTCATAGGCTCCGATCTCTGAGGCGAGGACTTTGGATTGAAAACGAGATTTTCTCAAGATTTCAGTCTTGTAGATAAGGGCTTTCTCTATTCTACTTTCACATATGGTACAGTGAGTTCAATCAGATTATTTTTGTTTTGAAGAATGGGAGTGAGGAACTATATCCGATCAAATACCATTCTTGCTGATGATTTCTGGGTGATTTTTTTCCATTCTGGAAGATCGACTGTGCACTCTCAGTCGTCCGCTCCATCCAGCAGACCCTGTTTTCATGCTCCGGATGTCACAGCTTTTTCAGGTCACATTTTGCTGCCTCCTGCCGTGTAGAAGGCTGTCGGAGCTTCTGGTGATATGGTTTTTCCCTTGGTAGTTCTGATCGCCTCTTGAAGAACTTGGTTCTGCCTCCATGTATACCTTCCATGGATTAGCGCTACTTGCGTGAGCTCAGGACATGTTCCAGTGTTTGTTTTCCTCGACAGGACGGGCACTCACGGTCATCTGATTTCCCACATTTCACCAGATTTGTACTTGAGGGCAGGAAGTCATACACAGATCTGACGATGAAAGTGATTCTTCGAGGGGACATATGCCACATGTCATTCTAGCTTAGACCTCGTTGGATTGCATTTACCCTCGTTGTCCATCGCCTCTGTTAATCTTACTGGCCTGCCTTTTGGATTCTTTTGGAATCCTCTTTTTTCTTCATCTCTTTTATTGTCATACCCGTTTTTTGCCTTTCCGTCGGTCTTTGATTACAAATTCATTTTGTGGATCCGAGTTCCTGCCTATTGGTCTGTGTATGCCTTATTATTTCTCTGACTGTAAGGTTTTCCTTTCGATGCGTCCACTGTCTTCCAGACTTTCCATTCTCTGCCAGTCCTTGGCTTACGCTGGATTGATATTCAATCTTATCTCCCAAGTCCTCAGGCATGCTAAGAAGCTTGACCTTTCCCACCTTGTACTCCTCGACAATGGAATTTAGGGGTAGCTTCGCTTTTATCTTCCGACAAAAGAGAGCAACGTCAGTGGGACGCCATAGGACACCAAACCATTTACTTGTTTGTTTGCTGATTCAGGCCTCCACTAATTCCACTAGGCTAGTACTGATGTCGTATATCAGCAGAGGCAGAATGAGCTTTGGAATCAGCATGAACTGCAAACGCCAGACGTTGTATTTGCATAGAAGGTCACACTAATTCATGCCTTTTTGTATCTTTTAGGGAGTTGTCATAAGACCTTCCGAGGCTTTTGACTAGCTCCTCTGTCACCGTCGGAATAGACTGGTTGTCAACAGTAAACGTTACTGTTTCAAATACTTTACCTTCCCTCTGTAAGATGTTCCGTGATTTTTGTCGGGTTGAAACTTTTCCTAGAAAAGGCGACAAACTCGTCTAACTGCTTTAAGATCTTGTGTGTTTCCTCTTCTTTTGTGGAAAGCAGTGCTCTATCGTCCATAAAGGCTATGTCTATTTCCAAATTCACCCATTCTGTCGTGTATTCTTTAGTAGAGAACCACAAGCTATACGAAAGTACTTCTTCAGCCTATTCTTTGGGACGTGATACATCTCGAGAACCAGTTAAATCATCTTGTCCAAGACTGATCCATAAGTATTTGCCAGATCGAGCCACAGTGTAGAGGTCCGTTTGCTTTAGCTCTTTGTATTGCTTCCCAAATCATCGTGACATGCTCTAGACACTCCTGGAATGTCTCCTTTCTGTCCTTTCTGGACTGACAAATCCAGGTACTCATTTTCCATCAGATATATTTGCTGCCATGACGGAGACGTTTGTTTGTTTGTTTGTTTGTTTGTTTGTTTGTTGTTGTTTTTTTTTGCTTCGACGTTCAGAAGTGATATTGGTCTGTACTGGTTAATGTCAATCGAGTACTGTTCTTTTGGAATGTGCACTTCATCGGTTATCATCCAGTGGTTGCTAATCTTTACGCTCCTCCATGCTGATCTAATCCGTTTGTGGAGTTGGTCGAGGACACTGGGACACTTCTTACACAGTAGGTAAGATATTCCGTAAGGCCCAGGTGATGATTTGGCCCTGGCTTTCTCAACCACTTTCTTTACTTCATCCAGTGTCGGTGACTTGTTATTGTTATGGACTTCAAGTGGTGCCTCGTTCTGAGGGTCGGATTACGTTTTCCTGAGATACTGTTCCAGAGCTTCTCTGTCCACTGCGTGTGTCCTGGGTTAGGCTGTTTGAATAGCTTCCTGGCAAACTGAATGGATTCTGTAAAGAAACAATCCTTTACTCCCTTTTTTCTTACAGAAAATGTTGTTGTTGTTTTTTTTACTGTGAACTAACACTGACTGCAGTGCTGGTTTTGTCATTTAAACCGGATGGATATTTTCGATCAAACTACATTTTAGAACAACCCGAATTCAAGTGAACAACAACATAAGCAATGTTTTGAATGTGCTCAAACAATACGACTGATAATTAGTGTACAGAAAGTAGGCAATACTTTACTATGAAAAATTAAATTTGATGATACTAAACCAAACTATTCCTTAAAACAGTCAGGGAAACTGAAGGTCATTATTTTATGGGAACAGGCATTCTGAAAATTCATGAATTAAATTATGTTAAACTAAAATGATACAACTAAGAATAGTTCATCGGATTAGTAGTAGTAGGCCTCCGTCAGTCGGAGTCGACTATGGATGATGCGCCTTTGTGTCGTGTCTAATCGATTTGATGCCTCTGGAGCAGCGTCGGCTGTGGCTGTGGAAAAGGCAGTCCCTGCGACATTGGAAGCATGTATGGGTGCTGGCCGTGATATGGATTACCTTCACAGGAACTCGCTTTCCGCCTGGCTCTCTTTCTGGATCTTCTTTTCCCCCGAATTGAACTGTTTCTTGAGCAAACTGCCGATGCCCAGAACTGTCATAACGCGCTTGCAGACGTCTTTGTATCGAGTCTTTGTATTGTAGCTGGGGGCGGCCAACAGATCTCTTCGCTGGTGACCAGATCACCGTAAAGGATATCCTTTGGGACACGTCCATCTTCCATCCGGTGCATATGGCCAAGCCAGCGCAGCCTGCGTTGTCTGAGCAGCGTGTGCATGATGGGGAGACCAGCACATACTGGAACCTGGACGTTTGCTATTTTGTCGCCCCACTTGATGCGGCGAAGGCAGCACAAGTGAAAGTTGTTCAGCTTTCGCTCCTCTTTGGCATATGTTGTCCATGTGCCGCTGACGTACAGCAGGGTGTTGATGATACAGACGTTGTACACGGCCATCTTGGTCGGAGTTGTCAATTTTTAGGTTATCCCAGACGCAAGCAGTAAATCGGCTTGAGGTGCTGCAGCCATGCAATGCACTTGTTGATCTCGGCATCGAGGGACAAATTGTTGTCGATGGTGATGACAGGTGGGGTGTCCACGTCTTTGCTCAGCACGTTCATCTTTTTCAGGCTGATGTTCAGACCACAGTTCTTACAGTCTTGGGAAAATCTGTATATAAGGCACTGTAGTTGTTGCTCAGTGTGTGAGATAACAGCAGGATCATCAACGGACAGCAGGTCTTTGTTAATGGTCTCACACACCTTTGTGTTTGCTTTCAGTTTTGCGATGTTGAAGAGTCACTCGTCGGATCTGGTGCGTAGGTACACTCCTTCCGTTGCAGCCCGAAAAGCATGCTTCAGAAGCATGGAGAAGAAGATACCGAACAGGCTGGGAGCAAGAATGCAGCCTTGCGCTTGACGCCGCTTTTGATGTCAAAGGTTTTGGACAAAGGGTTCGAACATTCTGCCGTTGTACTGTATGGTTGCCTTCATATCGTCGTGGAATGGCCTGATCAGGCAGTGTAGCTTTGGGGGACATCCTATTTTCAGGAGAATGTTGAACAGTCCATCCATGCTGACCATGTTAATGTTTTATGTGAAAAAGCATTCTAAAAATTCATAATTTAAATGATGTGAAACAAAAATGGTTCCAACTAAGAATAGTTCATCAGATTATTGTCACCTTAAATGCAACAGGCATAGCAACTACAACGCATTATATATGGTGTGGTGTGATGATACAAGAGACTCTATTCAATATTTCCTGTGGAACTGTTACTGTGTCCATAACTGTAGGAACTTAATAGAACACTTAATTAATGAAAAAGTCGAAAATTTAACATCAAAAGCGCACGAAACTTGTGCTGATCAAAATGTAAAAACATAAAACATATGGCATCATTAGAATGCTTGCAAAATCATTTACTATATATACAAGACAGACAAATGTGTTCCGAATATACTTACTAACTATGAAATTCGAATTTGAACAGTAAAATGCAAAATAAACATTCACATGGTCTTTTTTAATGCCCAATTGAACAACTGTACGCTAGCATTTTCTCAATAGAAAACAAAGTTATGTTCGTGACATATACTTAGATCTTGATGTTCACAATGAAATCTTCACTATTTAAAATATTGTTATGTATGCTCTGTATGTTATATATTGTATATGTCATTAGTACTTTTTCCCATACGTACGAATTGATATCACTGTTTCTGTTACCACATTGCTTGTGATGTCTGTTAATTGTGAAACAAAACGAATTATTATAGAAAAAAAATTTCAATTCATGTAAATTTTGCATTGTATCTTTCTTTATGGCATTTTGATGTCAGGATGTTTTTTAAAGGGAGTTGTGTTCAGTTTGGATTCTTAGATGAGCAACTTCCCAATAAGGACAGTTAAGTCGAATACAGAACCTATGTGAGTAATCTCGTTGACAGCAAAAAAAGTAATATGATTTCAATAATCTAAGATTTGCACAAGTAACACATTCTTTATTTCAAACTTTCTTCAATTCTTCCCCCGAATCGTTTGATGTGTAAACATTTCACAGATATATGATCGATGCTATCTTTTGTTCCCAGATGAAAGTCACAGCAGAAACTGTTTATGAGCCTCATTCTGTCAGGATGACGTGAGTTCCAAGAACTCGTTCCCTATGTATTTGTACCATTTTAGTTTTATCTTTTATGTTTTTAATGAACTTTTGTCAATACATTTTCCCCTGACCATTAGTTTATTAATAACTTTGTGTTCATAAACAGTTATTCCCAACTTCTGTATTTATTTAGTACAAGATTTTGGCAGTGTATCATCTTTTAGCAACATTTCAAATTAACCTTGTCCATTTTGATTCAGAGTAAAGTGCTTTTAGTGCTGTAGGAAATCAGGCCCGTTTTCATTTGATTTTCAGCTCCGTTTTCTGTGTGTATTTCTAAAGAAACTGTTTTCATCCCAAAGTAATAGTTTTTGAAAGTTAACCGTCTGACGATGTTTGTTTCATATGTTCACACGAGTGGTTGTGCGCTATAAGATGTTTCCAAGAAATTTCTTCGTTTACAGGGAGATTGTTGTGATCATTTGATTATCTTAGTTTAATTTGTTTAATATTTTCAAGTCGTTGTTAGCGAAGACAGAATACGATTTTGTCCACCTGAATTGATAGATTGTACTTGTGACAATCACACCACTCACACTTCTATGTTCACCACCTCTTGCTGTCGTCATGCTGTGAGGCAAATCTGGTTTGAAATACCTTTACATAAAAACAGACTACAGAGAATTCACAAATGACACATGTTTATCAAAATACATACAGACATTTGTGCATGAAACTTGTATGGCTTGTCACTTCCTGCCTTCATCTTTCAAACTGAAACTTCGATAACAAAAGAAAAAGTGCAAAATGACGATGTGAAGGGTGCGTGTGTGTATCTGTCTATCGACCCTCCAACCCCTCTCTGTCTGTCTGTCTGTCTGTCTGTTTGTCTGTCTGTCTCTGTGTCTGTCTCTGTGTCTCTGTCTCTGTCTGTCTGTCTGTCTGTCTGTCTGTCTGTCTGTCTGTCTCTCTCTCTCTCTCTCTCTCTCTCTCTCTCTCAAAATTTTACGCCTTATGAAGTTCACCTTTTTTCCTCCTGGTCCAGATCCAGCTGGCGCTCTTTCCCGCTGCTTCTGGTATTGCCTTTAGGGCTCTGGTCCTCCTTCTCTCCCTGAAATCGAGAGCTGCTTCATGAGATCATAAGCTGATGTGCCTATCAACCGTCTTGCTCTCACCTTGGCCAGGACTTTGTCTTGACAGCCAGATGTCTTCAAGTTTCTAGTTAGACTGGCATACTTTTCAGTCTTGTAGATATCGGCTTCCTCAATTCTGCTTTCGTATGGTACACTGACCTCGATCAAAATCACTTGCTTGCCCGGTATTATGTCACTCTTGCTGATGATCTTTGGGTGTTTTTACCAGAGGGGGAGATCTGCTGTGCACTCCCAGTCGCCCTATTCGTGCAGCAGATTCCGTTTCCATGCTCTGGATTTCACATCTTTTTCAGGCCACTGTCTCCAGCCTCATGCCGTGTAGAAGGTTGTTTGAGCTTCTAATGGCACGTTTTTTCCCTCTGGCAGTGGTGATTAAGAATAATCATGATGAGGACAAAGAACAGAAACAAAAAGAGAAATAGCAGACGAACAGTGTAGATTTGTCGAAGGTAAAGGAATTATTAATGCCATATACATCCTAAGAACTATCGTAGAGAGGTCAGGAGAGTTGAATAAGGATTTATTTTTATGCTTCGTTGATTATACCAAGACTTTCGATCGGGTAAGACACGAAGAATTAATCAACCAACTAGAAAGGCTCAATGTTGATGGAAAAGATCTAAGAATAATCAGAAATATATACTGAGAACAAACAGCAGCAATGAGAATAGAAAACAATATCAGGCAGGCAGGGTTGTGTTCTGTCACCAGATTTGTTTTCACTTTACATTGAAACCATCATGAGAAACCTAGAAGAATACCCCGGGATAAGTGTCGGAGGAAATATGATAAAGAACATTCGTTACGCAGATAACACCGTGCTAATTGCAGAAAATAAAAAAGACCTACAAAACCTTGTGAATATGATAGAAAAAGAAAACATCCATTGGTTGCTGATCTTCGTGTTCCTCCACGCTGATCTTATCAGTTTGTAGATAGATAGACAGACAGGCAGATAGAGAGACAGAGAGATCAATAGAAAGGCGGACAGACAGACAGGCAGACAGACAGACAGATAGATACATAGATACATAGATAGATAGATAGACAGACAGACAGATAGATTATCTAGACAGATAGACAGGCAGACATACAGACAGAAAAATAGATATAGATAGATAGATAGATAGATAGATAAATAGATAGATAGATAGAGAGAGAGAGACAGAAAGAGAGAGAGTGAGAGAGAGAGGTAATTAGATAGATAGACAGACGGACAGACAAAAACTTTAACAAATAAACAGAACAGAACAAATTATTGTATAAGCTTATTGTATCATGACTGTGCTAAATCTCTAAACTTAAATGTCATACAGCAACAACAACAAAAACAAAGATACATTATATACAACATCAGTTGCAGCTGATGACAGTAACAGCAAATTTAAATGACAAAGTTGTCTATCATACTTGGGTGAAAAATATTTCTCTCGGATGTTCTGAGGTGCTGGACAACTAAACAAGAAGTGCACTTAATCTCCTTTCGAAATTTTATATGAGACACAACGAATCACTCTCAGTGAGATCTATATTTGAAGCGATGGACATTGACTTCTGATATGCCAAGACTAAATGTTGTTGTCACATACTGAGAGAGAGAAAGAGAGGAGAAAGGAGAGAGAGGGAGAGGGAGAGAAAGAGAGAGAGATACAGACAGACAGACAGACAGACAGACAGACGGATAGACAAACAGACAGAGATGAAGACAGTTAAAAATAAGGAGGAAGAAAGATGCTAAAGGAGAAGAAAGCACAGAAAAACTACACTTAAAGAAAATATGAAGGCTACCACGCACACTCATTAAATGGGTTTATCGCCAGAGATCTCTGCGCTGGTGGATTGTTTTTCGACACCGAATAACCCCGTCCTTATAATTCAAGGCGCCAAATCTCACTTCCTTAGCCGCAAGGGGTGCCGGAGACGCCAAAATGAGACTGCGGCGATCTTTCCATATTGTTTTCTTGTCTGCTGTGTCAAGGCTAATTGCTTGAGACAGCCTGTCACAGCAGCAGCGATTGAGGGCCAAACCTTCCTCTTGACACGTTTCACTCCGATAGCCTATCGAATAACACCCACTGTTGACAACTTGCACACCCTCTCCCATCCGCACTGCAAAAATCCTCCAATCAATCCATCACACAAAGACCGACAAAAGAAGGACAAAACTAGTTTTTTTTTCTATGGCACAGGGTTATAAATCGCGAGATGGAATGGAATCTGAATGAGTAAACATAAAACAAAAGTTCATTTGTTTGTACTATCATACCAGAAAAAAAAAATCAACTAACCAACCAAAAATAAAAACGAAAAACAAACAAAGAAAAACTGGCCTTTATTGGTCCCATATCTGCTAGAGTCGTGATGGTGCTACATCAATGACATTGTTTTACATGGTTATGGTGGACAAGAACCTCAATTCTAGCAACGTTCTTTCTGATCCGTTCGATATCATCTGCCTGCTCTTTTTTCTGTGCACTGTTTCCTGGAGGATGATCATGGAACCTGTTTGAACTTGTTATATGTCTATGCCAATCTTAGCTTTCTTTTTATCACATGCTGAGTGATGGTTCTACATAGTAGTGTGGCACATGCCAAGAATTTTATTGAGGCATCTCATTTCCACTGTTTGGAGTCTTTTTTTTGTCGTTATGCTGTCAGTGTCGGGGTTTTGCATAAAAGACATGATATGCAAAAGTTTGTTTTTGCCCGAATGGAAGAAGGCTATCGCTGTGGTCGGTAGAGAAAATGCTAGGTGGTAATATCAACGGTTGGACCAAGCTCAGCATGTCTACACTCTTTGTTGCAGCACCCAGGGACAGAGATGGAGGGTTTTGTCTCCTAATGCATCCCATCAATCCCTCAACGACCGCTCTAGTTGTGGGGATTAGAAAAGGTTGGAAATATTTGCAATGGGCATTGCAGACGGCAGAAAAAAAGGAACAGAGACAAAACAGATCCATGCAGCCTACATCTTATTTAAGGATGGTGGGGATAGTAGCTTATCCCAGCCGGTTAAACTTGCATATGGGGCCCCCCAAGGCTTTGTACCTGGGCCAGTTCTTTTTACACTCTACACTTCACCACTTGCCAATGTCATCAGTCAGCACATCAAATATCATTTTTATGCTGATAACTCCCAACTCCACAACAGTGCATCTCATGAATACATTGTATATTTCCACTCTTCTTTCCGAAGCCTCTGACTGCTGTGTTAAGATCCAGAAATGAATGATACAGAATAAGCTATAGCTGAATGGACATAAGACTGAAGCAATGCTCATTGGCACAAAGCACAAGCTTTTCAACGTAAAAGTTTGTTCTATCCAGCTAGGAGACAACTCTTTGAATCAGTTAAGAACATTGGCGTTGTTCTTGATCCTCAACTCTCTGTGCAGAAAATCATCACTCAAATCTGTCAGTCATTGCTACCTGCCAACTGCGACGTTTCAGTTTTATTCGCTGTTATCTTTCAACTTCAGCAGCATCTAAACGTGTGACTTGTCTCGTATCGATTATTATAACTCTCTGCTCTCTAGCTTGCCTGCTTCTTTTGTTGCATGCCTCCAACGTATTTATAATTCTGTGGCCCGTCTTGTCCTTCGTAAAAAGAGGCATGATCATGTCATTCATTTGCTTCAACTTCACTACTGGCTGCCCGTTTCTCAAAGAATTTCATACAAAATCAGCACATTATGCTACAAGTGTTTTAATGGTAGTGCACCTATTTATCTTCGTGACCTCCTCCGAATGTACAACCTGCCTGACCTCTGCGTTCTGCTTCTGATTCCACGACACAAATAACCCACACTGGTTCGCAGTGCTTTTTTGTGTCGGGGGTCCGTACAATTGGAACAATCTTTTCCGACAGTCACAAACTCTGTCCTCTTTCAAGCCTAGCTTGAAAACGTACCTTTTTGCCCAGCAGTGATTTCCCCCTTACATGTTCACTCTTTCGCCCAATTGCCCACCTGTCCTCCCCCTCGAGTTTGTGTGTGTTTGTGCTCTGGAGTTTTGGTGTTGCTGGGTGATTGTTTTGGTGCATGATAGGAGCGCGCGCTTTGGTTTGATTCTTGTATCAAGATGTGGGGCTTACAAATGTCATCATTATTATTATTATTTTCATACTTTTTATCTGTTTCAATTTCTTCTTTATAACACAGACAAAGCCACGTCCGACTGAGAGTTTTTTCCCCTGTACTTCAGTTTTCTTTTCAGTCCTTTAGCTGTTAGATCTAGATTAGGATGGGGTTTTTTCCTTCTTCTTCTTTTTCGAAGGTTTATTCGACAATTTCCCTTAACACATTCAAATAGTGTAGTATAGGTTGCTGATTTCTAATATCTAATTTCCAATGTTTTGGCCCTAGCCCTCCTCAGAATACGACATTAATTGGTATGACTAATTTTACGTTGTAGAACGTATTTGTTTCCGCTGTTTATTAGTTACTAGGATTCATATCTGCCTTTTTTTTTCGCTCAAGGCCAGGTCAGGGAAGTCGTCTTACTTTACTTTCACAAAGGTTTGTGCGTTTATTCTTTAATGTCATTTGTATACGTTTGACAAATGCCAATGAACCGAAAATTTGCGCCTTGTCTCGTGTTGTTTCATCAAACGGGCGTTCTAAATCAATTTTCGTGTATTTCCGGTTTCTATTTGCTTGAACTCTGGCGCTCACTTTGATTATTTTTTTCTTTTTAAGTTATAAGCCTCTAAGTTATAAGCCTCTTAAGTTATAAAGCCTCTAAGTTATAAGCCTCTAAGTTATAAGCCTCTATAGGTGAACTTGGCTCAACCAGATATTATGCTTGACACGCTCGATACACGTGATCCATGCCTTACATGAATGGATAAATATGAGCATACCTTTTTGCAAAGGAATGCCCTCACACACTCGCGCACATGCGCACACACGTCGACTCACATAAATATTCACACACACATACACACACACACACACTCTCTCTCTCACTCTCTCTCTCTCTCTCTCTCTCTCTCTCATCACCCGCTGGTCACGACTTGACTGATAAAAGACAACAGGAAATATTTAATATCGAAATCTATGCGCATGCGCAACTTCTATGAAATAAACATGTACGTTCAAACACAAAAGTGCATGTGAACACCCCCATCCCACCCTCCCCTTGTATTCGTATACACACACGCACACACACATGCAAAGCAAAACCTTCAACACAGACACACGTACACACTTATGCACACACATTCACACGTGTATGCATGCACATTTTTGCGCACACGTGTACACATATACACACGCGCACGCACACAGACACACACTATCTTTTCACATTTATTTCCTTTAAGAACATTGGGAAAGAGGTTTGTTTTTTCCTAAGAAAAAGGGAGATTGTAAGAATGGCTCGACTATCTTGTTTCTTTTTAATTGGCACTTTCAAAGTCCATAATATTTCTGAAGTTCATCGGCAGAAGTATTCGGTTTTGTTGTTGTTGTTGTTGTTGTTGTTTGTTTTGTTTTGTTTTGTTTTGTTTGTTTTGTTTCGTTTTGTTTTGTTTGTTTTGTTTTGTTTGTGTTTTTGTTGTTGTTTTGTTTTGTTGTTGTTGTTGTTTTCGATAGATCTACAGAAAGACCTCAGTCTCGGATCCAGTACAATGAAAGAATATACATGACTAATTTCAAGAGACCGTGATTTCTCCTATTGTCATTAACATATTATGTAACCAAAATGCAACAAGTATACCACACTGAAGCTATCGTTTTGAAATGATAAAAACGGGAATACATACAAACAAAACCACACAACAAAAATAGTGATACTTCTAGGGTCTTACTATATAGAACACATGAGTAAATGAAAAGTCGCGCCATATGTGACGTCATATTTTGCAAACGTCAGACTTGCTACAATGCAGACAGATATTGAAAACATGATCAGCTTGTACCGATAATGCCACTTGTTATGAAAGTAAACATGATGCGTGTACAAATACAAATGCGCGTTCGATTCTTGACACGCACACATTCAAAGACAAACCTACACACTGACACCAGACACATGCACACACATGCAAGCCTGCATGAACGCACATGCGCGCGCGCGCACACACACACACACACACACACACACGCACACACACACCTATTCATTAATGCATTTTTCAAGAGAACTGGAAAAATATTTTTTCTCAAGTAGGTTGGGAGATTAGAATGGCTCGATCCTCTTGATGGTTATTCCATTCACTTTCCTTAAACGAGGTTGTTACTGATACCTTCCTTCGAGCTGCTTACAGTCCGGCCGACCACGAAAGCAATATTAGGACTAACACATTCTCCTAGTTATTGCGTTATAATATTGTAAGTTGTAATGATGGCTTTTGAATGGTTTGACCTTTTTTTTTTCGTTTTTGTTTATTTGTTTGTTGTTTTGTTTGTTGGTTTGTTTGCTTGTTTTAAACAAGTGTGTTTGTGTTAATTGTACACATGTCGGTAGCAGCAGACTGCAGTGTGGGGCGAGCTGCATAGACAAGCAGGGATGTTGCTTTTGCCCAGCAGCAGACAGCATGTGGCCACAATGAATGAACCGTCTGCGCGCCTTCAACGGCGTAATGAAGTTAACGCGCGTCTTCCCTATGCCAGCGGTGTCTTGCTGTTGGTGGGTTACTGGCTGACTGAAGATGATGAGTGTGCGCCACGTTATGTCTGCCCACAAATCTCGTTTTCTGTCTGATGTAACAACCATCGCCACCCTGTAGCAATGAGCTGCACACCTAACTCCCTGTCTAGACATCAAGAATGCAGCAAGCGATCTCAATGTTGCTTACTCGCGTTTTCACACAAAACCAGGCATTAAGTCACAGTGTTGTGTGTGTGTGTGTGTGTGTGTGTGTGTGTGTGTGTGTGTGTGTGTGTATGTGTGTGTGTGTGTGTGTGTGTGTGTGTGTGTGTGTGTGTGTGTGTGGTGTGTGCGCCCAACTGGAAACGTATAGACTTTCGACTGAATGGACCTGACCCCACTGATCTGAGGTCACAATGATCTTACAGAAAAACATCTTCAGCTGGTTAGGAGCCTTCATCAGACTCCGTGATCTGCATCACTTAACAATAAACGCCAGTTGCCTAAAGACAGTGATCAATGTTGCGGAACACTCAATATGAGCTGACAATACTGTGGTCTATAGATATGGATGGGCTTGGGATCACTCAGTCAAGAACTTTTCACTCTTCAGATTCGTCTTAGATGCAACGTGGACATTATCAATCTCATTATAACATTATGAAAGTGTTCTCATTCTGTGGCTTGTCTATGCCTTCACGGTGACCCCATCTTATTTCTTTGTCAGCTATCATTGGCGTGAACGTGCATGTCAGGATTGACGCTGGAGACACTAATGGTTGTTTCAGCTCCAAGGTGCAAAAGGACGGAAAGGCGGGCAGAGACATTGACACAATCTGGCGTCGTGAGCAACTGTCGTCAGATGTGAGCGCAGAACGCCCCACGTCTGTTGTGCACCGTTGTACTTACAATTGGCACTGCGGGGGTCACCTCTCGTTAGTGCTCTCGTAGCGATCTGAAATCGATACTTCCCTGTACATTCCTGGAGCTGAGATTACAATTAAAAACAAACTGGGTTAGATAACTCATAATATACCAGAAAACTAAAAGAATATATACACATACATGCAGTATCGCGTAGAGACGCGCGCTAGCATGCGTGCGCGCGCACGCACACACACACACATCACCATCATCATCATTATTATCAACATCACCATAATCATCACTATTGTCTCCATTATCACGACCGTCATCACGATACCATTCACACACGAGAGAGAGAGAGAGAGAGAGAGAGAGAGAGAGAGAGAGAGAGAGAGAGAGAGAGAGAGGGGAGAGAGAGATATGCATGTTAGCGAGAAAAATCAGACTGCCGCCAGTAACACATCGTGAATATCCCAAATGATAGGTAAAAGCATTAAAGGATAGGGAGAGGTGAGAAAGTGTTCCACCGCACAGTTTTATGATGGAGCCTGCGGGCTGTTTCCACACCTAGGGCTTTCGTTTGATCTTACAACCGTGACTGACATGGAAAGAACACTGGTGAGGGACGAATCTACGGTAACATACGGTGGCCCGCTTCTAGCTTTTTTTTTTCCGCCACGAAGCTAGTACAACACAAAACGATCGTAAGATTTATTGGAAACAGGCATAAGAAGTGTTCAACTACTGCATTCCTCATGCAGTCCTTGCATGCTGCTGAAAGGGTGAAACAGCCAGTATCAGGAATATGTTTTGTTCTAATTTTTATCCGTCTTTATTCATGAACTGGATATGGTTAAAGGTCAGACATGGGAACAACAAACAAACTAGTCAAACCGTGTCTTTTCACCAGCGTTTATATCATTTCACACAATTGTGACAGAAAGGTACCGTTCCTATGTATGAAAACACAAACCTTACCACAAGCTTTAATTCTGCTGTATATTGTTTTATTATGATACTGTTTAATAATGACTATGTTTCCAGCAAATATACTTTCTACGGTGACATGTAAAAATATCTGTTCCAGATATCTGTATGTTGCACGCATACACAGAAATGTACATGCGCACGCACGCACAGAGAGAGAGAGAGAGAGAGAGAAGAGAGACAGAGACATACATGTAGAGACAGACAGACAGAGAAAGAGAGAGACAGAGACAGAGAGAGAGACAGAGACAGACACACACACACATACAGAGAGAGAGAGAGAGAGAGAGAGAGATTAGAAGTGAGTGAAATGTCTGAAACATCTGAAGAGGCTTTCTGAACAACTGACACAGCAGTTGGACTGGTTTTGCTTCAGGCACAAAAAGTGCCTGGCTGAGCCATGATGGTTAAGCAAGCTGTTTGTCAGTGAACGAGCCAGGTTAATTGGTGTCACACTGATCACGTGGCAAGCAGCACACTGTGAAGGGTCCCAGCGTTTCCCCCTAACCTGGTCAGGAAACAACAGTAGAAAAAGAAAGCATTGTGACTGGGCCAGCCTCTAGCCTGCCCCTGGCACAACTCCACAACACTGGCCAACGCTGACAGTCATGTCAATATGGATATCCTCCTAATTCTCACAAATTCCTCAATTCCAACACTGCAAAATGGACAGAGTCCTGAGGCAACAAGGATATGCCATCCGACTGTTAAAGAAGTCTTCACTAAAAAGCCGAGAACAGACAATTTTTCTAGACAATTCAAGTTAATTGTTATTTATAACCTTTCTTTGAAAAAGCACAACGTGTTGATTGAGACGTGGACTGCCATAAGACACTAGCACTGCATATAGACACATTCTTAGAAATGGTAGACGCCCATTCAATGTAAGAACCGTAAACGCGAACCATACACGGATTATATGATTGTTTTTCCCCGTTAAGCACCCCCCCCCCTTCCCAGCAGACTAAAAAATCACACACACACACACACACACACACACACACACACACACACACACACACACACACACACACACACACGCACGCACGCACACGCACGTCATCAGCAGCGGCAGCAGCAGCATGTGCCGTGCCGCATGGCGTTGGCGATCTTGGCCCTCTATACGCATCTATCTTTTGTCGCTGCAAGTACATCTCCCACCCTCTTTGTGTTCAGCCACTCCGCAAAATTTTCTCCCTGGTTCTACCTGGTGCTATTTTTCCCTCAGCTTTCCTGTTGTGTTGTAACCATGTGCCTTGATTTCTCTTGTCTCATAAAATGTCCTATACATGTTGCTCGTCTTTTCCTCATCTTCTTCATAAATGTTCTTTTTGTGTTTGCCTCTTTCAAGACTGTCTCGTTTGTTTTCTTTGTTTCCAAAGGAACTCTTAACATTCTTCTCAAAAAGCACATTTCAGCTACCACAATCTTCTTATGACTTTGCATGTTGACTGTCCACGCTTTACATCCACACAACAGTATCGGTTCTGTTTAACACTAAAGAACTCTTACTGATGTATTCGTTGGTAAGAACGCTTTTCATTTTGTTGAATGCTGTTTTAGCTTGGCTGATTCTGCTGGCTATTTCTAATGCGCATCTGCCGTCTGGTGAGATGACTGTTCCCAGATACTTAAATTTACCAACTTGCCTTCACGTTGTGCCGTTTGCTCTTATTTTGCTTGAGGAGATTTTTTTAAATTGATTTCCATGACTTCAGTCTTCTATTTAGCTCCAGCCTTTATTTCTGCTTTCTATTTCAATCATATTCACGAAGATTTCATAGGTCTTTTTCTTTTGTCGTCTGTGTAACGAAGATAACTTATTATTTTTCTACCAACCTTTATCCCAGGGCATTCTTCCATATTTCTCATGATGGCTTCGCTGTGAAGTGAAATACAAATCAGGTGACAGGACACATCCTGTTTTGATTCTTTGGAAAGAGCTTCCATCTTTTTCTACTCTCATTGCTGCTGGGGTTTTTCTTTCAACGCATATTCCTTATTGTTCTTAAATCATTTCCATCAACATTGAGCCTTTCTAGTTGGTTGGTCAATTCTTCGTGTCTTCCCGATCAAAAGACTTGGTATAATCAATGAAAGCAAATATAAATCCTTATTCAACTCAATTAATTTTTCTAATTAATAGTTCCTTTCCCTTCAACAAATCGACATTGTTCTTCTGCTATTTCTCTTTTAATTCTATTCTTTGTCCTCATCATGATTATTCTCAATAGGATCTTTGTTATACGACTTATCAAGCTGATTGTACAATGGAGTTCGCATTCTATCAGATTGCATAGTCCCTGCTTTCTTTGGAAATGCAATGAAAATTGATCTTGACATATCTTTAGGGATTATTCCAGAGTCATAGATTTCATTTAGTAGGACTTATTTTTTCAATACCAAATTCATTTCATCTAGAGCTTCAATCATTTCTATAGTAATATTGTCTGGATCTGGGTATTTTCCTGGTTTCATCTTTTTCATTGCTGTTCTAACTTCATCTTTCACCATCAGGCGTCCTTCAATGTTCTTTCTTATGTGTTCTTCCTTTCTGTCATCATCAAAACGTTCTTTAATGTACTCTCCACATATATCTACATTTTGACTTTTAAATTTCTTTTCTTTCGTCTGGCCATGATGTGTGGGAGAATACGATAGTGGTTTCCCATTGCCTTCCATCAGTTTTGTACTGACTCTCCGCCAGTCTTTATTGTTCCCACGACTACCCACAAGGTAGTGGAGGTGATTTTCTGTCAGGGTTTTCTTCCTTTTGGCACAACTTAAGGTTTGCTGATAGAGAGGCTTATGTACTGACAGACAAACACTTAATTAAGCACTCTGCTCTCCTTTTCGCAGAGCTACAAGCAGTTGTGCTAGGCAGCGGTGCGGGCTGAAAGCAAGAGGTGACGAGCACGCAGTCCCTCGCCAATAACAATAGACGCGTCACATCAGCCTTTATCACACACACACACACACACACACACTACACACACACACACACACACACACACACTACACACACACACACACACACACACACACACACACACACACACACACAGTGTGTGTGTGTGTGTGTGTGTTGTGTTTTGTGTGTGTGTTGTGTGTGTGTGTGTGTGTGTGTGTGTGTGTGTGTGTGTGTGTGTGTGTGTGTGTGTGTAGTTGGACATCTACTTCAGTCCATCTTTTTGTCTATCTATCTTGTCAATCCTCTCCTTCGCTGTCTGCCCTCGTTGCCTGTTCTGAACAGAATTGAACATAAGCTGGATGGCTTGTATCACAAATCTATTCATCAGTATGCTCTATCGTATCTATATGACAACATCAATATTCATACGCCAACTCGTACTTTACGCTCATCTTAAGATAGTCTTTCCCTTTAAGTTCAAACATTTAAAGTATCAACTGTCGGCCAGCGTTCTTTTACTGTTTCAAGACAATCTGTCTGGAATAAACTTCCATTCTCCCTTCGTCCATCACCCACTCCATCTGCTTTTAAATCTTATTTAAAAACCAATATCTTTTTCTGACAATGAATTCTGCAACTGACTCTTTCCATCAGTTTGTATTTTTTTCCCGCGTGTTGTAAGGTGGTCTGCGTTGATCGCATGTATATATCTGGCGCATGGGTGTGCTTTGATTTCAATGGCCAAGATGTGGTGCCATATAAGTACTGTAATTATTATCATTATTATTACAATACAATACAATACTTTATTTTGTATAGCGCAAAATCTTGATAAAATCAAGTCTAAGCGCTAAAACAGACACACACGCACGCACACACACACACACACACACACCACACACACACCACACAAAACACACACACACACACACACACACACACACACACACACACACGCACGCACACGCACCCGGCTAAAATGGGGAGAAAGAATAAAAGCAATGGAAAATTATAGAGAGCATATTATATACAATTATATATTACAATGTGATTCCCCTCCGAGTGGAGACAAGCTGCAGAGGGATTGGGTGAGGTCAGGATTTTATGCAGAGGAGAAAAGGTGAGTTTTGAGAGCGGACTTGAAGGAGACAAAAGTAGGTTGCTGACGGACAGAGACAGGAAGTTTGTTCCAGGAAACTGGACCAGAAACAGAGAAGGCTCGTGGACCATAGGTATTGAGCTTAGTGCGTGGAAAGCGAAAAGTCAGAGGATCGGAGGCAGAGCGGAGGGTACGTGAGGGAACATAGATCTCAAGTAAGCTTGACAGGTAATCGGGGGCTGCGTTATTGAGGCTTTTGTAGCACATGATGTCTAGTTTGTACTGTATGCGCTTTGATATAGGGAGCCAGTGAAGTTGTGCCAGGAGAGGAGATATGTGGTCAGCTTTTTTATTTTTAGTACAAGGCATGCAGCATTGTTTTGAATGCGCTGCAGGATGTGAATGGTGGAGGCAGGAAGACCAGACAGGAGTGAATTGCAATAGTCAATGCAAGACATTATGAAGGACAGAACGAGTTTTGCAGTTGTTTCGACAGAGAGATACTTCCTGATCAGGCTTATACGATGGAGGTGATAGTAGCAAGATCTGGCAGTTTGAGAAACAAAGTTGTTCTTGGAGAGGGTAGAGTCAATGCAGACACCAAGGTTTTTAGCTGAATCAGAAATTGGGACTGATGTGTTACATAATGGGAGAGAAAGAGGAGGCAGCTGAGAAAGTTTCTGACGGGTGCCAATGAGGATAGCTTCTGTCTTGTCGTCATTAAGCTGAAGTTATTATGGTTACTATAGTTATTATCGTTATCATTATTATTATCATCATCATCATTATGAAAGTCCTCACTGTAGTGGCTTATGGTCTATATAAATGTCAATATTCTGACTTTAAATGTTCTGGTGGAATTTCTAAACACCGTAGACTATAGCGAAAATTTCCTTTTCCACCTGACTGTAATTCTTTTCCATGCTGTTAATCGTCCTGAACGCAAAGGCCACCAGTCTGTCGCTGCCACCTTCTATTCGGTGTGATATCGCTCCAATCCCTTTGTTCCAGGCATCACAGGAATGGAGGACGCCTTTGCTTGAGTCCAAATGGACAAACACATTGAGTAAATGAAGTAGTTTCTTTGAGTCAAGCCACGTCTTTCCTTGATGTTCTTCCATGACCAAGGGATGCTCTTCTGCAGCTGCAAGTGCAAGGATGCCTGCGCTGAAGCCAGGTTTGAAAGGTATCTGGTATTGTGGTTCACCATGCCCAGATAAGCTTTCAACTGTTTGACGGCCGAGGCATCTCAGTAGCGCCGACTTTTTCCAAGGTTGAACACCATTCTGGTCGATCTTAGGCCCAGCCAGCACTGTTTGTAACGTCTTTAAGTGTTCCTCCCGCTTTTTTTCCCCCGATACAAGAATGTCGTCAATATGAACATGGACAAACAAGGTATTACTCCTCGCAACAGATTTTCCCATGTGTGTTGGAAGGTACCAGGCGCTGACGTCCTGTATGGCAGCTGGTTGTAGCGGTAAACGCCCTTGTAAGTGTTGATGGTGGCGAACTCCTTTTGGAGGCTTTGTCCGGTTCCAGTTGCTGGGAGGTGTGCACCGAATCTTGGAGAAACACTGTTCTCCCCAAAGCCCCGCCATCAGGTCGTTTGTCTTGGGAATAGGACAGTTGTCCAACTTCGACACAGCATTGACCGTCATCTCGTAGTCACTTCAGATGCTGAGACTCTTGTCCAGCTTAACCACAGTCACAGTTAATGTAGCCCAGTCTGAAAACTGCTTTCTTTCTATGGTGTCCTCTAACCTCCAGTCTATCCAGCTCTTGGCAGGCCTTTTGACGCAGAATGTATGGCATTGGACGTGGTTTGATGTAGCACGGCTGGGCCACAGGGTCCATGAAAATGTTGGCCTTGACTCCCTTGATGGTGCTCCTGCTGTCCTGTTCCTGTGACTCGTCCAGAATCTTTTCCAGTTCTGGGTCAGTGTCGCTGCCTGGTTTGGATGACACAAACAAGATCTCGGACTAATCCAGTCAGAAATGTTTCAGTCAGTCCCACCCTAGTGGACCCAGCCCAGGTCCCTTTATAACCGATCTCCTCTTTCATCCTTGAAGAGCTTCTTTGTATGTCACAGAGCACTGAAACACCGCCAGCACGGGCATCTCATCGCTTAGATATATTTTCTATCCGCCGCTGTACTCTTTCAGAGAAAAACAACACCCACGCCTGATGATTTTTAATGCCTCCACGTTCATCAACGTCAAAGATGCCCAGGTGTCTAAATCCATCTCCATGGGGACGCTGATTAAATTCCTGACTTTGCTCTGATTACTCACTGCAGTGGTCCCTGAAAAAGTTTCCTGCAGATATACAGCAGTCTTCTCAGTTGACTCCATGGCCTTGGCTACATTTTTGACTCAGGCCTTTCTCCGATAAGTGCCTTTGAATACGATTATATTTAATACCACAGGATACTCTCTCTCAGCTTCAGATCTGATGAATCATCAAAACCATAGCCTTCCGATGTAGCTATTACATGTGTCGCGATCGACTCGCGCTGAAGACTTAAACGCATATGAAACTTAAATGCAGAACGATTTCTGATTGTTTCGGCTGAAGGTGGTTTTGACAAACTGTTTTCAGGTCTGTAAATGTCTTGGTACAGGTTTGACAGAAACAAGGAAATCGCACATGAGCTTGTACGTGGCTCCACCACTTGCACTCAGAAGGATAACTCTTTTCTTGCTATTTAGATCATTTTCCAGAAAACAACGCTTCACTCGCTCCATATACTGAACCAAATCTTCTCCTTCTTCTAGTCCCAACTCCTTGACTGGGAAATAAATGCACACACGATCCTTTCCCAGTGCCTGTTGCGCTCCATGCATGTATCACACACACACACACACGCACGCACACACACACACACACACACACACACACACACACACACACACACACACACATACACACACACATATATATGTGTGTGCATGCATGCGTGTGTGTTTGTGTGTTTATTCGTTTGTTTTGTTTGTGTATGTGCACGCGCGCGCGCGCGCGCGCGCGTGTGTGTGTGTGTGTGTGTGTGTGTGTGTGTGTGTGTGTGCGTGCGTGCGTGCGTGCGTGCGTGTGTGTATGTAAAATGAATAAATCTTTTGAGTTTTAATCTTTTTGACAGTTCACTTTTCTATTGTTCACATATTTTAGCATATCTCAGCCAAGTCCCCATAGGAAAGGTGGTAGGTGCCGTCGAAAATTTGGGCGAGTCAAACATCGATTTTTGACATTTATGCATGTGTGTGTGTGTGTGTGTGTGTGTGTGTGTGTGTGTGTGTGTGTGTGTGTGTGTGTGTGTGTGTGTGTGTTGTGTGTGTGTGTGTGTGTGTGTGTGTGTGTGTGTGTGTGTTGTGTGTGTGTGTGTGTGTGTATGTGCAGTGTGCTGTTTTGTCCACATGTAGACAACATACCAATAAAAGTCGGCGCAAAATGCTCTTAAACTGACACAAATGCTTTGTATCATTCTCTTACACAAGTATTCTTGTTTGATACCAGATGTGCCTCAGTATATCAATGCATCCGTTTCTAGAAACAATAACGACAACATCGAAAATGAAGGATAAAAAATCAATTACATTCATCATTACTGATAAGGCAGATCTTTGGGAATGGATGAAACAGTGGTGAAAATAAAATTGAAGTTGTTATCCCACTCAGAATTGTCATCGCCCCCACCATCTCCCACCCAGACCCTGTTCAACTGCGACTTAATGCTCGGCACACTACACCCGTATCCTAGACAGTGACGACACACCATACAACATATTCATAAGCATGGAGCAGTTATTGCTAGATCTGAAAACAGGATACATACGCTCTTAATCTCTGTCCAAGCTTCCATGTGTGTGTGTGTGATAGTGTGTGTGTTAGTGTGTGTGTGTTCGTTAGTGTGTGTGTTAGTGTATGTGTGTGTGTGTGTTTGTGTGTGTGTGTTAGTGTATGTTATGTGCGTGTGTGTATGTGTGTGTGTGTGTGTGTGTGTGTGTGTGTGTGTGTGTGTGTGTGTGTGTGTGTGTGTGTATGTGTGTGTGTGTGTGTGTGTGTGTGTGTATGTGTGTGTGTGTGTCTTGTCAATCACTTTTGGTCAGACTTGTCAGTTCATTTTAATTTCAAATGATTGTCAATCACACGCACGGATTTATAAACGGGCGCCCGCAAGCGTGTTAAAAAAAAAGGGGGGAGAGAGAAAAGGGGAGGGAGAGAGGTAGTCGACCATCTTTCCTCATTGGGTTTGAAGAAGTTAAGTGCACACGTTGTGTTTAAGAAAATGTCATTCGGCAAACTGAGTCGTGGTCGGTTCCGTTGTACGATCTGTGTATTGTTGCTGTCGCACAATTTCTTTCCATGTTTAAGAAAAAAGGTGTCCTCAAGCAGTACGAACAATCTCCTTTGTTGGTTAAAATATACACAGCAGATGTCTGATTCTGTGCATTTCATCTGTCACTGTGTTGTTGTTTTTTTTCTTCTTTTTATTCTGTCCAAATCAAATTAAAATATGCACATCGGATCGATTGATTCTGTATAGCTTTAGGTTAAAACAAACACAACGGATGATTGATTCTATTTAATTTTGGGTTGAAATAACACATCAGATGATTCATTCTGTTTATTTTTGGTTTTGGGTTAAAATAACCTCTACAGATGGTTGATTCTGTCTATTTATGGATTAAAACAACATAACCGAGGCCTGATTTTGTTGCATGCAGGTTTCATTGAAAAAATATTTGCAGCTGAGAAATTATAGCGCACAGTCATTGAAAACCACTAACAGTATTTTCTAATTGTTAGTTATTGTTTTTAAAGACCAGCCGACTGTGCAGAACCTTACCAGGGCTATAATCACTTCAAAACACACAAAACTTCAACGGGAAAGAAAGCAAAGAAAATTCAGCATACACATCAATGCATTCGCACACACAATCCAAGGACACGCCCCTAGCGTCGACCACTCCGTCTAATTTATCACACAGGGGATTTAAAAAACACACCTGAATAGAAATATAAGCATACCAAAACATAAAAACAGGATTAATTATCTAAAATTGCTTCCGCATATTATCTCACCTCCCTATAGCCAAAAATGCACTTAATACATGTACCCAGTTATTAATCCAAAGAAAAGTACTTAAAAAAAAGTACGTAAGACTTTATCGAACACATACAGGCGAATGGACCATTAAGGCAGAAAATGATAGGTAGAAATGAAAGAAAGCAAAGGAACAAGACAGAAACAAAGACAGGAAGGAGGATATTTATAGCACAGAATTCCCAGAAGGTGGGGATCTATTTATACTGAAAGAGCCCCTGGCATCCCCACAGGGGGAGTATTCTAATAATATTCAGACATTTACATCGTATAGTATAATCGTTCTACTTTCTTTACTTCATTTTTACGTCCATTTGTATCAGTAGTGCAGCGGGGAGATGAAGCTGATGGCCTACAGCTATGCGGGAAGCCTGCCACAGAGTCATGTTGTAGATGTGAAGTGTGACTGCTACTCATTCTATCCAGTGCCGCCGTGGTTTTCGTCTGGCTCTGAAACCTGAACATTTGGTGTTGTAAGCTCGAAGGGCTGGCTGGTCGAGTGGTATCTTGGTCAGGTGGTCAAACGATCTGATCTACTGTTGTGTGATGTAATGGCTTTCAGAAGTTGTTCCAGCCATCTCTGGGATCTCTCGTTTCTACTAATGAACATAATCTCTATAAAGATGAATGCAATCGCGCCAATAATGAATCATCTATAGTCTCTTTAATAATGAATGTGATCATTCTGGTAATGAACATCGTAATAACGAACATTGTAGAAAACGAAGACACGAATCTTGATACAGATATAAAAGCAAAAGTTGTTTTTAAGTATCACATCTAACCATTTTTTTTCAATATATGTCTATGTGTAAGTCATTCAGTGAAATGTGGGAAAAGGTGGCATTAGTCTATCAGATTTGAAAACACATGTGACAGCCCCAAAATGTACTTGGGTTGGGAAAGTAAAAGATACTGGCATCAATGGAAAAGCGTATATATTATCATGTGTCCTTTATTAAGCCATGTAGAATCTTATGGGTCAAGATAAGTGGACTTTACAAATATGAAAAAACCCATCTTTTTTAGCTACACACTTTAAAATGATACAAAGAAATCTGCAATAAGCAAAAGACAAAACTTCCCACGAATTGCTTGCAGAAAAAAATAGAATTTGTAGGTGAAGCGACGAAACACACAAGATGCTTTGACCATAGAATTTATTGCCTATTATGTTATAAAACAATTGTGGAAATATTGTTTTACAATCAGATATTAAAGCAAAATTTGATATAAACATTAATTTCTTTCTTATACCTGCTGGATATCTTCCATTAGTAGCATACAAACCAATGACAACAATACACTTGAATCAAATCATGCACTGAAACTGATTTACTCTCTACTTATTCTCCCAAAAAATATGCATAGGTCAACCACCAAATTTTGAAAATACAGAAAATAAGTCTTAGAGAGTAATATTCACGCTGATGTCGGCAGAACATGTGTATGAGGAGTCTGCACTATTCTGTAACCAGTAATGTTTTCTTCTGTCACAAACATTGTCGTAGGTTATACATCTATTCCATACCGTAATGTTCTGTTGACCTACACGAACAAAGTTTGTGACTGATGATGAGGAAGTTCACTTGAAAAAAAAATCTGTGTGAAATTATCGAGTGCAATGTAAAAAATGTCTGAGACAATGATGGGAATGCCTGTTAAAAAAGACTGCACTTTCATTTCAAAGCAACAAATACGACAACAGGAACGCCAACAAAAGGTGAGCGTGTTTTACCTGTATTTGTGATAAACAATTACCCCGATTTTTCACGCACAAAAAAAAAGAGGTTTCACCACTCCTGAACTTTGTGCGGCTGCAGAAAAAAAACGTGTGGCACGACACCATAGAAGGAGCCTAGAGAATCGGTGGTCTCTGGCGTATTTACCCACTGAAGAAAGAATTGCGACGAGCCTTGCTAATTCAAGGATTTGTTTAAGGGAGGTACAGGTCGCGGTAAAATCACAAAATCCGTTCTTGGTTAAGCATCCAGTTGACACTGGTACTGGCGAAAAAGATAACAGCCCTCATCAACTAAACTGACCATCGAAAATATTCCACTGTCTTTCTCAGATGATGAACTCCACAAGCTGTTAAGAAGCTAGGTGGCGTTTTGCCTTCCAAACTGATAGCGGAAAGAGGCCGCGATGAAAAAGGCAAGCTGACACACTGAAAAACAGGTAGGAAAGCCATGTACATTGAAATATCATCCGACCTCCTTCCAAAGACAGTGCCAACAGGCCCATTTAAAGCATCCCAATACCACAGAGAACAGAAAACAGCCATTCAGCTACAGAACGAAATGTCGTCGTCTACAGAAAGGCCACACAACAACTGAAAACAAAAAAAACATCATTTGTAAACAGTGCATGATGGATGGACATTAGGCTGGAGACCAGCACTATAAAATGGTAGCTGAAGGTGCAAAAGATAATATCAAATTTACACAAGAGGAAACCACTCCAAATGACATGGAACAGACAGTGAACAGACAACTAATAGCCAAGACAGTAGTCAGGCACAAAACAAACAAAAATACTACGAAAAGTAACAAACAGATGGAAGCTGCCGTCAATACAGAGATGGGCAGGGCCTAAAGTCAACAAACGACACTACCTACAGACGGGACAGTTCAAGCTCGACCAAATGCCCCCGACCCAATTGTCTACCCCACCACAGACAGACAAACAAACAAAACTAACAGACCATAAAAAAAAAACCGAAATATTTTTTTAACATTGAAAAGTCACGAGGTAAAAAACAATACCTAAGAAATTATTACCAGTCAAAAAGATGTTTTTAATGACAATGTCAAGTACTGTAAAATTTGTATAATCCGTCTGCTGAGTCATAATATATCTGTCAAGACTTAGATAGAGAAAATTTCACACACCTAAAGGAAGATGATGTAGCATTATATGAAGGTCTGATTACAAAAGAACAAGCAACGAGCGCTCTTATGTCAATGAAAAATGGTACATCACCAGGCAGTGACGGCCTTGCAAAAGAATTCATGACATTTTTCAGGAATAAACTTAAAACTGTAGTGGTTTCATCCTTCAATGAATCTTTTGAGAAAGGAACTATGTATTTTACCCCCAAAAGAAGGAATCATCACTTTAATACATAAAGGAAAAGAACTAGAACGTGACAAGACCAGTCACACTTGCAAACACAGACAACAAGAACCTTGCTAAGGTCTTGGCACGCAGATTGTGTAATGTGATTGGTAAGTTGATTGATGATGACCAGATTGGCTATCTTAAAGGCAGAAACATTGCAACTACAATAAGAACGATTGATGACATCATCCAATATTTACATAATATAGGCAGATCTGGATATCTGATCGCTTTAGATTGCAAAAAGGCATTTGACTCTATATCAAAAAACTTCATTCTTCAGACTTTCAGAATATTTGGGTTCGGTAAGAAATTTAGACGGATTAAAATATTGGGCTCTAATGTGTTCAGCATCATTAATCATGGTGGATGGATGTCTCAACCCTTTTCTATAAACTGCGGAATCAGACAAGGATGCCCCTTCTCGCCACAGGTTTTTACATTAACAATAGAAATATTAACAATTAGAATTAGAAATATTAACATACATACATGTAGAATAAGAGTCGAATCAAAACACTCAGTAAGCACAGAAATAAAAATAAAACAGCTAGCAGATAATACAACATTGCTGGTCAAAACAAAGAAGACATGTTGAAAGCATAAGAATTTATCAATAAATTCGCATTGTTCTCCAGCCTCATGCTCAACACTGCAAAGACAAAAGCTATGAAAATAGGAGGAAAATCACTGGTAGTAGTTCTCCCTTTAAAACAACGGAGAAAATGAAAATACTTGGTATCTATTTTCAGAATAAAAATGACCTAAATGTATTGAAGACAAATGGACAGGAAATTTTGAAAAGGTGAAGAAACTAAAACGTTTTTGGAATCAGAGATCTTAATATTTATGGGAAATAATTACCATTAAATCTTTTCTTATCAACCAATGTACGTTAGTAATTCAGTCAATCAGATTACCAGAACACGCTCTTGGGGAAATATACAGATGCCTATATGAATTTATATGGCAGGAAAAGTGTCCATGTAGAACAGCTTTTGAAAATATAAAAAAAAAACTTATGGAAGCAGATACAAAGAAGGTAGAACCAAAATAGTAATTATGATCAATGTGAAAAAAAATTACTTTTATTTACAACGGATAGGTAAATTATTTAACTCTTACAACGAAAACTGGTGTTAAATGTTACTTTGAAAGCATAGTCAATGGTCGAGACATTTTTTTAAACAAATGGTCGTCCAGATAATGTTAACTTAATCATTAAAGTAAAAATTGAATTTCAGAGGATTGTCTTAACTACCTATTTAAACAATGTAGTGCTTAAAAAATTAAAAGATGTAAACATTGACGATTTTCTTAATCAAAATCTTTGGAACAATAATTTAATTGAATACTAGCAGAACACTTTGAATTGTAAAGTTTGGAGAACTAATGAACTCAATAATTTGAAAGATATAATACAGATTAATGAAAGAAGACTGTTTACGTTACAGTTACAAGACGTACAGAATGAAATCCAACAAACCTACGCTAACGTTGTTTTCGTTTTGATAAACGCTATCCCCAAGTTCATGAAAGCAATGGATAAATAACCGTGACGTAGAGATAAATCTGGGTAAAGAAAAAAAAAAATGGAGTGATGCAGGCGCATACGATACTAAACCAGCAGCAATCTTAAAGCTGTTAATTAACAAAGAAATAACGGCAAATTTAAGTACAATATGTGCATACAACTTTGGCTCAGAAAACTAAACTTCAAGCTAAGTCACACTGTTTGGACAATGTCTCGAAACATAACAAAAAATTATATTAAGATAATTACAATAGAAAAGTCTTTACAATATATACTTTACAAATATATTACTGCAAAAAAAAAAAAAATGCTATACGTAGTCGGTACGTTACGTATCTGGCCCGTACTGTATACGTGATATGTAATCTAAAGGCCCCTATTGTTATTCTATATGTTGTATGTTGCTCGTGTGTCGACATTGCTTTTTCCTGTGTATGAATTGATGTTATTTTCTGTTGCCACATTTTATGGTAAACAAGAACAAATAAACAAAGAAGACATAAAAAAGAAAGTAAATCTCTACTGAGACACAGAGAGAGATGAGTCTATCTAACTATCTATCTATCAATCTATCTATCTATCTATCTATCTATCTATCTATCTATTATCTATCTATCTATTGTCTATCTATCTAACTATCTATCTATCTATCTATATATATATATATCTATCCATATGTATGTATGTATGTATATATAGATATATCTATGTATATACATACATACATACATGCATACAAATACTATTGCATACATATATGTATATATATATATATGTATATATATATACATATTATATATATATATATATATATATATGGAGAGAGAGAGAGAGAGATATGTGTGTATGCGTATACAGATAGATATATATGTATGTATGTGTGTATGTGTGTCTAGGGGGTCCTTGTTGGTGCTTCTTCTGATATTGAAGATCTACGTTTTGTTTGGCCACGGTGAACTGTTTGGATGTCACCCATCCGTTGATGAGGTCTTGTTTCCCGTAAGGGTCTGATCGTTTGGAGATGCGGACTAGGTCCACCTTGTTCCGATTGGTTTCTTTGCGGCTGGAGTTGTCGTCTTTCAGCTTCTTGTGTCTGTGGCCATGGTCTTCACGGGGGTGAAGCTTGCGCCATTTGCTGTATTGGTGACAGACAAGGCTAGCTATGATTCCCACAAGGATTCCCAACCCCCCAATAGAACCAAAAATGATCATGTACAGCATTTTCGTGTTGCACTGAAATTGCTTCACAGTATACATAGTCACCAGTTTTCCTTTGTGCTCCGCTGGGGACACGCACATGTTAGTCATGTTAAGGTCAAATCTCTGTTTGACCTTGACTTTCGTTTCTTGCAGCCACTCCTGCAGGGGTAGTAACTCACAACCACAGTCGAAGGGGTTGCCGGAAATGTCAAGTTCAGCCAACTTCTCCAGGTCTTGGAACAGTTCGACAGGGATGATTTTCAGCTTGTTTTTCTTCAGTGATAGAGAAGTGAGGCTGGCTAGAGGCTGAAAAGACGTGGCGTTGATCGTCTCAATCTGGTTAAACCCAAGGTCAAGGTCTGTGAGGGACACCATGGATCTGAAGAGAGGGAAGAAATGACTCATGCGCAGGGAATTGTTGGACAGACGTAGGGTGGTGACGTTGCCAAGGAACTTGAAAGTTTCCTCGTCAATCATGGACAGGTTGTTGTGACCAAGGTCAAGGACTTCCAGTCTGTCCATGCCGTAAAAGGTCTGCTGGTCCAGGGTGTTGAGTTTGTTGTTGTGTAGATATACCTGTCATGACAGAAACATAATTGGTCAGTCTCCGTGTGTCAGTGTTGGTGTGTTGAAGGGATGATAGGTGTGTGTATGTGTGTGAGCGCGCGCACGCGCGCGCGTGTGTGTGTGTGTGTGTGTGTGTGTGTGTGTGTGTGTGGTGTGATGTGTGTGTGTGTGTGTGTGTGTGTGTGTGTGTGTGTGTGTGTGTGTGTGTGTGTGTCTGTGCTTTATTTCTTGATTTTCACGTTTCCTTTAAGCTCATCTTTTTCCCCCTTCATTCACTAAACCACTTTAATGGCAACGGAAGCTTGCACAGTTTTCATAATTCACTGATGATGATGACTATGAGAATGATAACCAGGATGCCATGGATTTCCATCTAGGATTGCTACTGCATGACAGGGCTGTACTCTGCACTTACAGTTATATCCTGGCATCAACCAGGCCTGAGAGATACACGTACCTGTGGTGTTGGCCTGACGATTTGAACAACACCTTTAATGACGCATCCATGAAGTTGATGACGTTGGACTGTTTCGTCCCAGACTTCCCATTGAGCCCATAGCACGCTCGGCTCTGGGAAGGAGCCAGTTGGAGCCGAAAAATCCCACAATGATTTTATTTTTGATGGAACTGATGGGGATTTGAACTCACAACTTTCCAGTCAGTAGCCTATTGTGCTAACCACTACAGTGTGGCGATTGGTTGTGCGTGCGTGTGTGTGTGTGTGTGTGTGTGTGTGTGTGTGTGTGTGTGTGTGTGTGTTGTGTCTGTGTCTGTTTTGTCTGTGTGTCTGTGTTTGAGTATATTCTGGCCTTGTTTTATTTTTTTCCTTCCATGCGTGCATGTGCTTATGCTGTGGCCCACGGTATATGTGTCATGTTGGTGACCAACTCAGGGAGTGACCAGGCAGTGACCCACCTCTCTGGTGGTGGTCCAGCTGAAGAACTGTGTGCGTGTCAGGAAGTTGTTGGACAGGTCGATGACACGGGGGGAGGCGGGCAGGAAGGCCCGGTGGTCGATGCTCGTCAGATCATTGTTGCTAAAATTAGCCACCAGGATGTCTGTGGCCTCTGTGAAGAGGAACTGGCTCAGCGACTGCAGGTTGTTGTCATGAGCACTGAAGTACCTGTGGACAGTTCATGTAGGGGAGTCGTTCCAGTTAGACGCGTTCCTTTTGGACATGTGCCAGTTATACGCGGCAGTTTAGACGCGTGCCTGTTAGACGCGTGCCTGTTAGACGCGTGCCTGTTAGACGTGTAACTGCACGTGTGGCCGGATAAGTTCAACTCACTCTCTCTCTTTCTTTTGCAAGATCACAACAATGAACTGAATCGTCGTCACTGTTAAGGTGAGTTAATGACCCCCTCTCTTTTGACTGACTTGAGACAGCCATCATGGCAGCAGCAGCACCTCGAGATCCTTGTATTATCAAACACAGCCGCGGCCATAATCTTGTGTATAACAATTACTTGCTGAAAAAAAGACAGGACATACCCAACAAAACAGCATTGGAGGTGCGTTAAAAAAGGATGCCCTGGGCGTGTGCATACCGACCTCGCAAACCCACCTCGTGTTCTGTCGGTGAGAGGGGAGCACAATCACATCCCTGATGAGGACCTTGTTAACACACTAAAAATGAAGGCCGTTTTGTGTGACCGAGCAAAGGACGCCCCACTTCTTCCGCTTTCCAGGGTAATTTTTTTATTTTAAAATCCAAACTGTGTTTGTCTGTCTGTCTGTCAATATGTCTCTCCATTATTATTTGTCGTGGTTTAGTCCCATGTCTCCTGGTTGATGTTTTTTAAAACAAGCTTCAAACGTTAGTCGTGAAAAGTAACATTAAATTCTCTCTCTATCTATCTGCCATCGTGTTTGCATGCCTGATCATGGCAATTCGCGTATGTGTAGGTGTATCGAGATGTAGCCGCTGAATTCGCAGAGCTGTTGCCACCGACCTTCGCTGCTTGCAAGTCGATGATGCATCGGTCAAGGCGAGAAGATGCGCCTCCTCTCCCCACTACAGTTGAGGAGATTGACATGGACGAGGACAGAGGGCGGACACTCCAAGGCGAACCGTTTGTGTTGTTCAAGGACAACACAATGCTTATTTTTTGCACAGATGCCAATTTGAGGCTTCTGGCATCATCAGAAGTGATGTTTATGGATGGCACTTTTAAATCTGTTCCATCACTATTTTATCAACTTTTTACAATTCATGCAGTTTTCCTTGAGCATTTTGTAACACTCGTTTACTGTCTCCTCCCTGACAAGCAGCGGGCGACTTATCACAAAGTGTTTGATATTCTGAAAACTAAGCTTGCAGAAGTAGACCTGATTTTGAGTCCTGACACCATCATGTCTGATTTCGAATCTGGGCTTATTGCGTGCATCAGGCATCAGTTTCCAAATTCGCAACACAAAGGGTGCCTGTTCCATCACACCCAGAGCATCTGGAGGCATGTCCAGATGGTTGGTCTTCAGATGCAGTACAATGAGGATCCAGAAGTTAAAAAGTTTGTTCGCATGCTGATGGCAATCGCATTTCTTCCAGTGATTGTCGTTCGACCAGCATTCATTTCCCTTAGAACATCGATGATATGCCGACAGAACCCTGCCTTGGATCAGCTCGCTGATTATTATGAAAGGACTTGGTTTGGCCAGTTTCCCGCTGCAATGTGGAATGTGCACAATTCGAACATACGCACAAACAACAGGGTTGAAGCATGGAACTCCAAACTGAACAAAGCAATGGGGGGACATTTCCATCCCAATGTGTACCAGTTGTCTGATTTTCTCAGAAAGGAACAGTTGCACACGGAAGCCACCGTGGAAAGGGCACGCCGTGGGGAGGCCCCACCCAGACGAAAACCCAAATACGTCAGGCTTGACGAAACCCTTGGTAGACTAAAGAGGCGTTACCAGGAAGGAGCCTTGACATCCAACGAGTTTCTGTCGGCAGTTCTCCACCTCGTCCACCAGTTCTGAAATCGAACACTGCTTTCCAACCAGTCATCATCATCATCATCCATTTTCTTTTTCTGATTGTGTGTGTGTGTGTGTGTGTGTGTGTGTGTGTGTGTGTGTGTGTGTGTGTGTGTGTGTGTGTGTGTGTGTGTGTGTGTGTGTGTGTGTGTGTGTGTGTGTGTGTGGGGTGTATCATGTGTGCAGTCATCTTCTCTCTCTCTTGTTTTTAAATGAAATGTGCTAAATAAAATAAACTTACACAATTTAATCAGTGTTCACTTTTATTTGTGTCTGAACCAATTAAGTGGACTGTACAATATTTTCAGTCTTGACCATTTAATCAACTCATCATGCGCCTATGTGTCATATTCTAAAGCGATATATTTAATTATGGGTCTGAAAAGATACGCGTCCAAAAGGCACGCTTCCAAAAGGCAAGCGTCTTAGTGGAACGCGTCTACACAGTCGCGTCTATTTGGCACGCGTTCAAAAGGAACGCGTCTAACTGGACCCTCCTCCATGTAGGGTGTCATCATGTTTTCTTTGTATGTTCTCATTATCATTTTTCGTTTGTTTGTTTGTTTGTTTGTGTTGTATGTGTATATAATATATGTTGTATAATATATAATATGCTCTCTATAATTTTCCATTGCTTTTATTCTTTCTCCCCATTTATAGCCATGTGTGTGTGTGTGTGTGTGTGTGTGTGTGTGTGTGTGTGTGTGTGTGTGTGTGTGCGTGCGTGCGTGCGTGTGTGTGCGTGCGTGCGTGTCTGTTTCAGCGCTTAGATTTGATTTTATCAAGATTTTGCGCTATATAAATATTGTAATTATTATTAATTATTATAAGCATGTATGCAGGCACGTGCACATTTGTAGACTTACGTGCATTTAGATATATCATAATATCCGCTTTTGTAGGTCACTGTAACACGAAAAACATTTAAACAAGTTTGAAACAAAACAAAATCTTTGTTGATATATTTCACACACACACACACACACACACACACACACACACACACACACACACACACACACACACACACACACACACACACACACACACCACATACAGACGGACACATACACAATGTTGTTGATATGAGCTAACTTCTTTTTTTCTATTTTTCTGCAGGAAGATTAAAACAGCGGCATTCCCCCCCCCCCCCCCTTTCTAGTGCCCCAGGCCTTCCGGGGTAGAATCAGTGCGCCGAGTAGCATGTGCCGCACTGGGACCTCATGATCTGGGAGTTGTAATGAAGGCACGATGACGGCACGAGGGAAGCTGAGAGAGTAACTGTATACTCAGAATACTGCACATTTCAGACAAATTAAAGGACGTACATTGCATCTGATCCAAAAATCGCAGTAACGCCGTTCTCCAGATGATTAATAAGAATGCTTGTTTGTTTGTTTGTGTTGTTGTTTTTTTTTGTTTTTTTTTGTTTTGTATCCCCAGTACTTCTACCAGAAAAAACACACGAAAAAACAATAAGAACGCGTATTTAATACAAGACAAGACAGGCGCAAATTTTCGGCCAACTGACCTTTGTCAAGCGTAAGATCACAAACAAACAAACGCCAGATACAAAAATTAGGAGCAAAAGACTGAAACTTCCCTGCTGCTCTGTCCAGTGTGAGATAAGGATTCCTTTTCAGGAAAAGTGCTCGCGTGCGCAGACCACGATTAAGAATTTCGTATGGTTAAACTCTTTAGTGTCTACAATTTTTCAGTAGTATATTTATTTCTCCTTTGGATTGAGTTTTTTGGCATATTCTTAACGTCTGCGATCGTCACGATGCTCGATTCGCATTGTGGCATCCATAGCTAGGGCCGTTGCGTACCGTAGCCAAAGAAAGCAGTTTCAGTTTCTCAAGATGACGTCTCAGTGCTTGGAATGAATTTTATATGCACTAACGTCACATGTACCATGTGATGGAGAAGATCCAGAATGATCACGGCAGAAGCCTTAAGCCTGCACATAAACCCATGAGCTGGCCAGGTCCTGAGGTCATACCTAGGAAAGCAACTCTCGATTACTTGTGAATCTGTGCACAGCCCATACAGACACAAGACTTGACATAAAACGTGACATCATACAAAAAATTACGTAATCGCAATACAAGAACAACGTAATACAATTAGAATACGATCATTAAAGTAATACGAAATCTGAATTAAAGTGTCTGCCAACGTTCAAGAATCAGAAAAAAAAAGAACCAGAACGCGTATTTAATATAACAGAACAAGACGCACAAACTTTCAGCCAACTGGCCTTTGTCGAGCATATGCAAAATATAACAAAGAATAAACGCACAATACTTAGCAGAGAGAAAACACAGTAGATAACTTCATAACATGGCATTGAGCAGGAGAAAATGGCAGGTGTGTATTCTGGTTACCTGGAAACAGGAGAAACGAATGTATTCTACAACGTGTGTTTCTTAGGTCTCTCCAGCATCCCCATTTCATAACCTTGCCAGCGCATAGGACTGTGCAGATTCAAAGAGTCTGCCAGACAATTGCTGGGAGATTTGCGTGGAGCACATAATAGAACTGTCTGAGTGCGATGAATCCATCTTAAACTCTAAACTTCAAACTGGGAGTGGTTGAATCGTGTCAGTGAAACGAACGTGAAGAGGGCTTATTCATCATGCTGAAACTACGGACTCCCAATACCATGACGTATGTTTGTTACAGTGCATACTGCCTTCAGTAACCCCCGCAACTATTCACTGGCGCTTCACACCTACGTGCACCATTGACCTGATCAGCAGTAGCTGATGACTTTGCACTCCAATGACACAATGTGCACGAATGTCGTCCACACTGGCCCTATTACGGCCAAATTCCTGTTTTCACATATTCATTTGTGCGTGCCAACTGTTCTTTTTGCGATTTCGCACAAACACACAGTTTGTCATCAATCTCGATAGTTTCATGCAGTGCACAGCAATTGACATCCATGGCTTCTTTGTCTAGTATCAGATGGTGAATGGTCCATTTGTTAACATTATTGTGAAGTGGTGCTACAATAGCTTAAACGATTCGAACCCTTTAACATAATAATTCTGCTGGTACGAGACAAAACGAGACTTAGGGCTGCTTCCTGTCGTATCATACGATGGGCGCCGAGCCGGAAGGAAGGGAAGGATGATTTGCACAGTAGCTCTCAGTCACCGCTCTCATTACC